>JAJHZJ010000628.1:2517655-3110155 GCA_023548195.1 Bettongia penicillata ogilbyi
GAGGAGGAGGTTCTCCCCCAAGACTTCAAGGATGCCTCCATTATTGATCTCTATAAGGGTAGAGGGAATAGATTGTCCTATGACAATTACAGGGGGATCTCTCTCTCTCTCTCTCTGAGTAATTGCTGGCAAAATTCTTGCTAGAGTCCTCCTTAATAGTGTGATCCTTCACCTGAAAGATGATCATATACCTGAGAGCTAGTGTGGCTTCAGAAAGGGTCAAGGAAGAGTTGATCTGGTGTTTACTGACTGACAACTCCAGGAGAAATGCTAGGAGAAGAACAGAGGTCTGTACACAATGTTTGTAGATTTGACAAAGTCCTTTGACATTGTTAGTGTGAGGGCTTATGGAAAATTATGTCAAAATTTGGTTGCCTGGAGAAGTTCATCAATATTATTCATCAGTTTCATAATGGCAAGTTTGCCTGGGTTCTGGATAATGAACAGTGCTCTCATGCCTTCCCAGTCACCAGTGGAGTGAAACAGGGTTGTGTACCTGCTCCCATGCTTTTTGGCATGATATATTCAGCCATATTGACAAATGCTTTCAATGAGGATGAACACAGCATCAAGGTCAACCTTGGTACTGATGACAAGTTCTTCATTTGGCTACAAGTCAAAACCAAAGTGGAGGAAGTGTTGGTGCATGATTTTCTGTTTTCAGATGATTGTGCACTCAGTGCAGCCTCTGAAACTGAAATGCAACAATATATGGATCAATTCTCCACTGCCTTTGCTAATTTTGGCCTAATAATTAACACCGATATATACATATATATATATATATATATATATATATATATATATATACACATAGACATATACACATGTATATACATACATACATGTATATTTATAAACATACACATATATGCATATTTATGTATGTATATATATAGTGACTGAATCATGCTTATTTACACTTGTCAGCTGTTTCTCTGAAAGTAGATAGCGTTGTCCTTCATAAGTCCAAGTCTTTCTGTGTTTTTTTAAATCAAGCAACTCCCCATGTCCTACACCACAGTCATATTCCAACTTTATCTGAGGAATTATCTATGAATTCCCCTCCAATTTTTTCCATATTCCTTCTATTATTGGCTGCATTTCATGTATACTAGAAAATTTTAATTTAAAATTAAATTTTAGAACCTTCTAGATTTCCGTTGTACACTTCAACAATGCTCTCACCTTGTATTATAGTTTAAGGCCCGATATTGCAGAATTTGCCTCTTTTACATCTTTTTTCCCCTGATTATTTTCAAATTCCTGACCTTGCCTTCTTTCAAATGAACTTTGTTATTATTTTTTCTAACTCAGTAAGATAATGTTTTAGCAACTTTATTGGCATGGAATTATGTAAATAGATTATTTAAGTAAAATTGTCATTAAAAAATTAAATTGGCTTTACCTGCCTATGAAGAATAAATATTACTTCAATTATTTAAATCTGACTCTATTCATATAAAAAATATTTTGTGTTTATGTTCATATAATATCCTGTATCCTGTATTTTTGGCAGGTATATTCTCTTGTATTGTATACCATCTAGTTATTTTAGGTTGTCTAAAGCAATATTGAATAATATTATTTACATATAGTGTATTTTTCCTATTTTGCTCTTTAATTCAATCTATTTTAGCTTTAACTTTATCTGAGATCATAATAATTTTTTACATGATGTGTTATACTGCAGCCCTTTATCATATCTTTGTGTGTATCTCTCCATTTTTATAGCATTTCCTGAAAACAGCATATTGTTTAATTAAAATTTATTATCAGTAATCAGTTTCCATTTTATGGATAAATTCATCCCATTTACATTCTAAGTTATGATTACTTGTATACTGCCCTCCTTCCTATTTTTCCTTACTATCCCTCTCTATTCCTATCCCTCCTCACTCACCTGCTTTACCTATACTTGCTATCTTGCCCTCCTATTCCTTAACCTATCTAGCCCTCCAAGAGTCCCTCCCTTATCCTCTCCCCCAACCTTACAAACTTGCCCTCTTATTTTTCTGAATTTAGAATACTGTTACATCTATCTATCTATCTATCTATCTATCTATCTATCTATCTATCTATCTGTCTGTCTGTCTGTCTGTCTGTCTGTCTGTCTGTCTGTCTGTCTATCTATCTATCTATCATCTGCATACCTACCTATCTATGTTGCTCCCTCTTTAACCCATTCGTTTTGAGAGTAAGATTTCAGCACTATCTAAATTCCCCCCACTACCTTCTTTTTAAAAAAATTATTTATTCTTAGTTTTCAACATTCATTTCCACAAGATTTGAGTTGCAATTTTTCTCCCCTCCTCTCACCTCCCTCCACTCCAAGACACTGTGCATTCTGATTGCCCCTTCCTCAATCTGCCCTCTCTTCTATCACACCTTTCCCTTCCCTTATTCCCATCTTCTCTCTTTTCTTGTAGGGTAAGATAGATTTCTATGCCCCATTACCTGTATTTCTTATTTCCCAGTTGCACGTAAAAGCAATTTTTATCATTCGTTTTTAAAACATTGAGTTCCAACTTCTCTCCCTCCCTACGCATCCCCACTTAGAAGGCAAGTAATTCAATATAGGTTATACACGTGTAGTTATGCAAAAGACTTCCATAAAAGGCATGTTATGAAAGACTAACTATATTGCCCTCCATCCTATCCTGTCTCCTATTTATTCTACTCTCTTTGACCTTGTCCCTCCTCAAAAGTGTTTACTTCTAATAACCCCACCTCCATTTGCCCTCCCTTCTATCATCTCCCCACATACCCCACTAATTCCATTCTCCCTTACTTTCCTGTAGTGTAAGATAGATTTTCATATTAAATTGAGTGTGCATGCTATTCCCTTCTTAAACCATATGTGATTAGAGTAAGCTTCACCTTTCCCCTCTCACCTCCCCTCTTCCCACTCCACTGAAAAAGCTTTTTCTTTTTTTTATTCTTTTTAATTAATTTAATTTTTTGTTTTCAGCATTCATTTCCACACAGTTTTGATTTTCAAATTTTCTCACTATCTTTCCCCTCCCTCCACCCCAAAACGTTATGCATTCTGAATACCCTTTCCCCCAATCTGCCCTCCCATCTATCACACCCCCTCCTTCCCTTATCCCCATTTTCTCTCTTTTCTTGTTGGGCAAGATAACTTTCTATACCCCATTACCTGTATTTCTTATTTCCCAGTTGCATGTAAAAACAATTTTTAACATTTGTTTTTAAAACTTTGACTTCCAATTTCTCTCCTTTCTTCCCTTGCCACTCATCCCCACTGAGAAGGCAAGGCATTCAATAGGTTATATATGTGTAGTTATGCAAAAGACTTCCATAAAAGTCATGTTGTGAAAGATTAACTATACTTCCCACCATCCTATCCTGCTCTCCATTTATTCTATTCCCTTTTTTGACCTTGTCTTTCCTCAAAAGTGTTTATTTCTAATTACGCCCTCCTCTCATTTGCCCTCCCTTCTAGTATTCTCCCTCACCCCACTAATCCCCTTCTCCCTTACTTTCCTGTAGTGTAAAATAGATTTTCATACCAAATTGAGTGTGCATGTTATTCCCTCCTTAAGCCAAATGTGATGAGAGTAAGCTTCACTCCTTCCCTCTCACTTACCCTCTTTTCCCCAAGAAAAAAGTTTTCTCTTTCCTCTTTCATGAGAGATAATTTGCCCCATTACATCTCTCCCTTTCTCCTCCTCATATATTCCTCTCACCTCTAATTTAATTTTTTTAGATATCATCCCTTACTATTCAACTTATCCTGTGTCATCTATCTATCTATCTATCTATCTATCTATCTATCTATCTATCTATCTATCTGTCTGTCTGTCTGTCTTCTGTCTGTCTGTCTATCTACCTATCTATCTATCCATCCATCTATCTACCTATCTATCCATGTGTGTATGTAATCCCTCCAACTGCCCAAATACTGAGAAAAGTCTCAAGAGTTACAAATATTGTCTTTCCATTTAGGAATGTAAACTGTTCAACTTTAGAAAGTCCTTTATGATTTTTCTTTCCTATTTATCTTTTCATGCTTCTCTTAATTGTTGTGTTTGAAAGTCAAATTTTCTTTTCAGGTCTGGTCTTTTCATCAAGAATGTTTGAAAGTCCTCTATATCACTGAATGATCATTTTCCCCCATAAGTATTATACTCAGTGTTACTGATTAGGTGATTCTTGGTTTTAATTCTAGTTTCTTTGATTTCTGGAATATCATATTCCAAGCCCTTCAATTCCTTAATGTAGAACCTGCCAGATCCTGTGTTATACTGACTATATTTCCACAATACTCGAATTATTTCTTTCTAGCTGATTGCAATATTTTCTCCTTGGCCTGGGAACTCTGGAATTTGACTATAATATTCCTCAGAGTTTTTCTTTTTTGGATCTCTTTCAGGGGGTGATCAGTGAATTCTTTAAATATTTATTTTACCCTCTGGTTGTAGAATTTCAGAGCAGTTTTCCTTGATAATTTCATGAAAGATGATGTCTAGGCTTTTGTTTATCATGGCTTTCAGGTAGTCCCATAATTTTTAAATTATCTCTCCTGGACCTTGTTGTTTTTCCAATGAGATATATCACATTATCTTCTATTTTTTCACTCTTTTAGTTTTTTTTTGTAATTTCTTGGTTTCTCATAAAGTCATTCGTTCCATCTGTTCCATTCTAATTTTCAAGGAACTATTTTCTTTAATGAGCTTTTGAACCTGTTTTTCCATTTGGCTAATTCTGCTCTTTAAACATTCTTCTCCTCATTGGCTTTTTGGACCTCTTTTGCCATTTGAGTTATTCTATTTTTAAAGGTGCTAATGTCTTCAGCATTTTTTTGAGGCTCCTTTAGCCATCTGTTGACTTGCTTTTCATGGTTCTCTTGCATCGTTCTCATTTCTCCTCCCAATTTTTCCTCCACTTCCCTTACTTGATTTTCAAAATCCTTTTTGAGCTCTTCCATGGCCTGAGACCATTACATAATTATTTTGGAGGCTTTGCCTACACAATCCTTGACTTTTAGGTCTTTCTCTAAATAGCTAAATTGTTCCTCCTCATCTGAAAGGATGGAAGGAAATACATGCTCATCAAGAAAGCAACCTTGTATTGTCTTATTCTTTTTCCTTTCGGGGGGCATTTCCCCAGACAGTTACTTTTGAGTTCTTTTTCAGGGCTGAGCTCAGGACTGAGATTCAGATCAGTGGTTCAATTCTCCCAGGGGCATTAGATGGAGGTCTCCAAAAATAGAAGCTTCCACTGCTGGGGGTCTAGACCAAGCTCCCCTCTTCTGTGTGAAAAGGCCCTCCCACTGATCTTTGAAGCTATTTGTGGGTTGAGCAACCTGGTAACTGGTGCTGCTGGTGGCTCCCTGAAGTCTGTTCAGGGTCCTTTCCCTTCCACATTAGGCTGTGCTCCTTGCTTTCTGAGCTGCTCTGCAGCTTCCTCTGATGATATTTTCACACATAAGAAATAACTTTTTGGCCTTATTAAGTCCCTTATAATTGCTCCTTAATTGTTTACCTTATATTTCTCCTGGATGTTATATGTTGATTTTCCCCATAAGTTCTGTTAACTTTGTCTCAGTTACCTGAAAATCTTTCAATTTGTTAAATTTCCATTTTTTTTCCCATTCAGGATTCACTTAACTGAGCTGGGTAAATGGCCCTTAGTCTTAACACCAACTCTTTTCCTCCCTGAAATGTAGTATTTCAAGACCCATGGTCTTTCAGTGTAATAACTACTAAATGATATTTGATTGTTTTCTTACTGTTTCCAATATTTTCTCCTTAACCTGGGAACTTTGAAACTTTGTTATGATATTTCTATAAGTTTTCCTCCGAGGATATCTTTTTGGTGGTTATCAGAGATTTTTATTTTTTCTATTTCTGCTTTGATTTCTTGTTCTAGAACTTCAGGGCAATTTTCCTTGATAATTTCTTCTAATGTGCTACTAAGATTTTTTAATCAAAATTTTGAGGTAGTCCGAATAGTCTTACATTATTTCTCCTCAATCTCCTCAATCTGTTCTCCAGATCAGTTGTTCTTCTGATGAGATGTTTCACATTTTCTTCTATTTTTTCATTCTTTTGATTTTGTTTTGTCTTTGTGTCTTAGAATGTCATTAGCATCCCTTTGCCAAATTCTAGTTTTCAAGGAATCATTTTCTTCCTTAAGTTTTTGGTTCTCTATTTCCATTTAATTGACTCTATTTTCATAATTTCTTGATTTCCTTGAATTGCTCTGTATTCCTGTTTTCCTCAAAATCTCTCTTTGATTTTTAAAGTCCTTCTAAAGTTCTTCCAAGAACATTTTCGTGCTTGGGACCATTTGTGTCATTGGAAAAGGAGTGTCCTTTTCAACTTCATTTTGTTCCTTTGAATATGAACTCAGATCTTTTCAATTCCCATAGTAGCTATCTATGGTTGGATTCTTTCTCCTTTGCTTTCTCATATTTTTTAAAAGCAATAATTAATTATGTTATTATGTATTATATATGTTATATTACTTAGTGTAATTAAGTTCTAATCCAGAAGTATGGAGAATGAGGCCCCAAGCTTTAAGTCTTTCTTACTGTCATTTTTCTGAGATCTGCTCCTTAATTCAACCTTGGACTCTCCTCTCCACTCCTTGTTGTTGTATTTGTCCTTTCTTCCTGACCAAGACAACAAGATAATGACATGACTTGCACTTGACTTGAATTTGAAGGAGAGAGAGCTGTGCAAGGTCACCAACTTCACTTTCTTCTCCTGAGACATCTGGGTCCAGTGGCCTCATATTTATCTGGACAACTGGGGATGGCCCAGGAGGCAATGTGAGACCCTGGCCCTTTTGGGCTAAAGTCTTACCACATTCTCACTTTGAGTGAGATACTCCCATTCAATGAGTAGGCTTCTTTCAGTATTTACTTAAGGGATGACCCCTTTAATAAAAAAAAAATCAAACTAGGAGGGGATTGAAATTCAGCATTCTTGGGTAAAAGAGAAAAAACTACTATTTAGTAATTACATTCACCCTGTGCTAGGTGAGTGGGGACTTCTTGTCTGGTCTGTGAGTTTCAGAGTGAATTGAGTTTAAAGTATGATCTTTGAGCAAGAAATATAGCCAGTAAACCCAAAGGAAAAAAAGGCAGCTTTGGCCATGGAGGGTGCCTTCCCCTGGATAGAACAACAGAGGACAGGAGAGGAGAGGAGAGGAGAGGAGAGAAGAGGAGAGGAGAGGAGAGGAGAGGAGAGGAGAGGAGAGGAGAGGAGAGGAGAGGAGAGGAGAGGAGAGGAGAGGAGAGGAGAGGAGAGGAGAGGAGCTGCTACTCATTCACAGGTTGTGTTTCTCCTTTGTTCTCAAAGGATGTCATGAAAACAAGATGATGACATGACTTGCAGTTGACTTTGATTTGAGGGAGGGAAGGCTGTGCAAGGTCACCAATCTCATTTTCTTCTCCTGAGACATCTGGGACAGCTAGGTGATGTGGTGGATAGAGCACCAGGTATGGACTCAGGAGGAACTGAGTTCAAATCTCTCCTCACACATTTGACACTTACTAGCTGTATGACTCTGGACAAGTCACTTTACCCTGTTTGCTTCACAAAAGCAAAATAAAATAAATAATTGAAAAGCAAAAAAATGCTCATTTAAAGAGCCCCCTTCTCCACTTCTAAGCCATGATTGAAGTCCCTGGTCTACCTGTCCCACAAATGACTTTGCTTCCCACAGTTCTTCCAGTGGCGGCAAACTACAGATATCTTCTCCGGATACAGAGTCCAGGGACTCTGCTCCACTGCAAATGCCCACAGCCAACAGAGTTTCCCATTTCTTTGGTACTACACTCAAAAGGTGTGTGCAAGCTTCTGCTCCCTTCCTCCAGCAGCTAGGCTGCTGGACACAACTGGTCAAAAGATCTGTACTGGGTGTCCCTTGAAAATAGAAGGTCCTTCAATCTTCTCCTCAGTCATCAGACCCCCACAGTGTAGATGAGATGAAAGTTTCTAAGGCTGAGGTAGCCTCCTAAACCCAATCGACCCCAGGGCTCATTGTTGCTTCCCACAGAGTTGGCCTGGAGGTGTTTGCACTTCAGTCAGGCTGAACCTCTGCCCCTGGAGGTCAGGTCTTTCCTGTGGTCTTCTTAGGTTGTTCCAGGAGAACAACTGCTCCACCTTCATTTTGTTTATTTCAGCTGCTCTACATTCTCTCTGAAGCAATGTTCTATTTCTATGGAGGAAATTTGGAGAGGTGAAAGTTTTTGGATCTACTCTGCCATCTTCCCAGGATCCCTGTTGGATGAGTCACCCTGACCTTCACTCTATTTGCCCTGATGAACAGACACATTTCCATATGGAGATGAGAGAGGTGGGAACTACCAGAGAAGCTAGATTGCATGGTGTCCTTGTTCAATATCATTATTGTGTTAGGATAAAGTAAACCACCAGTTGTTAACAATTTAATGATTTTAGATTGTCTCACACTGTCCTCACATTTTGTCCTTACATTTAACCTGAACTGAGAATACTGGCATTGGAGTCAAATCCTTCATATATAATATAGGCATCTTTATTTAAATTGTTAGAGACATGCTTGACACACAAAAGGGTATGAAGAAAAATTTATTAGAGTTCAGAAGAACTGAACATTTTCATGACCTGGGAGAGTGCTTGAATTCCCAGGACTCTATCCGAGTTCACTTGTTAGCTTAGGGCCAACCAGGAAACTCATGGATAAGGATATGACCAACAAAGAGATTGCGGCGCTGAACTTTTCCCCATCAGTAAAAGATCGACCTGGAGTGCAAGTTCCTGGACTGACCTTATCTTTGCAAGGTATACCGAATTACCTGGTCAATTGGCAAGTTTTCTTCTCAATTCCTCTGAGCTCCCTAGCCACGGTCTGATGTCACAAGTTCATGTGGAGTAGGTTCAACCTACTGGGACCATTGAACTCAATGAGTGCATACAGTTCCCATGGTATCTTAGCTAACCACATCTGAGGTCTGCTAATCAGGCCGCACATTGGGTACCAAATTGTTACAAACACACTAGACACTGAAAAGCATCAAGGAAAATTGATTAGACTTCAGAGGAATTGAATGCCTTTGCCAAGGTGAATTCTACCCTTCCCCGGGAAGGTAAAGAGAAATATGGAAGTGAGGGCATTTTTATAAAGTTACTGCAGGACAGATCTTCCCATTAGAGGATGGATTGGTCCATTTTGTTTCAGGGCACAGTCTTTTGACCAGCCACTGTATTTCATTAACAAGTGGAGATGGATTTTTATGCGGTTCCTTACAATGACTTCATGTTCTCTTTTCTGATAAGTTTTCCCTCAAACAGCTTGTCAAGCCTATGCAAAAATTTTTGACCTTTAATCTGACCATGCTGGGTCACAACATCTATTAACTACCACCACTGAGAGTTTTGACCCTGCGAAATGGAACTTTTTCTTTTGTTTTCCACACTATGTTTCCATCCCATCAGTCTCAGATACAGAGATGACCCTTCTACATGCCGTAGTCAACTCCTTTTTGTGCACTCTTGATCGAATCTCCTCCAGACTTATTCTCTCTCTCTCTCTCTCTCTCTCTCTCTCTCTCTCTCTGTCTCTCTGTCTCTGTCTCTGTCTCTCTCTCTCTGTCTCTCTCTCTCTCTCTCTCTCTCTCTCTCTCCTGACTTCTTTCCTCCTCCAAATACATCTATGACTTTTCTATCCTTAAAAATTTTCACTTGATTGTACCATCCCTGCTAGCTATTGTCTATTTGATAAAGCTCTTTATTCTTAATGCCTCTACTTCCTTTCTTTTCACTCTTTCCTAAACCATCTATAACTTTCCATCTAATCCCATCATTCAAATGAAACTTCTCTATCCAGTGTTTTCAATGATCTTTTAATTGCTACATTAATGACTTTTTTTCACTTCTCATCATGTTCTCTCTTAAAGGATACAGTATAGTTGATCACTTACTCCTCCCAGATATGCTCTTCTCATTAGGTTTTTGTGACTTTACTCTCTCCTGGTTATTCTCCAGTTTTTCTGGCTACTCTTTCTTAGTTTTCTTTGCTGATTCTCCTTATATAGTCAGTTCTGCAATAACATGAATTTTGCATTTCTAAAAATGACCAGACTATGCAAAATCATGTAATTAGAACCACAGGGCTTAGGTAGGAAATGGGGTTAGGGACACAACTCTCAAAAAAAAAATCATCAGTGAAACAGAAACAGATTTCAATCACCTAAAATGGTAGCATAGTCTTATACATGTTAAATGGTTATGAGATACATAAATATTACAATAAATAGTGGCAGTATACAGGCTTCAGGCTGTTACTTGGCCTACATCCAGGTTCTCACAAAGCCTGGCCTGTCAAGAGTTGAGTCAGGGATGAAAGGGTGGAGGCCAAACCTCTGGAGAAGGACCAGGTTGGGCCCCAGTCAGCTTGGTGGAAGGTGGCAGAGGGGTAGAGGTCAACCAACCTGCCTCCACCCACAGCTCCTGCTATACTAGAATATATGTGATAAATATAGCATTTTACCTTGAAAAAGATCTGAAGTTTATTTGTGAAAGGAGACATCAGAAGTATTCCAACTTGTGAGTAATTATAAAGTGGTATGGTTTTCTGTGTTCTCTCATAGGTAAAATGTTGAATAGACAAAAATAAAATTCATGTCATGTTCAAATAGTTTCCTAATATTTTAAACACATTGGAATAATTTCATGTTTTCAGTATAGCAGAACTGAATATATAGAACTCTAGTCTTTGTCCTGAGGTACATTCTTACATCAGTAACTGCCTACTAGACATCTCACACTTGGATATCTCATAGGAATCTCAAATTCAACATGCCTAAGAGACAACTCAGTATCTTTCCCCTAAAATCTTCTCTTCTTTTTAACTTCTCATGTTCCCTGTGGTACTGAGGGCATCACTATCCTCCAAGTCAGCTAACCTTGCAGCCTCAATGATATCTTCAACTTCTCACTTTCACTCATCCCACATATCTAATCCTTTGTCAAATCTTTTCATTTGTATCTTCACAACTTCTCCTGTATATATTCTCTCCTCTCTCCTCATTCAGTCAGAACTCTGGTTCTCCCTCAAGTGTTTCTCAGTTCCATTCTGTTTCTACTCAGCGACCAAGGTGACAATTCTAAAGTGTAAGTTGGACTATAATACCTCTTTATTTGGCATTCAAAATTCTTGACTACCTGTCTAGTCCTTTATGCTTGAGCAATGCTGACCCACTTGCAATTTTTAGAACATGAAATTCCTTCTCCTCTCTCAGTGCTTTTGCTCTGGTTATCTCCCAAGAACGTATCCCATTACCTCTGCTTCTTAGTTTTTCTGACTCCCTTCATGCCTAAAATCAAATCTTACCTAATTCAAGAGACCCTTTCCTGTCCCCAAGCTGCTAATGTCTTCCACTCTCGTATTGTCTTCCATCTTCTCTCTCTCTCTCTCTCTCTCTCTCTCTCTCTCTCTCTCTCTCCCTCTCTCTCTCTCTCTCTCTCTCTCTCTCTCTCTCTCTCTCTCTCTCTCTCACACACACACACACACACACACACACACACACACACACACCAAGTTGCTCCTCCCTATTCAAACTGTCAACTCCTCGACAGGGCAGGGATAGATTTTACCTTTCTGTGTGTCGAGTCTCTGGAACTTAGCAAAACCTTAATAAATATGTATTGATTTGACTTAGTAGGTAAGCCTCAGAGAGTTCATCAAGGCATATAGAGGGGAAGTACCAGAATCATTCAACTAACATGATTCAGAGGCAGAATTCAAAATGAATACTTGACGACTTCAAGTTCAGAATTCTGTCCACCACACCGTGCTGAGCCTCTTGAATTTTTATTGTGATTATAAAGTGGAAATTTGCTATGAAATAATAATTATGAAGATAATAAGGATAGTAATAACATTTACATACCACTTTAAGATTTGTAAAAGTCCTGTTCCATATATGTAAATATATATACATACATATAATATATATATATAAAAGCCCTTCTCCTATTGATGGTTAATAAAGATATTTCCTTATCCATTCTATTTATTTAGGATATGACTATATATGTATATATATATATATGTCAGGTATACATTTTGAATTTATTGCGGTATGTTTTGAGTCTAATTTCTGTCAGACTGCTTTGGTGACTTCTCAGCATCAGCAAAGAAATATCTTTAACTCAATAAGTAACTCTTACCCCAAATTACCATCCTTAGGTTTATCAGACATTATTATCGTGTTCAATTGCTTGGATCTTCTATGCCTAATGTTTTCCATGGTCAGGTTTTCTATTTTCTAAATAAAATACCAAATAGTTTTTATGGTGTGCTTTGTGGTGCTACAAAGTCCCATGATTTCCCATTTCTTTTTATTATTTCCATTAACATTCTTGTTTTTGTTCCTTTTGTTTCTCCAGATGAATTTTCATTATAATTTTGACTTATTCTGTAAAATACTCCCTTAGTAGTTTGAAGGTCCTGGCACTGAATCTAATGTAATATTGTTGTATGGTCAAGAAATTAGAGGATCTCAGAAAAACCAGGAAAGATTTGTGTGAAATGATAAAAGGTGAGGTGAAAAGAGTGAGGAGAAAGTCTTGTGGAACGAAAACGATATTGTGAAGAAAAAGTTGTAAGATTTAAGCACTCTGACCAAAGCAATGACCAATTCCAGGGGAAAGATGATAAAGCATGCTACTTGTTTCCTGAGAGGTGGTGGACTCAACATGCAACTTGAGACACCTTTTTTGGGGGGCGGAGGGGAAGTGGAGGGATATGGACAGTACAAGAATTTTTTTTTACTTGACTAGGTATATTTGTTTGGTATTGTTTCTATGGTCTTTTTTGGTGGATAGGAATGAAAGGAAAAAAATTAAAATGTTAATTGAAAAAATAACATTTAAATTTAAAAACATGTTGTAGTATTATGGAAATGCTTATATCTTTCCATAAATTGAATATAAACTTTTAAAAAGCATATGTCACTGAATTTGTAAATTAAATTAAATAATTTTGCCCCCTTTATTCTATTAGCACAGCTCAGTCATGAGAAATTAATTCCCTTATAATCATTTAAAACTTTTAAAATTCTTGTACAGAAATTTCATAGTTGCATTCATTTAACATCTGTGTATGTCCTGGTAAGTGAACTCCTAGAATTATCTGTATTCTGTAATAATTATGAATGGAATTTCTTTCCTACCCTGTCCCACTTCTTATTGAATTCTCTTGGTAATGCAATACTGATTGACTATTATGCATTTATTTTATATCCTGCTACTTTGCAGAAGTTGTTCTCTCAATTTTTAAAAATTCTCAACTTTTCTTATAAAAATGAATGACTAAGAATCTCACTCCATTTAACAGAACACAAAAACATGTTTTTCTAGTTTCTTTTTAACCTAAACACCAAAAAAGAGAGCATTTCTATACACACAGCAGAACAGAAAAATATGAATTCTGTATTAAACCTTGAATATTTTATATTTGCTTTTTAAAAATTTATGTAATGGAATCTACAGATCACTTTAAAAACTATCTTGCTTGTTGATGCTTCTTTCTAATCTTTCTGCTCTCTTTTGTACATCATTTTTTAAATGCCCTCTTTTTTTCTCCCTATTCAGTCACAATTTTCCCCCCTTGCCTACACTTATTTCCACCATTTCTTTATTATTGCTATAGCTAGCTTTCTTTAGCTAGTGATCATACTTGCCTTAACTTCGATCTTATTGGAAAATATTCTACCTTTTCTTTATTAAATATAATGTTTGCACTTGGGTTGAAATGAATACTACTTACTATTTTGAAGGGTTCCATTTATTTCTATGTTTCTAGAGTTTTTAGTAAAAATGGATGAGAGGCTTTTCAATAGTTATTAGCATAACCATATTTTATATTCTTATATTAACATGATTTATTACATTTATTGTCTTCCTTACGTTGAATCAAAACCATATTCATGTATCAAGTCACTTAGGCAGCAAAGTGGAACAGTGGGTAGAGTGCTGGGCTTATAGTCAAGAAGACTCATCTTCCTGAGTTCAAATCAATCAGACACTTTCTAGTTATGTTACCCTGGGTAAGTCACTTAACTCTGTTTCCCTCAGTTTCCTCATCTTTAAAATGCACTTGAGAAGGAAATAATAAACCACTCTAATATCCTTGCTGAGAAAACTCCAAATAGGATCACTAAGAGTTGGACATGAAATGACTATACAACAAATCAAGTCACTCACAAGTGTGCTTCTTTTGAGTGGGACTCAGAACGGACGACTGCCTTAGAAGATACAAAGCAGACTGTTCAGCAGTCTCTCCCAGTTGGGCCTTATGATGACCCTGCAAGGTCCCTGTAATTGCAATCTATGAAGACAGCTGTAAATGAAGCCTTTTGTAGACATCAGAGGTTATCAGAATAACAAACTATTGAGCTTTTGGAGTTCCAAGTTTCTCAAATCATCTACTTAATATTCCACTTATGAAAAGCAGTTACTTGCCTTTTAATAGGCCCTGCTATTGTTGCTACTGAACAGACAACAGAAGATTAAACATTGTCTTTGTCCATATTTGCCAGTCTTGGGTTTTATGATGCAAGTGGTCCCTCTAATAAGATGGGTAGAGTACAGGAGGCCTTGATTGCTAAATGGAAACAGTATATAAAATATCATGTTTGTATGGGTCTTGTCAGTGAAGAACAAATTCAAAGCTGAAAAAAAAGTTTTAGAAAGAAGTTTATTAAGTCATCTGGCAGAAGAGAGAGCCAAACGAGGTGGTCAACTGCCTCAAACCTCTTTGAGTTATATGTTATATAGGTAGGGTATGAGTTTGGGAACAAAGAAGCCAGGGAAATTAAGCTGATTGGTCCTTACATGCTATCAGAAAGGGACTTTCAAACAAGGGGCACCATTTATATGCAGAAGCAAAGCATACTGGCTGTTAGACCTGCAAGGTTTTTGGAGTCAGTACATCCTGTACATCCTAAGTTAAGCAATAAACAAGTCTGGTCTAGACAAGTCTGATCTTTCCCCTTGCTGGGTGAGATTCAAAAATGCAATAAAATTTTCCTCACAGACCTTCCAGTGTTGATGTCCTTCACATAAAGGCAGTGATTATGCCAGAGAACCTAAACAACCCTATCTTCTCCACTGGCTCAGTGGATCTCTACCTAGAAGGACCCAGTACCACATGTTACAAGAGAGAAATAATTGTATTTTAGCAACTAGGGGACACCCCAGAGCATACTTACTTGTTTTGGTTTTTGCTGCTTTAACAATTTAGGTTCTATATACATAAATCTGGAACATCGGTGATGCAGTATTTACCTCAGATATATGGACTCTAACACCCACAGGCATCATACCCCTACAAATAATATTTATGCATAATAATATGTAAGGAGCATAGTAGAGATTTCATGCCCATACATAAAAAGACATACAATTAAATTCAAACCATATTTACAAAATGTCTAATTGCACAAAGCATTGTGTTAAGTGATAAGGTTACAAAGACAAAAACTAAACAGGCCCTGCCCTCACCAGTTTATATTTTATTTGGTATATACAACATGCATACAAAGAAGTAAATATAAGGGCATTAACCCCTAGGTGATCAAGCTGGAATTCATACAGGATGGCATAAATAAATACATATAAAATATAAACACAAAAAAATTAGAATAGATTGATGTATGATTGAGTAATATGATATAGGATCCTATTATTCAAATTACTCAGCCTTTCTGGGTCAAATCTACAAAGTGAGGGTTAGGAATAGATGGTCTCCAATATCCCTTTAATTTCTAAAATTCTCTACTTTTATGATATTATAAAATAAATGGTTTGTAACTAAAAGAGATAATAGATGAATATATAAGTGGAAAAAGGTTAAATCCTAAGAGAGGAGGATTAGATGGGTAAGGAAATGTGAGTGCGCAAGCAAGACAGAATGGTCAGTGATTTAACAACAGTATCCTATTTCAATATTTAATATTGAAAATAACATTATAGTTTGGTGGAGGTATAGATTAGACAGTCAAGGCCCATCATTCCCCCTGTGCTCTACTTGACTGAAATGCACAGAGGAATATCAAGGTAACCTGAATGTTTTGGAAAAGAACTTTTACTGATTTAGAAAATTTGCTTTTCCCTGTGCTCCTGTTCCCCAGAGGGGATTTGACCTTCTCTCTCTTAGCTTTATTGGTGTTAACCCCTTCATTCCAGGGAAGATTTCTCCGACCCATAGCCAAACTCCCTACATTTCCTACTTCCTCCATGTCACCACACTACAAAATATTTGGTCTGTCTCATATATTTCACCACTCAGTTTTATCTCAAACACGCACACATCCTCCACATATAAAACCCAATAATTTTAGAGGAGCTTAAAGTTTCTATGTAGGACAAAAAGGAAGTTCAAACCAGTAAGAATGCACAGAACAGAGATAGGAAAATAATTTATAGTGAAGAATTTTTGATTTCCCTTCTCTTATAGACCTATTGTGTTATTCCCAGGAATCCTCTATGTTCTGACCCTTACTTCTAACCTAGGTTTAGGATAGCCATAGATGTAAATCAGAGACTTAGATCTGGACGGGACCTCAAAGATCATCTAGTCCAATACTCTCATGTTATACTGTCAGTGAGGAAACTGACACGCAGAGAGGTCATTTGAGTTATCCAACGTGACAGAGGTACCATTGTTGGATATCTCTTACACTGAATGATTTGCTAAGTTTTCCATGAATTGTCAGTGAACACCTAAAACATTTTCTCCCTTAGTAGCATTTGATGAAGGAAATCAAAATGGCTTTAAAACTATTCTATTATTTTTAAAAACCAAATTCATTTTCTATAACACTGTTTATGAGTTATTATTTTTTATTCTGAACTTAAGAAATACAAGAAGCATTTCCATAACAAAGTTTAATAGAAAAAAGAAGATTGCACAGGAACCTGCAAATTCATTATGTGCAGCTTACTTTTCCTTTTAAATATATAATAAAGTTATCACGTAACTTTCTTTTCCTTTTATCCCCTCCCTCCCCACCTCTTGCCACCCAGAGATAGCTACAATTAGACACAAATATGTATATATGTAAAACCATACTATACATACTTCTATTTATCAGTTCTTTCTCTGGATGCAGATACTATTTTACTTCATAGGGCCTTTGAAGTTAATTCAGATATTTATAATAGTCAAAATGATTTTTTTGCTCAAAATGATTCTTAAAACAATATTGTTGAAACAAGGATGTCCATTATCTCCACTGTTATTCACTATGGTACCAGAAACGTTAGCTATAGCAATAAGAGAAGAGAAAGAAATTGAAGGAATTAGAAGAGACAAAGAAGAATTAAGTTATCACTCTTTGCAGAGGGTATGATGATATACTTAGAGAATCCTAGAGAATCAAGTAAAAAACTACCTGAAATAAGAAACAACTTTGGCAAAGTTGCGGATTACAAAATAAAGTCACATAAATCATTGGCATTTCTATATATTACTAACAAAGTCCAACAACAAGAGATAGAAAGAGAAATCCCATTTCAAGTTACTGTAGACACTATAAAATATCTGGGAGTCTATCTGCCAAAGCAAACACTGGGACTATATGAACACAATTACAAAACACTTTTTGCACAAATAAAGTGAAATCTAAGTAAGTGGAAAAACATCAGTTGCTCTTGGGTAGGCCAAGGTAATATGATAAAAATGACAATTCTACCTAAAATAGTTTGCTTATTCAGCGCCATACCAATCAAACTACCAGAAAATTATTTTCTAGAGCTAGAAAAAAAATATAAAAATTCATCTGGAAGAATAAAATTTACTGAATACCAAGGGAACTGATGAAAAGAAATGCTAGGGAAGGTGGCCGTATCAGATTTCAAATTGTATGATAAAGCAGCAACCATCAAAATGACTTGACACTGGCTAAGAAACAGAGGGGTAGATAAGTGGAATAGGTTATGTACTCAAGACACAGTAATCAATGAATATAGCAGTCTACTGTTTCATAAACCCAAAGACCCCAGCTTCTTGAATAAGAACTCACTGTTTGACAAAAACTACTGGGAAAACAGGATAATAGTGTGGCAGAAACTGGGCATAAACCTGGGCCTGATACCATGCACAAGAATAATGTCCAAATGGATACATAACCTATGTATAAAGTTTGATACTATAAACAAATTTGGAATACAAGGGATAATGCATCTGTCAGATTTATGGAGGATGGAGAAACAAGAGATAGATAATGTTATGAAGTGCAAAATGGCTAATTTTGATTACATTAAATTGAAAAGTTTTTGCACAAACAATCTCAATGCAAAGAAGACTAGGAAGGAAGCAGAAAGCTGGGAAAGAGTTTTTACTACTAGTGTCTGTGATAAAGGCCTCATTTTCAAAATGTATAGAGAACTGAGTCAAATTTACAGGAATACAAATCATTCTCCAATTGTTTAATGGTCAAAAGATAAGAACAGGAGGTTTTCAGAAGAAGAAATTAAAGCTATCTAGTCATATAAAAACCTAAGTCACTATTGATTAGAGCTTTGCAAATCAAAACAACTGTGAGGTACCACATCACATCTATCAGATTGGCTAACGTGACAAAACAGGGAGATGACAAAAGTTGGAGAAGATGTGGGAGAGTTGGAACACTAATTCATTGTTGGTGGAGCTGACAGCTGATCCAACCATACTGGAGAGCAATTTGGAACTATGCCCAAAGGGCTACAGAAATTTGCATATCCTTTGATCCAGCAATATCATTTCTAGGACTATATCCCAAAGAGTTCATAAAAATGGGAAAAGGTCACAAACATATAAAATATTTATAGAAGGTCTTTTTTTGTGGTGGCCAAAAACTAGAAATTGAGGCAATGCCCATCCATTGGGGAATGACTAAACAAGTTGTGATATATGAATGTAATGGAATGCATACAGAAAATACAATAAGAAATAATGATCACTCAGACTTCAGAAAAATCTGAAAGGATTTATATGAACTGAGAGTGAGTGAAATGAGCAGAACAAAGAGAACATTATATACATGTAATAGTCACAGTGAGGGAGGAATTTTTCTGATAGACTTAGCCCTCCACAGCAATGCAAAGATCTAAAACATCCTGAAAGGACTCCTGAGGCAAAATGCTGTTAACATGCAGGTAAAGGAGTATGGAATAGAAATGAAGAATGAAGGAGATTATTTCATCTTGTATTATGTATTGTTTTGTTTTGTTTTCTTCGTGGTTTCTGTCATTCATTTTAACTCTTCTATGCAACATGACTAATTTAAGAAGGTGTTTTATAGGAATGTATGTGCAGAATCCATAAAAGATTGCAAGGCATCTTGCAATGGGAAAAGAGGGGAGAAAATTTAAAACTTATGGAATTGATTGTTAAAAATTGAAAACAAATAAATTAATTGATTAAAAAAACAATATTGCAGTTACTGTATTTGATTCCTCCTGGTTCTGTTCACTTACATCTTCATTATTTTGTGCAAGTCTTTCCATGTTTTTCTAACATCATCGAGCTCATCATTTCTTATACCATAGTAGTATCACATCATAATCATAAACCACAACTTGTTCAGCCATTTCCTCCATTAATGGGCAGCTCCACAATTTCCAGTTCTTTGCCACCATGAACAGAGCTACTAGAAATATTTTAGAATGCATAAGTTCTTTTCCTTTTTCCCTAATCATCTTGAGAAACAGATCTGTTGGTGGTATTGCTGGGTCAAAGGATATAGTCAGTTTACTAATGCTTTGGCTATAATTCCAGATTGTCCTCATAATTCGTAGTTCTACCAACGGTGAATTAGTGTCCCAATTTTTCCACACTCACTCCAACATTTGTTGCTTGACACTTCTGTCATTTTAGCTAATCTGTAAAATGATGTCTCAAGGTTGTTGTAGTTTGAATTTCTCTAATCAATGATAATTTAGCGCATTTTTCTTATGACTAGAAATAGTTTTGATTTCTTCATTGGAAAACTGCTTGTTCATATTATATAACCATTTATCAATTGGAGAAAGATTCATATTCTTACAGATTTGACAAAGTTCTTTATATATTTGAGATAGGACACTTTTATCTGAGAAACTATCTATAAAATTTTTCCCCATTTTTTTGTTTGCCTTCTGATTGTGACTACATTGATTTCATTTGTACAAAATCCTCTTAATTTGATGTAATACCTATCTTTGTTCTCTATCTCTTGTTTATTCACAAATTGTTTGCCTATCCATAAGTTTGATAACTAATATATTCCATGTTCTTCAAATTTTATGTATCCATTTTGACCTTATCTTGGTAAATGATGTAAGATATTGGTCTATGTCCATTTTGTGCCAGACTACTTTCCCAACAGTTTTTAATAAATAATGAATTTTTATCCCCAAAACTTAAGTCTTTACACATGTCAAACACAAGGTTATTATAATCATGTATTGCTGCAAATTGTATGTCTCCTCTGTTCCTCTTATCTAGCTTTCTATTTTTTAGCCAGTACCAAATAGTTTTGATAATTACAGATTTAAAATTTAAAATCAGGTACTGCTAAACCTCCTTCTTTTACATTTCTAAAATTAGTCCCTTTGATACTTTGTTCTTCCAAATGTATTGTATTTTTTTCTAGTTCAGTAATTTTTTTAGTAATTTAATTGGAATGGCATCGAATATTATACAAATTTAGGCAAAATAGCCATTTTTTTATATTGGCCTGACCTACCCATGAACAATTAATATTTCTCCAATTATTTACATCTAAATTTATTTCCGTAAAAAGTCTTTTTGTATTAATATTGTTCACATAATTCCTGGGTTTATTTTGGCAAGTGAACACACAGCTATTTTCTATTGTCTAGTTATTAAATGAGGGATTTCTTATTATCTCTTCTTGCAGGGTTTTGTTGGCAATATATAGGAACGCTGATGGTTTATGTAGATCTACTTTATATCCTGCTGCTTTACTAAAGTTATTAATTGTTTCAAATAACTTTTTAGTTGAGTCTTTTGGATTTTCCAAATATATCATTATATTGTCTGCAAAGAAATAGTTTTATTCCCTGATTGCCCCTTCTGAGTCTTTCTATTTCTTTTTCCTCTTCTATTGCTATTTCTAGGAGTTACATTCATATTGAATAATGTTGGTGACAGTGGACATCCCTGTTACACATTTGATCTTACTGAGAAGGCTTCTAGCTTATCCTCACTACATATAATGCCTGCTGATGATTTTAGGTAGATGCTTCTTTTTATCAATTTAAGGAAAAATCCATTTATACTTTCAAGTATTTTTAATAGAAATGAGGGATGTACATTCTCAAAATTTTTTTTCAGCATCTGTTGATATAATCATATAATTTTCATTACATTTATTTTTGATACAGTCAATTGCATTAATAGTTTTCATTGCGTTAAGCCATCCCTGCATTACTAGCATAAATCCCACTTAGTCAAAATGTACAATCTTTGTAACATATTGTAATTTATTAGCTAGAATTTTATTCAGTGTTTTTGCATCCATATCCATTAAGGAAATTGGCCTATAATTTTTCTTCTCTGTTTTTACTCTTCCTTATTTAATATATTTATTTCATAAAAGAATTTGCATATTATTTCAAATAATGCATTTAATATTGAAATTAATTTGCCTTTAACTGTTCGTTAAATTTGTAAACTTATCTGGTTGTAGTGCTTTTTTTTTTTTTTTAGGGAACTCATTCATGGTCTGTTCAATTTATTTTTCTAAAACAGGTCTATTTAGATATTCTATGTCTGCTAATCTAGCCAGTTCATATTTTTGTAAATATATTCTTCTATTTCACTTAAGTTGTTAAATGTATTGGCATATAATTGTACAAAATAAGTCCTTATAATTACTTTGATTTAATCTTCATTAGTAGTATATTGACCCTTTTCATTTTTAATACTAGTGATTTGGTTTTCTTCTCTCTTTTTAAAATTATAGTTGCAAATGGTTTCTCTATTTTATTATTGTCTTTTTTCATAAAACCAAATCCTAGTTTTATTTATTAATCCAATAGTTTTCTGATTGTCAATTTTATTAATCTCACCTTTTATTTTTAGGACTTCCAACTTAATGTTTAATTGGGGATTTTTAGTTTGTTGTTTTTCTAATTTTTTTAATTGCATGCCCCACCCATTGGTCTGCTCTTTCTCTGTTTCATTTAGGTAAGCATTTAGAGATGTGCATTTCTGCTCATTGCTATGTTTGCTGTATCCCATAGGTTTTGATATGTTGTCTCATTATTGTCATTCTCTTTAGTGATTTTTTGATCATTTCTATGGTTTGTTCTTTTACCCACTCAATCTTTATGATTAGATTCTTTAGTCTCAAATTGGTTTTTGTCTATGGTTCTGAGATTCCTTATTAACTATATTTTTATTGCATTGTGATTTGGATAGGATGCATTTAATATTTTTGCTTTTAATTATAAAATCTTTTGTCCTCATATATAGTCAATCTTTGTAAAGGTACTATATATCACTGATAAAAAGGTGTATTCCTTTCTGTTCCTATTCAATTCTCTCCAGATATCTATCATATCTAACTTATCTAAAATTATATTCATTTTGTTGACAACTTTCTTATTTATTTTTGGTCGGACTTATCTAGTTCTAAGAGAGGAAGATTAAAGTCTCCCATTATTATATTACTTCTATCTATCTCCACCTCCACCTCCATCTTTAACTTTTAGATGCATAGAATTTGGCACATATAGGTTTAGTGTTTATATTGTTTTATTGTCTATGGGACCTTTTATCATAATGTAGTTTCCCTGTTATCTCTTTTAATTAAAATCTATTTTAACTTTAACTTTGTCTGAGATCATGATTGATGGCCCTGGGTTTTTTTGTATAAATTCTGCTCTAGCCCTTTATTTTAACTCTGTGTGTATATCTCATTTTTAAATGTGTTTTCTGTAAACAATATATTGTAGTATTTTGATTTTCAATCCATTTTCTATCCATTTCTGTTTCATAGGTGACTTAATTCAATTTACATTCAAAGTTACAATTACTCTTTATTTATTTCCCTCCATCCTATTTTTCCTTACTGTTATCCTTCTCAGCTTCTTTTTTTTAACACTATCATTCCTCATAGGTTTAGTTAACTTCTAACCACTACCTCCCTAATCTACACCCTTTTAAAAAATCCCTTCCTTATCTTCTCCCCTTACCCTCCTATTCCTTATTCTATCTACCCCAGTACCAAAATAGACCATTAGGAGGGAGTACACCTCTAGCCAGAATGATAACCCCAAATCTGTGAATTAGAAAACAAACACATAAGCACCCAAATATTAAGTGTTGGACTGTTAGGACAGATGTCCCAGCACCTTATCCAACAACCAGGGACACATGATTCAGCAGAATATGATTTACATTGTTTAGAGGACTTTAGGTGAGATAGAAAAAAAAAAACAAGAAAAATATCTACTGGGATATATATATGGGAAAGTGCAAAAAAGGTACCACAGTATGCATGTGAACTTCCTATCATTATGGCAGTCTTCATTACCTCCTCCTTTAACTTTCTTATACAGTCCCTAAGTGAATACTGGGGTCTATCTCCACTAGGTCACATAGTGTCAGTGGGATACTGCCTACTACAGCCTTCAGCAGACAAAGCTAACAGATTAATTATATTGTTACCTTGTTAAATATTGTAATCTCTAAAGGCTTGCTGAAGAAAAGGATTCTGACTGATACCTAGAAATTTCAAGCAATCCATGCCATCTATCCATACCCTTCTGGCCCCTTTATCACTGATTCTCAACATCCAAGATATTAATGATTCTCCTTTCCTTTAGGTGAACTGACTCAAAGTTTCTGTTACCTCCGACTGAGTAAAATCCTCAACTGCCTCCTTAAACACTGTGTTTCCTCCTTAGTTCTCTTGTTTCCACTTTACTATGGGGCAAGCTTTGGCCCCAGCAGTCTCTTCCTCCAACATTGTTTCATTTTCCAACTCTGACATAATTACATTTTTGCCCCTCCCTCCAGTGTCCTGTCAGTTGTCGTCATGGCAATTAGGTTGAATCTATACAAAGGTCATATGCACACTTCTTTTAACCAGCCTTCAGCTGCTTTTCAGCTAAATAAACAGTCTTTCCTTCCACTTGAGACCCCCCAGACTGCTCTTGTAAAAGAGAGCCAGGCTGAGAATTCCCATGCAAACTAGTTAACTCTTTATTCATCTAAATTTTTTCCTTTAACTGTCTCTGCCTTCACATATAATACAGTAAACTTTTAATAAAATCCAACCTCTCCTACTTACCTCTGCCAGCTCCTTCCCTGGTTTGACTGGTATTCCTTGTAAATTCCTTTCCACGTCTCTAGGTTCCTCCTCCTATAGCCTCGCTTCCCAATTTTCACAGGGTCCAGTGCTTTTTGCCCATTCCCTTGCTGGCAAGGAATATGGTAAATCCTCCCATCCTGGGATATTAATGTCTTCCTCTAAATCCTTTCTGCCTTCAAACAGAGATTTTATACTTTACTAATCATGGTCGTGACTCCAAGGCAATATTCACAGCACTGGTGGTATCTATGAATATGCTGGTGTAGGTCTCAAGGTATAACAGACTCTCCATATAGAAAGCAGAAGAAAAGCATTTATTTAGGGACCAGAAATCCAAATCCCAGAACAAGAAAGCAAAATCAGTCATAGTGACCAAGAAGTCAATATTGGTTATCACAGCAGGAGGTAAAGTCATTCCCAAGCCTCCATGTCCCCTGTTGGGACTTTCCTATAACAAACAAGAACCTAAGCTGTGCCTGCCTGTCTGTGTCCTTCCCAGCTTCCCACCTTTTTCAATGGAGGGGAAAGGGAAAGAGATGAGAGGAAAAGAGTGAACCCTACTCTTATTGCATTTGCTTTAAAGATGGAATAACATACACACTCAATTTGGTATGAAAATGTATTTTACACTACAGGAAAGTAGGGGGGAAAGTAATAAGTGAGTTGTGGGGGGAATGATAGAAGGGAGGGCAAATGGGTGTAGGGAGTAATTAGAAGTAAACACTTTTGGGGAGGGATATGGTCAAAGGAAAGAATAAAATAAATGATGGCAGGATAGAATGGAGGGAAATATAGTTATAGATTTTCACACTATGACTCTTATGGAAGTGTTTTGCATGACTACCATGTATAACCTATATTGAATTGCTTCCTTTGTCAGAGGGAATGGGTGAGAAGAGAGGAAGGAAGAGAAGTTGGAACTCAAAGTTTTTAAAACAAATGTTAAAAATTATTTTTACATTTAACTGAGAGATAAGATATATAGGCAATTGTATATAGAAATTTGTCTTGTCCTACAAGAAAATAGATGGGATGGGGATAAGAGAAGGGAGCTTTGTGATAGAAAGGAGGGCAGATTAGGTGAAATGGTAATCATAATGTATGATGTTTTGTGATGAGTGGAGGGGACAAATGTGTAGAAAATGTGGAAATCAAAATCTTGTGAAAGTGAATATTTAAAACTAAAAATAATTAAATTTAAAATTAAAAAAGATGCATCTCAAGCACCATCTCCACCACAAAGCCTTTCTGATACCTTGTGCCCTCCCTTCTAAACCATCCCAGGTTAACTACTTTGTGCTTATGGGTATTTGCTCTCTTTATTCTTATCCTGCATGGAGACATCAAAGAGAAGTGAATAGAGAACTGGCCTCAGTGCTAGAAAGACCTGTGTTGAAGTCTTCCTTTGACCTATACTAGTGTTCAGTGAGGCACCTAATCTCTCAGAAACCTAGACAATCCTCTAAGACTATTGCGTTGTTGAGAAGTGTTGACCTACATTGCAAAAGAGAATTTCTTCACTTGGAAGTTCCTCATACCAATGAACAGAGTCCTACATTTATTTTGCATACGTTTATATAACTTGCTCTCAATAGTGATTGTTTCATTTTTTTTGTATGAAAAGTGCAAAATTCCCAGTACCTGGCATTGAGGAGTTCTTTTATAAATACTGTTGATGAACTCTGAGTATTCTTCTAACTATATATTTATATGCCTGTCATCTTCCAAAGTCAACAAAAGCTAAGCCCAATTTACAAATATATTCCTTTTCAACTGGTTTTAGTTTTTTTTTTCTCAGAAATAGACTGAATAGTCTACCCTTGGGCTCATAACTATGTAAATAAACTCCAGGGTAACAATGTTTATGCTAACTCAGGGGTTCATGAACTCCCAAGAGCCTGCTCACAATCCTCTTGAATCAAATCAGCAAATTTTATCTCTGTCACTGTAATAAAAGTACTGCAATTGTTGGCAATTATATAGCTCATGCTATAAAATTCTGTGACCTGAGGTTCTGAGCAACAACATGGCATGCTATGGGTTTTCATGGATGAGCAATAAATGAACTCAGAAGACTTAGATTTGTGACTCTTCTATTTTACTTACTAGCTTATGACATTTGAAAAGTTATTTACTTCTGTGATGATGAAATATAATCAAAACAGATAAATTATGTCAACAAAGTTGTTACAAACAAAATGAGTTATCTTTCCTGTCTTACCTATAATGTTTTGTAAGCAATAAAGGTATATAAATGTGAATTATTATTGTCAAAGGATTGGAACTGCTTTCAAATTGCCAAACTACTGGTCCACAATTATATATTAAGAGATCTATTTCAACCTTAGCTAAAAATTATTTTCATATAGTTGTGGAATTTTTGAGCTGGAAAGGATCTTAGAGTTCTCTTTCATTTACAGAGACAATAATAAAAAGGGAAATCTCATTCCAAATATCTATAAAATACCAGCTTCAACCAGTGAGAGTAAGGGGTCCCTGGTAATACTTTTCTGCCCAGTTTTATAACACTCCCATCCCTTACTGTCTTGTGCTAAGAGTTCACAAAGCTACTGATGCTCTTATGGTTACTATTGCTGCCACAATGTGTGTGGGCTCTGGACAAGCCTCCACCAGGTCACAAACTTCCCCTGCTAAACTCTTAAGTTGTCATAGGCCAGAAAAATGTTTCATTCCGACTTTTTATTGACTCTAACATTGCAAAATTTTATTTGAAGTGTTATTTTTTGGGAGGGGAATGTGGAGAGAATTCTGCTGTGTTGCCTCTAATCTGCTATCTTGGCTCTGCCCTACTGTCAAGATATGCATTTCCAGACCCAACAAATATATGGGTTTGATTTGCTTGACTACATTTATTTGTTGCAAGAGAAGAGTATTTTTAAGTGTAGAGGGAATTGTGGGAGAAATTGATAGTGATATAGTCATGCAAAGAAAAAAGAAAACCAATGAAACATTCAAAAATTCATAGAAGAGAATGAAAAGAAGTTCAGAAGAGGGTATGGAAAAGTAGAGCAATATGATTATTGCATTATATTTAATATATGATTTTTCCCTAAGTCTTTAGAGCATTACACATCTTTCAGAACAAGTACAATGCACAGAAATTAGAGTCAACTTTTTATCAAGTATTAACGTTTTCTATATTTTGTTTTGATCAAATTCCACTTCATTTGTGAAATCAGTCTCTCATAACAAATCTTAAGGTACCTTAGTTGCTACTACATATATACTGTCTCAAATGAAACAATATATCTTGATGGAAAATAGTACTAATTTTATGCTTGATGACACTTCTGTGGCTAATGTTTATACACACTACTTTTTTCTATAGAAAATGTTTACAGAAGTCCCAAATTATGTTAAGTATAGTTAAAGGCAAGACCTAGATGTTTTTTTAGAAATTTCCAAATGCAATTTCTGTATTTTAGAAATAAATGTTTAGCAAATGTTTAGAAAACAATGTTTAGCAATTAATGACTGTCTATTTTGCAATATGAAACAAAATAATTTTTCTGGAATAACTTTTCAATATTCCAGTATGCATTCTGATATTGGAAATAAGGACTTCCTACATATAAATGATTCCATGCAATTTCCCTTAGTGTGTAGCTGTGGTTTCATCCATTTTTTTTTAAACAGTGGTATAAGGAGATTATAAACAGGTAAATTCCTAACATTTATATTTAAAATCAGAATGGACATTAAACCAAATGATTCACAGATCTGCATGTAAAAATAGTTGTTTGTGGTCAATTACTACAAAAAATGCTATTACCTATTTGCAGTTAAATAATTTGACATACATTTAGCAATTATTAAAGCAATAATTCACATATATGGCAGCTTTTGCATAAGTTAATTTGTAATTTGTTAAGAGATTTGTAATGCTCTTAAGTGCAGGTAATAACTTAAATTTTTTCTCGTTCCCTTTCAAATTTCAAACTGAACACAAGCAACATAACATTATCCTAAATTATATGTGTTTTTCAAGTGCTGATTCAAGACTGATAGTATCTGTATTAAATCACAAAATTTTCACAAATCGATATAGTATTCAGTAAAATAATGTAGTTGAGTTTATATTGAGAGTTGCATATCATTTAAAAAAATATTTATTTTTAGTTTTCAACATTCATTTCCACAAGATTTTGAGTTCAAATTTTCTCCCCATCTCTCTCCTCTGCCCACCCCAAGACAGCATGCAGTCTGATTACCCTGTCTGCCAATTTGTCCTTCTTTCTATCACACCCCTCCCTTACCTTATCCACATATCCTCTATTTTCTTGTAGAGCGAGATAGATTTCTATACCCCATTACGTGTATATCTTATTTTCCAGTTGCATGTAAAAAACACTTATTATTAAAACTTTGAGTTGCAACTTCCCTCCCTTCCTTCCTCCCCACTCATCCCCACTGACAAGGCAAGCAATTCGACATATATTATACATGTGTAGTTATACAAAACATTTCCCAAAAAGTCATGTTGTGAAAGACTAATTATATTTCCCTCCATCCTATCCTGTCCCCTCATTTATTCTATTCTCTATTTTGACCCTATCCCTTCTCAAAAGTGCTACCTTCCAATTGCCCCCTCCACTGATTTACCCTCCTTTCCATCATATGCCCACACTTCACTTATCACCTTCCCTCTTAATTTCCTGCAGTGTAAGGTAGATTTTCATACCAAATTGAGTGTGCATGTTTTTCCATCTTTAAGGCAAATGGAATGAGAGTAAGGTTCACTCTTTCCCTCTCACATGCCCCCTCTTCCCCTTAATTGGAAAAGCTTTTGCTGTGAGGTAATTTGCCCCACTCTGTTTCTCCCTTTCTGCTACCAATATATTCCTCTCTCACCCCTTAATTTTTTTTATATCATACCTTCCTATTCAATTCACCCTGTTCCCTCTACATGTATATAATCCCTCAAAACACCCTAATACTGAGAAAAATCCCAAGAGTCATTAATATTATCTTTTCATGTAAGAATGTAAATAGTTCAACTTTAGTAAGTCCCTTATGATTTCTTTTTCCTGTTTACCTTTTAATGCTTCTCTTGATTCCTCTGTTTGAAAGTAAAATTTTCTATTCAGTTCTGGTCTTTTCATCAAGAATGTTTAAAATTGGGATTTCCAAGTCCAGGAGCCAAGATGATGGAGTGACCAGTAATTGCTATATCCCTCCCCTTGTTTACCTTGATGAACCCAGAGAATATCTCCCTGTGGAAAATGTGGGAACAGTAGGAGCAGCAGAAGGCATAAATAGATTCTTAGCCAGTGAGGATAGGAAGATCTCTAGGTAGTGTCCCTATGCTGTGGCTGAAGGGGAAGAATGCAGGATCAGAGATGTCCCAGAGAGTCCCAACTCAGCAAACCAGGAGAAGATCCTGAGGCTTAGAGCAGTGAAGCCCACAACTGCCAACATCAGGACCTCAGGCGTGCCTCAGTAGCCCCAGGGGAATTGGGAAGACAGTAGTGCAGATGTATCACCAACCACTGAGTTTGCCTATGTTCTAGTTCAGCAGAGGAGACTTCTTGTTGTCAGATCACTCCTGCCCCACGCTTAATGAACTAGCTCCAGGATAACTGCCAGGAAACCCAAAAAGACCTCATCTGGCCTCTGCTTTCCAACACCAGCCAGTTCAGCATCAGATAAGTTGCAGCATTTTAGCTTCTAGTTGAAAGGATCAGAGGCAAAAACACACAAAGCCTCAAGTTTTAGGCACAAGAACTGTGCGACAGAGCCCCTTTTACTTCAGATACAGAGATCTAGTTTAAAAACCAGGAAAAAAGGTGATTATCATGAGTAAGAAGCAAAGCAGAAAAGAAAAGACAGTATAATCTTTCTATGAGGACAAGGACCAAAATACAAGTACCAAAGAAGTTAGCACTGAAACTGTACTCCCATCTGAAACTTAAGAAGGGAATATGAACTGGTCTGAAGCTCAAAGAACCTTCTTGGAAGATTTCAGGAAGGATTTCAAAAGCCAAATTAGAGAAATAGAATAAAAACTGACTATTGACTTTAAAAATATGAAAAAAGAAACCACAGAAGAATTTAAAAGGACATTTGGTCAAATGGAAAAGGAAGCACAGAACCTAACTGAAGAAAATAACTCCTTACAAGTAACAATCAGACAGATGGAAAAGGAGATGCAAAAGTTAACTGAAGAAAACAATTTGATAAAAATTAGAATTGGCAAGTAGAAGCCAATGAATCTATTAGACATCAACAATCAGTCAATCAGAATCTAAAGAATGAAAAGAAAGAAGAAAATGTAAAGTATCTCACTGGAAAAATAACTGACCTGGAAAATAGATCCAGGAGAGAAAATTTAAGGGTTATTGGTCTACCAGTAAGCCATGATGAAAAAAGAGCCTGGGCAATATTGTCTAAGAAATCATCAAGGAAAATTGCCCAGAAGTCCTAGATCCAGAGGGTAAAATAGTCATCGAAAGACTCCACTGTTCACCTCCTGAAAGGGACCTCAAACTAAAATCACCAAAGAATATCATTGCCAAATTCGAGAACTATCAAGTGAAGGGGAAAATACTGCAGGTAGCCAGAAAGAAATCATTCAGATATTGAGAAACTTACAGTTAGAATCACACAGGACGTTACAGCTTCTATATTAAAAGACAAAAGGAATTCTAATACGATATTCCATAAGGCAAAGGGGCTGGGACTACAACAAACGAGTAACCACCCAGCAAAGCTGAGCATAATATTTCAGGCAAGGAGATGGACATAAAATGAAATAAGCGATATCCAGACCTTCCTGATGAAATTCGATCTTCAAATGCAGGTCTAAAGTGAGGCATGAAAAGGTAAACAGGGGGAAAAAACTTGTTAATCAATGTGGACAAATTGTTTACATTCCTAAAAGGGAAGATGATTCTTGTTAATCTTGAGATTTGTATATTTATTACAAAATATAACAGGGATATAGATAGATAGATAGATAGATAGATAGATAGATAGATAGATAGATAGATAGATAGATAGATAGAAGGAATGGGTATAAATTAAATAATGTGATAAAAACAAATGTGATTTGAGGGTGCAAAGCGATTGTAATTGGAGGTGTAAAAAGGAGGAGGCAGAAAAAAATAAATTACATCACAGGAAGAGGCGCAAAAATATATTACACCAGAGGGAAAGAGGGGAGGGGGAGATGAGCATTGTTTGAGAGGTACTCACATCTGATTGTATTCAAGGAGCATACAACAAACTCAGTTAAGTATAGAAATACAACTAGCTCTCTAGGCAGTAGGCTAAAAGGGAGGGAAGAAGTAGTAATGGGAAAGAGGATTAAAAAGAAGGGGACTGAAAGAATGGAGGGAGGACTGAGGGAAGTGGTGGTCAAAAATGAAAACTCTGTTGTGGAGTGGAAGAGAGAAAGGAGAAGTAAAAGCACCAAAAAGGGGAAAGTTGACAGAGGGAAAGACACAGATAGTAATAGTAACTGTGAATGTGAATGGGATGAACTCTCCCATAAAATGGGAGACTGATAGCAGAATGGATTAAAAACCATGATCCAACAATATGTTGTTTACAAGAAACACATTTGAAACTGGGGCATATACAGAGAGTAAAGGTAAAAGGTTGGAGAACAGTATTTTGTTCTTCAGCTGATATTAAAAAAGCAGGGCTAGCAATCCTAATTTCAGATGAAGTAAAAGCAAAAATAGATCTAATCAAAAGAGATAAGGAGGAAAACTATCCTATTAAAAGGTACCACAGACAATGGAGCAATTTCATTACTAAACATATATGCACCAAGTGGTATAGCATCCAAATTCTTAGAGGAGAAGTTAAGAGAGTTACAGGAAGAAATAGACAGCAAAACTGTACTAATGGGGGACATCAATCTCCCCCTCTCTGAACTTGGTAAATCTAGCCTCCAAATAAAGAAGAAGGAAATTAAGGAGGTGAATAGAATTCTGGATAAGATAGATATGACAGATCTCTGGAATATACCTTTTCTCAGAGGTACATGGCATATATACAAAATTTGTCCATGTACTAGGCAATAAAAACCTCACAATTCAATGCAGAAAGGTAGAGATAGTCAATGTATCCTTCTCAGATCATAATGCAATAAAAATTATATGTAATCAAAGGTCATGGAAATATAAATCAAAAACGAATTGGAAAGTAAAAAATCTAATCCTAAAGAATGAATAGGTTACACAACAAATTACAGAAGCAATCAACAACTTGATTCAAGAGAATGACAATAATGAGACAACCTACCAAATATTATGGGATACTACAAAAGCAGTTCTTAGGGGAAGTTTATATCTTTGAATGCCTACATGAATAAAGTAGAGAAAGAAGAGATCAATTAATTGGACATGCAGCTGAAAAAGCTAGAAAAAGAAGAAATTGAAAATCCCCAAGTAAATACCAAATTAGAAATACTGAAAAGCCAAAGGAGAGATAAGTAAAATTGAAATTAAGGAAACTATTGAACTAATAAATAAAACTAAAAGTTGTTTTTATGAAAAAAACAATAAAAATGATAAACCTTTGGTCAATCTAATTAAAAAAAAGAAAAAAATTCCAATATCAAAAATGAAAAACGTGAACTAACCTCCAATGAGGAGGAAATTAAAACAATTATTAGAAATTACTTTGCCCAACTGTATGCCCATAAATTCAACAACCTAAATGATGTGAATGATTATTTTAAAAAATATAAATTGCCCAGATTAACAGAAGAGGAAGTTGAGTACTTAAATAATTCCATCTCAGAAAATGAAATTTAACTAGTCGTCAGTGAACTCCCTGCGAAAAAATCTCCAGGGCCAGATGTATTTAAACGTGAATTCCATCAAACATTTAAAGAACAGTTAATTCCAGTACTATATGGATTATTTGGGAAAACTGATGAAGAAGGAATCCTACCAAATTCTTTGTATGATACAAATATGGTTCTTATACCTAAACCAGGAAGAGCAAAACAGAGAAAGAAAATTATAAACCAATTTCACTAATGAATATAGATGCAAGCATTTTAAATAAATTTTAAATTAGATATTAGTAAAAAGAACACTTCATCTTATCACAAGAACAATGCACTATGTTCTGGTAGGATTTATACCAGGAATTCAGGGCTGGTTCAATATTAGAAAAACTATTAGCATTATTGATTGTATCAACAACAATACTAGCAGAAACCACATGACTATCTCAATGGGTGCAGAAAAAGTTTTAGACAAAATACAATACCTATTTCTATTGAAAACACTGGAAAGCCTAGGAATAAATGGAGCTTTCCATAAAATAATAAGCAGTATCTACCTAAAACCCTCAGCAAGCATTATGTGCAGTGGGGACAAGCTAGATGAATTTCCAATAAGATCAGGGGTGAAATAAGGATGTCCATTATCACTACTGTTATTCAATTTGGTATTAGAAATGCTAGCTGTAGAAATAAAAGGAGAAAAACATTGAATAGGCAAAGAGGAAATTAAGTTATCACTCCTTGCAGATGATGTGATGATAGACTTAGAGAATCCCAGAGAATCAAGTAAAAAACTGCTTGAAATAATAAACAACTTTGGCAAAGTTGTAGGTTACAAAATAAACCCACATAAGAGGAATAAGTTAGTTACTCAAGACATAGTCAATAAATATAGCAATCTGCTGTTTGAGAAACCCAGGAACCCCAGCTTCTGGAATAATAACTCACTGTAGACAAAATTTGCTGTGAAAACTGGATAACAGTGTGGTGGAAACTGGATATAGACCAATGCCTGATAGTGTACACAAGAATAAAGTCCAAATGGATACAAAATCTAGGTATAAACAAATTAGGGGAGCAAGGAATAGTGTATTTCTGAAATTTATGGAGAATGGAGAAATTTATGACCCAACAAGAGATAGAGACCATTATGAAGTGCAAAATGGATAATTTTGATTATATTAAACTGAAAAGTTTTTGCACAAACAAATCCAATGGAACCAAGATGGAAGCAGATACCTGGGAAAGAATTTTTGCAACTAATGTCTGTGATAAAGGCCTCATTTCTAAAACATATAGAGAACTGAGTCAAATGTACCTGAATACAAGTCATTCCCCAGTTGAAAAATGGTCAAAAGATATGAACAGGGAATTTTCAGAGGAAGAAATTAAAGCTGTCTGTAGTTATGACAAAAAGCTCTAAATCACTGTTGATTAGAGAGATGCAAATTAAAACAACTCTGTGGTACCACATCACACCTATCAGGTTGAGTAACATGACAAAACAGGAAAATGCTTAATGTTGGAGAAGATGTAGGAGAGTTGGAACACTAATTCATTGTTGGTCGAACTATGAGCTGATCCCACCTATCTGGAGAGCATTTTGGAACTATGCCCAAAGGGCTACAAAAAAGTGCATACCGTTTGATCCAACTATATCACTTCTGAGACCTTATCCCAAGGATATCATAGAAATGGGAAAGGGACCCATAAATACAAAAATATTTATAGCAACACTCTTTGTGGTGGACAAAAACTGGAAATCAACAGGATGTTCATCAGTTGGGGAATGTCTCAACAAGTTGTGGCATATGAATGAGTTGGAATACTATAGTGCCATGAGAAATGATAAACAGGAAGATTTCAGAGAAGCCTGGAAGGACTTATATGAACTGATTCTGAGTGAAAGGTGCAGGACCACCAGAACTTTGTACAAAACCACAACAAGAGTGTGCCAGGAATTTTTCTGGTAGACTTAATACTTCATGGAAATGCACGGATTTGGTAGAAGGACTGACCTGTAGAAGCTCCCCCACCATAGCCCATAAAATACCTGTAGAAAATGACTCTAAACAAATTCTAGAGCAGCAAAATCCACAAAACAACAGAGTGAAGGAGAACTCCAGCCCAAGGCATCCTAGAAGGTCTAGTAAAGTTCTATCACACTGGGTAGGGAGCACAACCTAGTCTTGGCCATGGGGCAGGGACAGGACTGGAGCAGGCCTCATGGCATGCAGAATCCCTGACCAACAGCTGTAGTTCCCAGATCCCTCAACCCACAAATGCCAAAAGCAGCTTCAAAGGTCAGAAAGAAAGTACATTCACTTGCATGAGAGGGGAACAGGATCTGACAGAGGTGGCCCCAGGGCAGCAGCAGTTGCTGGGGCAGAGTGTCAATTTTAGGCACCCTCACCTTAAAGCCCTTGGAGGAATCACGTGGCTGATTGGGATCTCAGCACTGAGTGGTGGCCCTGGGGTGAGGAGGAGTGCTGGCTGGCTTGCTGATGTGGGTGAAGGCTCCGGATAGGGAATTCTACTCACATATCCTGGGCAGAAAAGGGTGCTTGTTGTTGCTCCTAGACCAGAGCACAGGATGGGAGAGGAGTAACTCCTCTCTCTTGATTTTGCCACCTTGGAGGAACTGAGAACTTACAGACCCCCAAAGTATACCCTCTTCTCAACAAAGGACTCAAAAGTCAAGTAACTAACTGGGAAAATGTCCCAAAAAGTGAAAAAATAATACTATAGAAGGCTAATTTCTTGGAGAACAGGTACTTTCTTCCATCCTTTTGGATAAAGAAGAACAATGCATACCATCAGAGGAGGTCAAGCCTTCTGCATCCAAAATCTCCAAAATAAATATGCAATGGTCTCAGGTCATGGAAGAGCTCAAAAAGGATTTTGAAAAGAAGTAAGAAAGGTGGAGGAAAAACTGGGAAAAGAAATGAGAGTGATGCAAGCAAACCATGAAAACGAGTCAATAACTGGCTAAAGGAGACTCAAAAAAATGCTGAAAAAAATTAACACCTTTAAAAACAGGCTAACTCAATTGGCAAAGAGATTCAAAAGCCAATGAGGAGAAGAATGCTTTAAAAAGCGGAAGTAGACAAATGGAAAAAGAGGTTCAAAAACTCACTGAAAAAATTAGTTCTTTAAAAATTAGAATGGAGCAGATAGAAGCTAATGATTTTATGAGAAACCAAGAAAATACAAAACAAAACAAAAAGAATGAAAAAATAGAAGATAATGAGAAATATGTCGTAGGAAAAACAACTGATCTGGAAAATAGATCCAGGAGAGACAACTTAAAATTATGGGGCTACATGAAAGTCATGATCAAAAAAGGAGCCAAGACATCATCTTTCATGAAATTATCAAAGAAAACTGCCCTGTTATTCTAAAGCAAGAGGGTAAAATAAATATTGAAAGAATACACAAATCACCTCTGGAAAGGATCCCCTAAAAGAAAAACTCTTAGGAATATTGTAGCCAAATTCCAGAGTTCCCAGGTCAAGGAGAAAATATTGCAAGGAGCTTGAAAGAAACAATTTGAGGGAGGAGCTAAGATGGCGGAGTAGAAAGACTCATCTATGCTAGCTCCAAACCCACAGCCCATATATTTCCTGCAAAAACAACTCCCCACAAATTCTGGAGCACTGTAAGGAGTGCAGAAACACAGTGGAAAAGATTTCCATTCCAGAGAGCCCTGGAGAGCCATCCCCAGGGGTCCATCACTCTCCGGACAGCGAAGTCCACCCCTGCGCTGCCCTGGCCATGTGGCCCCAGAGGAGCAGATCCGAGCAGGCTTCAGGGACGGAACGTCCGGTGGCCGGGAAGGTCCCTCTGCCCACAGACGCTACAGGTCAGTGAGAGAGACGTCTGGGCTGGCAGAGAGGGGAGTGGGGTGTCTCCGTGGCTCGGATCCCCTCAGGAGGCAGCGGCAGAGGCAAAGGCAGTGGCAGAGGCGGCCGCCGTGGCCTGGAACTCCTGGAGCAGCAGGCAGAAGTTCAGCACCATTACCAAAGGTCTCTGCATAAACCCCCTGAGGGAACTGAGCCTGGGAGGCGGCCCTGCCCCCACCCCAGCACCAGAACTTAAGCTCATATTGAATAGCAGCCATGCCCACCGCTGAAAGCTCTGAGGCTGGGGAGCAGCATTTGAATCTCAACCCCAAGCACTAGCTGGGAAGATCTAGGCAGGAGTGGAGAGGAATCTCAGAAGTCAAGTAACTGGCTGGGAAAATGCCCAGAAAAGGGAAGAAAAATAAGACCATAGAAAGCTATTTTCTTGGTGAACAGATGCTCCTGCCTTTCATTCTGATGACGAGGAACAATTCTTACCATCAGGGAAAGACGTGGAGGTCAGGGTCTCTGTATCTCAGACATCTCAGGTGGATGTCCAGTGGGTTCAGGCCATGGAAGAGCTCAAAAAGGATTTTGAAAATCAAGTTAGACAAGTGGAGGAAAAACTGGGAAGAGAAATGAGAGAGATGCAAGAAAAGCATGAAAAACACATCAATACCTTGGTAAAGGAGACCCAAAAAAATGCTGAAGAAAATATCACCTTGAAAAATAGGCTAACTCAGTTGGCAAAAGAGGTTCAAAAAGCCAATGAGGAGAAGAATGCTTTCAAAAGCAGAATTAGCCAAATGGAAAAAGAGGTTCAAAAGCTCACTGAAGAAAATAGTTCTCTCAAGATTAGAATGGAACAGATGGAGGCTAATGACTTTCTGAGAAACCAAGAAATCACCAAACAAAACCAAAAGAATGAAAAAATGGAAGAGAATGTGAAATATCTCATGGGAAAAACAACCAACCTGGAAAATAGATCCAGGAGAGACAATTTAAAAATTATGTGACTACCTGAAAGCCATGATCAAAATCAGAGTCTAGACATCATCTTTCATGACATTATCAAGGAAAACTGCCCTGAGATTCTACAACCAGAGGGCAAAATAAGTATTGAAGGAATCCACCAATCACCGCCTGAAAGAGATCTAAAAAGAGAAATTCCTAGGAACATTGTGGCCAAATTCCAGAGTTCTCAGGTCAAGGAGAAAATATTGCAAGCACCTAGAAAGAAACAATTCCAGTATTATAGAAATACAATCAGGATAACACAGGATTGAAGGGCGTGGAATAAGATATTCCAGAAGTCAAAGGAACTAGGACTAAAACCAAGAAAAACCTACCCAGCAAAACTGAGTATAATACTTCAGGGGAAAATATGGTCTTTCAATGAAATAGAGGACTTTCAAGCATTCTTGATGAAAAGACCAGAGCTGAAAAGAAAATTTGACTTTCAAACACAAGAATGAGAAGAAGTATGAAAAAGTAAACAGCAAAGAGAAGTCATAAGGGACTTACCAAAGGTGAACTGTTTACATTCCTACATGGAAAGATAATATTTATAAGTCTTAAAACTTTTCAGTATCTGGGTAGTTGGTGGGACCACACACACACATACACACACACACGTACACAAGCACACACATGTACATGCGTGCACACACATACAGAGACAGAGAGCACAGAGTGAATTGAATAGGATGGGAGCATACCTTAAAAGAAATTAAGGTAAATGGTGAGAGAGAAATGTAGTGGGAGGAGAGAGGGTGAAATTGAATGTGGTAAATTATCTCTAATTCAAGAGGCAAGCAGGAGACTTTTTAGTGGAGGGGAAAAGAGGAGAGCTGAGAAAAAAACATGAAGTTTACCCTCATCACATTCGACTAAAGGAAGGAATAAAATGCACACTCATTTTGGTATGAACACCTATCTTACAAATACAGGAAAGTGGGGGAGAAGAAGATAAGCAGGGTGGGGGGATGGTGGAAGGGAGGGCAATGGGAGGAGGGAGCAATTTGAAGTCATCCCTCTTGGGGAGGGACAGGATCAAAAGACAGAATAGAAACAGTGGGGGGCAGGATAGGATGGAGGGAAATACAGTTAGTCTTACACAACATGACTATTATCGAAGTCATTTGCAAAACTACACAGATATGGCTTATATTGAATTGCCTGCCTTCCCAAAGGGAATGGGTGGGGAGGGAGGGATGGGGAGAATTTGGAACTCAAAGTTTTAGGAGCAACTGTCGAGTATTATTGTTGTCACTACTAGGAAATAAGAAATACAGTCAATGGGGAATAGAAAGTCATCTGGCCCTACAGGACAAAAGAGAAGATGGGGACAAGAGAAGGGAGGGAGAATTGAAGAGAGGGCCGATTGGTGATAGGTAAAATTAGAATGCTCAGTGTTAGGGTGGGGGAGGGGAGAAAAGGGGAGAAAATTTGGAACCCAAAATTTTGTGGAAATGAATGTAAAGAGTTAAATAAATAAATTAAAATAAAAAAATCAATATTAGGGATGAGAAAAAGAATTCACTGGGAGAAGGGGAAGGGAGAACCAGCATGGAGTAAATTATTTGACATAAAAACTCCAAAAGAGCTTTTACAATGGAGGGAAAGGTGTCAGGTGTGGGAGAGCTTGATCCTTATTCTCAACAGAATTGGCTCAAATAGGGAAAAATATATACAACCGTTTGGGTTTAGAAATCTATCTTACCATACAGCAGGAAAGTAGGAAGAGAGAGGAAGAGAGAGAGAGAGAGAGAGAAAGAGAAAGAGAGAGAGAGAGAGACAGACAGACAGACAGGCAGAGAGTGATAGAAGGGAGGATGGATTTGGGGAAGTGACATAAGGGAAATTCTTTTGAGAATGGATGGTGAAATGATAGAGAGTAGGATAAAGAAAGGGACATACGGTGTAGAGAAATACATGGTCATCAGAAGTGTGAAAGAAAATTTTACAGCAAGTTTTTCTGATAAAGATCTCATTTCTCAAATATATAAGGAAGTGAGTGAAATTTATAAAACTAAGAGCCATTCTTGAATTAATAAATGGTCAAAGGATATGAACAGGCAGTTTTCAGGCAAAGTAATCAAAGCCCTCTTTAGTCATATGAAAAAATGCTCAATCATTGTTGGTTAGAGAAATGCAAATTAAAACAAACTTCCACCCCACACCTATCAGAATGTCTAATATGATAGAAAAAACAAATGACAAATATTGGAAGGGATTGGGAAAGTTTTGACACTGATGCACTGTTTATGAAGTGGTATTCAACCATTCTGGAGAGAAATTTAAAACTATGACCAAAGAGCTATAAAAGCATGCATATACTTTGGCCAAGCAATATCTCCTCTAGGTCTGTATCCAAAAGAGTTAAAAAAAAATAAAAAGGAGAAGGACTTAAATGTACAAAAATACTTAATAGCAACTCTTTTAGTGGTAGTAAAGAATTAGAAATTGAGAGGAGGTCCATCAATTGGCTGAACAAATTGTTGTATATGATTGTGATGCAATAATATTGTACTGAAAGAAATGATAAGCAGTATGCTTTCAGAAAAACCTGGTAACTTTTAAATTAATCAACACTAAGTGACATGCGCAGACCAGGAAAGCATTGTATACAGTTAACAGTAATATTGTATGATGATCAACTGTGAATGGTTTAGTTATTCTCAGCAATACAATGACTCAAGATGGTTCTGAAGGATTTAGGATGAAAAATGCTATGCATCGCCAGGGAAAGAACTGATGGAATCTGAATGCAGATGGAAGCATATTTTTTCATTACTTTATCTTTCTTGGGCTCTTCTACCTGTTTGCTTTCATAACATAACTAACATGGAAATAGATTCTATGTGACTGCACATATATAAGGAATAAAATATTCTATGCCTTTTCAATTTAAAACACAAATTTTTTTAAAAAGAATATTAGAATTATTTTTACACATAATTGGGAAAAATAAAACATTAAATTAAAAATCCTAAATATTCATCTAAAACTCAGGGGAATCAATAACTTCATTGAAGCAGCAGAATATAAATCATAAATTATCATCTTTTCTGTTTATTAGAAAGCAAAGCCAGCAAGAAGAGATAGAAGAATTCTACTGAGAATAATTACAGAATGTATAAATTATTTTAGATTGTCAACACATACAGGAAATATATTGATACAACTAGAAAATACTTTTTCCAGAATAAAAGAAAGGCCTGTACTATTAGAACTATTCATCAAGAATAATAGCAATTCCCCAATAAACAGTCAAAGGATGTGAATAGATTTTTCTAAAAGGAGTAACTCCAGGCTATTAACAAACATACTAGGAAAAAAGTGTTCCAAATAATTAGTAATTTGAGGAATTCAGGTGAAAACTTTGAGGTTCCGCCTTACACCCATCAACTCAGTAAAAATACAAAAAAAGTTAAACAATTTGTTGGAAGGGTTTGCAGGGATAGACTGTTGATAGAAATATGAATTGCTCTCACTATTCTGGAAAGCAATCTGGATAACTGCCTAAAAAGTGTAGTTTCTCTGTATATACCCTTTGAGCCAATCATATCAAAGTGATTAAAGAAAAAAAAGACCCATGTATTAAAAATATGAATAGCCACAATTTTCATTGTGACAAAAACCTTTAAACAAAATGAATGTCCATCAATTGGAGACTGGCTAAACAAATTATGGTTCATGAATATTGATGGAATATTATTGTGCTATAAGGAATGATGTAAAGGATGAATTCAGAAAAATCAGGGAAGAATAGTGTGAACTGATGTGGAATGAAGTAATAGGGTTACACCTAGAGTCAGCAGGACCTGAGCTCAAATCTACCTTCAGACACTTACTAGCTGTGTGACCTTGGGCAAATTACTTAATCCTGTTTGCCTCAGCTCCTCATCTGGAGAATGAAATGTGAAAGTTCTCCAGTATCTTTGTGAAGAAAACTCCAAATAAAGTCATAAAGAGTTGGATGTGACTAATCAACAAAACAAAATGACATTCATCAGAGTAGCCAGTTGATCATCATTACATTGTTGTTACTGTGTATGATGATAGCCTAGTTCTTCTCACTTCACATCAATTCATGTAAGTTTTGCTGTGATTTTTCTCCCTCTCCCTCTCCTAGAGAGGATGAAATCTTATGTGGGATCTATACATACATTCTTACTAAACACTTTTTCACATTAGTCATTTTGCATAGATGAATTAAACTGAATGAGAGAAACCATGAGAAAAACTAAATGAAAACAAAACATAACACAACAGAAAATATTCTGCTTCACACGGGTTTCCAATTACATAATTTTTTCTTTGGATGTGAATGGCATTTTGCCTCAAGAGTCTTTTGGGAATGTTTTAGGTCCTTGCATTGCTGTGAAGGACTAAGTCTACCAGAAAAATTCCTTGCACACTGTGGCTGTTAGTGCGTACAATGTTCTCCTGGTTCTGCTTCATTCATTCAGCATCAATGCACATAAATTCTTCCAAGTCTCTCTGAAGCCTTCCTGTTCATCATTTCTTATAACATGATAGTATTCCATTACATACATATACGGCAACTGCCATTCTCCAATTGATGGTAATTTGGTTTTCTTTTTTTCTTTTATTTAATGAAATTGACCAAAGATTAATCAATTTTATTTTTTTTCATATAACCAACTCTTAGTTTTATTTATTAGTTCCTTACTTTTCTTAATTTGAATTTTACTAATCTCTCCTTTGGTTTTCAGTATTTCTAATTTGGTATTTACTTGGGGATTTTCAATTCATTGATCTCCTCTTTATTTTATTCATATAGGGGTTCAATGATATAAAACTTCCCCTAAGAACTGCTTTTGCAGCATTGCGTAAGTTTTCATAGGTTGTCTCATAATTGTCATTCTCTTGAATGAAATTATTGATAGTTTCTCTGATTTGTGGTTTAACCCACTCATTCTTTAGGATTAGATTATTTAGTTTCCAATTAATTCATTACATATAATTTTTATTGCATTAAGATCTGAGAATGATGCATTTACCATCTCTGCCTTTTTGCCCTGGATTGTGAGGTTTTTAATGCCCTAATACATGGTCAATTTTTGTATATGTGCTCTGTACCACTGAGAAAAAGGTATATTCCTTTCTATTCCCATTAAGTTTTCCCCAGAGATCTATCATATCTACCTTATCCAGAGATCTATTCACCTCCTTAACTTCTTCCTTCTTTATTTGAAGGTTAGTTTTATCAGATTCAGAGAGGGGGAAGTTGAGGTCCCCCTTGTATAGTTTTCCTGTCTATTTCTTCCTGTAACTCCCTTAAATTCTCCTCTAAGAATTTGGATGCTATACATTTGATGCATACATGTTTAATAATAATATTGCTTCATTGTCTATGGTGCATTTTAGCAGGATACAGTTTACATCCTTATCTCTTTTGATTAGATCTATTTCTACTTTTGCTTTGCTTTAAATTAGGATTGCTACCCCTGCTTTTTTTACATCAGCTAAAGCATAATATATTATGCTCCAACCTTTTACCTTTACCCTGTGTGTATGTCCATCTTTCAAATGTGTTTCTTGTAAACCACGTATTGTTGGATTATGGTTTTTAATCCATTCTGCTTTCTGACTCTGTTTAATGGGAGACTTCATCCCATTCACTTTCATAGTTATGATTACTATCTGTGCCTTTCCCTCCATCCTATTTCCACCCCCCATTTATGCTTTTAGTTCTCCTTTCTTCCTTCCTCTCTGCAACAGAGTTTTAATTTTTGACCATTGCCTCCCTCAGTCTTCCCTGCCTCCCATCACCCCCCTCCCTTTTATTCCCCTTTTCCCTTACTACTTATTCCCTCTCTTTTAGCCTCCCCTCCCTTTTCTTTCCCTTTCCCCTCCTACTGCCTATAGGGCATGTTAGATTACTATTCTTAACTGAATTTGTTATTCCCTCCCTAAAACAAATTATATGAGAGTGAATCTCAAACAATGCTCATCTCCTTTCCCTCTTTCCCTCTACTATAATACATTTTTGTGCCTCTTCCTGTGATGTAAGTTACCTTTCTCTTCCTCCTCCTTTTCACATGTCTTGTTACAATCCCTTCTCACTCTTAAATCCCACTTTCATCATGACATAATTTAATTTTTACCCACTCCCTCTATCTATGTATATCCCTTTTAAGTACCATAATAAATATACAATTCTCAAGATCAACAAGCATCATCTTCCATTATAGGGATGTAAGCAGTTTATCCATATTGAATAACAATTTTTCTTCCCTGTTTGTCTTTTTATGCCTCTCTTGAAACTTGTATGTGAAGATCAATGGCTCTGGTCGTTTCATCAGGAAATTCTAGAAATCCCTTATTTCACCGAACATCTATCTGTTTTGAATGTCCATTGAATATCCATTTGTTTTTTGGCCCTTGTCCCCATGGTAAGATTCTATGTTCTTTTCTGGTTTGCTTCCTGCTCCTGATGATTGCATTTTTCCTGGATGTTAAAGTGGATCTCTGCTTCTGGGACACAAGGGGCTCTGTCCTACAGTTTTTGTGCTTAGAACTTGAAGCTTTGTGTATTGTGGAGTCTGGTTCTTTCAGCTAAAAGCTAGAATGCTAACCTGGTGCTGAGTTGACTGGTGTGCCAAAGCAGATACCAGGTGAATGCTTCTGAGTTTCCCTGGAGCTACCCTGGAGTTTGCTGCTTAGGTGTGGAGGATGGGTGGTCTGGCCCCAGAAGGTCTCCTCTCCTGTACTAGAGCACAGGTAGGCTCAGCAGTTGGTGCGCCCATGTCTGCGCTACTGTCTTCCCGAATCCTGTGCTAAAGCATGCCTTGGGTCCTGTTGTTGGTGCTTACGGGCTCCATCACCCTGGGTATCAGGATCTTCCCGTTTGGATGAGATGGGGCTGTCTGGGACAACTCTGTCCCTACATTGACCCCTTCAGCCACAGCAAGAGGGACCCCCTCTTTGTGATTTTCCTAGCCTCTCTAACTGTTTACCCCTTCCACTGATCCCACTATTCTGGAACTTTTCCTGGGGGAGTTTTTCAAGGTCAACAAGGGGAAAGGGAGAGGACTGACAGATCACTCCACCATCTTGACTCCCAGAAGTTCAAGCAGCTGACTTACAGACACTTGCTGATTGGTTGTTGTCTGATTCTCGAAGAGGACCAAAACAACATCACCATGATAAAGTGAAGCTTCAGTGTGTGTGACTGTGGCTTATTAGACCAATATGAGGTCAGAGTGGTTGCTTCAAACTTGTGCATCCTACATTCTCTGCTGCCTGTGCTAATTTCTTGTTGGCGGCAAACACCAAATTAACTGTTTCTTGGCCCTGTGTGTACTTTGACTGCAGAGTAGGATTCCTCACGTGCTGTGGTAATCAGATAATGGGTTAAGAAGATAATTTTTAGGCACCTTTTCTAGCTCCCTTCCTCACACCAGGAGGTGAGCAGTGCAATTTTGAAAAGGTTGCTCAGACACCCAAGGGACTGCCGAGTCCCACTGCTGCTTCCGGTGAGAAAATATTCTATGGCCTGGGTCACCTGTGTGCAGGGTTGTGACTACAGAGCCCAGTGTATCCACGCCTGCTTCTTCATCAGTTGCCTTGACACAGGATTTTGAGGTATAATAGTAGAATGGTATGGGTGATGTCCTTTTATTGATGAATAAATTGGATTTAAGTGAGGCAGAGCTGCACAAAGTCATCAACCTCACTCTCTCCTCCAAAGCAATCATAGTCCAGTGGCAGGACAGAGTCAAGATGACTAGCAATGGCTCAGGATGCAATGGATGACCTTGGTGCCTTTGGTGTCTAACCAAACTCTAAGTGTTCCACATCAACTTCTTCTGCTGACTTCATGGCAATTGGAACAAATTGTTCTCATTCACCCATTACACCAGAGGAAGTCTTCACATGCTTGGGTTAGACACCCCTCTAACGCACCAATGGGTTTGAGACCCCTTAGTTACCTTCAGTCTGGTTTGACCCATCTGCCAAAATGGTTTACTGGGGTGCGGCTTCTGTATATGCTGCAGCTTCTTGGAGCCACAGGTGAGAACTGCAGGGAACAGGTGGACATCAAAGATGGAAAGAAGCCTGAAAAGGGTTTAGGAACCATCACACTAAAGCTACTGGTCCTCCATGAATAGCCTACACCCCTATAGACATTTAATCTGCAGACTGATAATCTCAGGAGCGACTGCTGCTGTTACCTGCGGTTCTGCACTTCTCTCTCAGTTCGTCTGGATTCTGTCCTGGGCTGATAAGCTTGAGAATCCACACTACTGCTTTTGCTTCAGTCTTCCTGGCAGTTCCTGCTCAGCTTTGTTAAGGTGGGATCCATGCTGGTACAGCCTCCATGCTCTGCGCTCCTCCAGCCCCATACAACAGATCCTTCCCATCCATCTTCCAGGCTGTCCTACATTGGAAATCTGCCACACTGTGTCTCCTAGTGGATTCCGTCACTCTTACATTTGTTCAGATTCTCTTTGTAGAGGTATCTGAAGGAGTTTATCATAGATCTTCATGTACATGTTCTCTGCCCCCTGATTTGAGTCATTATTTAAAAAATTGTTTCAAGGGAAATGTTAGGAGAGGTCAGCTAGGTCCCAGCCTGTACTCCTCCATCTTGTCTCCACCCCACTCACATCAATCCCAGGAACCTCATTCTGTGGGAGCATTCACACCAGTCAAGCATCATAGCCTACCTAGAAATTCTTGTGACTGTTTTGTATTCAAAGTGCCAAGGAATGAGGTTCATAGTCTGAGCCTTTAGTCCAGGGGTGGGAAATCTACAACCTTGATGCGGCAGATTTCCCACCCTGCTTTAGTTCCTGCACTATTCAAGTCTCAAAGATAATTTCAATATTTTAAAATAATTTTTATTGATTTTTTCACATTATCATTGTTTTCCCCAGTATTCCTTCCTCTCTTCCTACCAGATAAACATCCCATATAACAAATAGTATTTTTTAAAGATAGAAAGAGGAACAAATCCGCAGAACTGGTCAATGCATTGAAAAAGTCCAATAAAGAGGTGGAGTCAAATGCAGAGTGGTGAGTAGTTTAGTAACCTTCCCTCCACAATTTTCTCCAAAGAGACCTAAAAAATGCACCTACACCATATCAGAAACTGATGGAGAAATCAAGAAAAAGTCATTGTGAACCATTTGTGCAATCTAGCTTTGCATAAAGACAGACAGGCTTTTCTTCAAAAATGAAGGACAAACACAGACTGTGAATAAACCGAGCTGTCTAAGTGGGGACCCAGCTAACTGGGTAACCCAGTTCATCCTCTCCATTCTGTCTCCCTCTCCTCTTCCTTTGGGGTTTTGGGGTTTACTGGCTAGATGTTCTTCCTCTCTCCCTCCCTCCTTTCCTTCTTTCCTTCCTTTCTTCCTTCCTTCCTTCTTTCTTTCGTTCCTGCCTGTTCCCAAAAGTTTAAACCCAGTGCACTCTGAAACCCATGAGCTCGTTAACAATAAGTCCCTGCCCAAGCTCCACTTACTGGCTGACTTATAGTGATTATCACTAGTAACAGTCAGGTCTCCCATTGCATTCTGGGCCATCTCCAGTCATCCTGATGAGTGTCTGGTCACTGAACCAAGAAAGTGAGTTTGGGGACCTTGTACAGCCCTTCCTCACTCAAAACAAAGTCAAGTGCAAGTCATGTCATCATTTCTCTAATGTCATAGTCTTCTTTGAAAACAAAGGACAAACACAAAATCAGGAAGGTTTGTGAACTCTGAGGATAGAACTATCTAGGAGCACATAGCATTTAGAGCATTGTACTCAGGCAGATGCTCTGCCCCAGGGTAAGAGGAGGTTCCATAACATACTGGTATAACACCAGACCTTTAAAAGGATTACTGTGACAGAAACAGTTTTCAATTAGCAGCTTTGTTGCCCACTACCCTGTTCTGGGTCACAGATCCAGGAAGATTGAAGAGGACATCTGAACAGGGAAATACCTTTTCTCGGTAGGGAAACCATGGGCTGTTTACTGAGAAAAAGAGGGAGTTCAAAAGCCAGTAGCAACTGTGAAGTTACTCAGATATAGGCACAAAGTATGATCTCACCTCCAGCATTTAGCCCATGCCGCATAAGAATAATCAAGTTGTTAATATTGAATCCTCTCTTATATTCTGCTGTGTATACGACAAAGTTCTTTTCTTATTTTGTATTTGTGTTTAAAATAAATTCAAATATAATGGGAGGAAATAACCACGTAGGAACCTCAGACCAAAAAAGAGCCCATAATTCTTATACTCTGAACCAAGAGAACTTTCTTCCTGGCTTCGAGGGGCTAAATCCAGCATCAGTCTACTATTATTCAAATACAAACACAGAACAAGTACTTGCACAGTCCAAACTAGTGTGGTAGCAATTAGACATTGGCCTGAATGAGAACGTTTTATGAACACTGAAAGCTTTTAGGTTCCCCACTTATCCATGAGATCTTGAAATAACATTTAATATACCCCCAAAAGCAGAAACAAGACTATCCAAGCCCTCACTAGAAGTATAACTGAGTCCAGTTCTAAAATGAAGTCTTTAGACAAGAATTGGACTGGAACAATGAGCAAAGAAAAATCTCACCATAAAGTGCTATTATGGTGGTAAAAGTGCAAGCACAAATTCAAGAACAGAATAACTCTAAACCATCTATAAAGTGTTAAAGAAAAACACAGCTTGTGCAAAAAGTATACCAGTTTTCCTAGGAGAGATTAAGCAAAGTTAAAAGGATTAAAAGAATATTTTTGTAAGCAAATCAAAAGTACTTGAGAAAAATAGAATAGAAATGAGTTATGGAAGAAAGAACTGGAAAAGAAATGAACAAAAGAAATGAACACATTAGTATAAGAGGTGCAAAGCATTGCCTAAGCAACATACTTCCTAAAAATTAGAACAGGCCAAGTAGAAGCAAATAACTTCATGAGGGCAATAAGAAATATTAAAACAAAGTCAAAAGACTCAAAGTAGATAAGAAAATGTAAGGAATTTCATAGCAAAAACAATTGATCTAGAAAACAGACTGAGAGAAAACAAATTAAGAATCTTTGGGCTATTTGAACACCATGACAAAAATAAAAAGTATAGGTATCATAATTTAAGAAACCTTAAAAGAAAACTGCTCAAATGGACAGTTAGGCTATCAGATTAAACCAAAAGGCAAAGTGGAAATAGAACGAATCCACCATTCACCTCCTAAAAGAAACATCGAAATGAAAACTCTAAGGAAAATCATAGCCAAAATCCAGTTTCCAGGTCACTGCAACTAGCCACAAAGAAAGAATTCAAATTGTGAAGGAGTCACAGTCAAGATCACACATGATTTAGCAGACACCACTGTGAAGGAGCAGAGAACTTGGAGTACAGCATTCCAGAAGACAAAGAATATAATCTTACAGTCAATAATAACTTACCCAGCAAAACCAACTATAATGCTATAGAGAGAATAAAGGGATACTTAATGAAGTTAAAAATTTCCAAATAATCCTGATGGAAAAAAACAACAGAAATTCATAGAAACCTTGAAGGACAAATATTGGAATGAAGAGAAATATTAAAGGGCAAACATGAACGAATGATAAAGGACTAAACAAGTGTAGGTGAGGCACCACATATTACAAGATAACTGTATCTTATATACCATGGGGATGTTCTTGCATGGCTCCAAGGGAGGCAGAATAGCTAGCCTCTTTTCCATCCACCTTTTCTACAAGGGAAAGTCTATTTCCTGCCAAGATGGGAAACAGAAAAGTGTTCAGAAGTTGCCACTGTATTGTCCTCAGGCTAGAATTACATCCATCTTCCTTAAATATTATTAATCTAGGGGATATGATTTTCAGGTTCTAGCTAAATTTTGATCCCTTTTTTCATTATTGAGAGAAGCAGAACCCCAAACTCTACATAGCCCCCTTCCCACCAAATACCAATTCTACAATGAACACATATAGCAACTAGCCAAGAAATATATTTATCCAAATAGAAAAATAGAAATCAGAGAAAGTATGCAAATGAGAATATATAAAAGACAAGAAAGAGTAAAGGAACTTTTCCATTGGGAGCAAGGTAACTCAGCTTAATGAAGAGAGAGTACTAGAATTCACACAAGAGGAAGTTCCCTGAATCTCTAATGAAACAAGCTGGGGAAAGGGCTGTGTAAAAGAATGTCAGGTCCCCTCAGGTAGACATCTTCCCAGAGTCTTTTCTTTCAGTAACATGAAGTGCAGTTGACATCTTTCATCTTCTCTCTCAAATATGGCAGGCAGAAGCACCAAAAGTGACTTTAGAGCCTGAAGTGAGGCAAAGCTTGAAAAGAACTAGAAGCAACTTGAAGAGAACTGAACAGATTTCTCTCTTACCCTTGCCTATCCACCCTCTCTATCACACAGACACCGGGCACTGATCAACGTCAATGAAGACAGAGACCTATATTAATGGGCTGTGAAACTGGGTTACGCAAGGATAAACTGCTTACATTTAAATATGGAAAGATGTTCCCCTCTAAACTTTATCATCATTACTAGTAATAGAGGTAATCTAATGAGAAAAGGCCTTGAAGTAGTTCTACTATATTTTAATAATCTTAAGAAAAGAATGGGAAAAAATGGTGGAGGAAAGGAAAAGAAATTTAGGGGAAATTAAATTATCAGAATGACAGGTAGAAATCTTTATAAACGAGAAGAGAGCGCAGCCAACTGACACTTAAACCTCATTCTCATCTGAACTGGTCAAAAGAAGGAAGAATACACGTATGCATATGTTTGACTATTGAGAAACATTGCACTCAATAGAGAAATAGAAGGCAAAGGGATGGAGAGGAAGGGAATTTTAAAAATGGTAGATTAATGGAGAGATTTTGTTGTCTAGATGCTTCAGGGGTGCATGAGCTTTTGTGGCCCCATCTGAGGTTTTCTTGGTAAAGATATTGGAGTAGTTTGCCATTTCCTTCTCTTGCTCATTTTACAGATGAGGCAAACTGCTTACCATTTCTTACAGCTAGTATGATATTTAATACTAAGGTCACATACCCTTTTAGAATAAATTGTGGCATATAGTATAAAGTGTTTGTCTAATTTCTGCAAAACTGCTTTCCAGGTTTTCCTAGCAAAAAAATCAGTAAGTTCTTTCTTGGTCAATTTATGTTTTCCAATTTATTGAATACTAGGATATTGGCTTTCGTTGTTTCTTATTTTTCCTTATTTAGTGTGCTCCATTGGTCTACCTCTCTATTTTTTAACCAGTACCAAATGGCTTTAATGAGTGCTGTTTTATATTGTACTTTGAGGTCCAGAAGGGCTATTGCTCCTTCATCTTTACTTCTTTTCATCATTTACCTTGATAATCTTGATATTTTGTTTTTCCAAATAAATTTTAATATTTTATCAAGTTCTATAAAGTATATACTTGATCATTTTATTGATATAGCACCATAAGTATAAATTAACTTTGATAGCATTTTCATAGAATATTCATGGTCCAACCATGAGCACTCAATATTCCTCCTGCTATTTAAGTTGTTCTTTATTTCTTTAGATGGCACTTTATAATTGAATCTATATAAGTCTTTTGTGTGATTTAATAACTGGATCACCAGATACTTTATGCATATTGTAATTATTTGAAATGAAATTTCCCTTTATATTATTGTTCCTTGGATTTTTATTATTATTACATAGAAATGAAATTGATTTTTCTCTGTTTATTTTGTAACCTACAAATTTGCTGAAGCAGTTAATTGTCTTGATTAGTATCTTTCCTGGTTTTCTAAAACTTTCTACAATGTTCGTAGGAGCAGTTAGTTGGTGCAGTGGATAGAGCACTAGTACAGGAGTCAGGAGGACCTGAGTTCAAATCTTACCTCAGACACTTGGCACTCATGAGTTGTGTGACCTTGGGCAAGTCACTTAACCTCAATTGCCCCATCCTGGGTCATCTCCAGTCATCTTGATGAATATCTGGTCACTGGAGGAGAAGTGTGACTGGTGACCTGCACAGCTCTCCCTCACTCAAAACAAAGTCAAGTGCAAGTCATGTCATCATTTCTCTGAGGGCATGGTCTTCTTCGGCAACAAAGGACAAACACACACACACACACAACACGTTGGTGGAGTTGTGAACTGATTCAACTATTATCTAGAACAGTTTGGAATTATGCTCAAAGGGTTATAAAACTATGCATACCTTTTGACTTAGCGATACCACTACTAGTGCTATAAAAAGTTAAGAAACAAAAAGGAAAGGGACCTATGCATACAAAAACATTTTAGCAGCTCTTTTCTGGAAGCAAAGAATTGGAAATTGAGGGGATTTCCATCAGTTAGGGAATGGTTAAACAAATTGTGGTATATTATTGTGATGGAATACTATTGTGGTATAAGAAATGATGACCAGGATGTTTTCAGAAAGACTTACATGGACTGATGCAAAGTAAAATGGATAGAACCAGGAGAACATTATGTACAGTAACAGCAATATTGTAAGATGATCAACCAAGAATTCCTTAGATATTCTCAGCAATACAATAATCCCAGACAACTCGGGAAAGACAAATGATGAAAAATGCTGTCTCCCCAGAGTAAGAACTGATGGAGTATGAATACAGATCAAAACATACTTTCTTTTACATTGTTTTTCTTGAGGTTTTTTTGGTCTTTGTTTTCTTCTACAACATGACTAACATCAAAATGTGTTTTCCTTGACTACATTTATATAACCTATATTAAATTGCTTGCCTTCTCAATGAGGGGAGCAGGGAGAGAGGGAGAGAATTTGGATCTCAGAATTTTAAAAACAAATGTTAAAAATTGTTTTTACATGTAATTGGGGGAAGAGGAAATAAATAATTTAGAGGGAAAAATAAAGGATATTGATCATTCCACTCCAAGTAACTTTGGGGGGGGGGCAAACAGAATCAGCAGCAGCGATATGCTGGCCTCTTTCCTTCAAGCTTAGTGGTCTGCCACAGAGCCCTCCACACATGGTATCCTACCATTTTCCTCTGTTTTTCAGTTCTCTAGCATGCAGAGCATTACTTTGCAATGACAATTACCATCTGCATGAATTTCTGACATTTGGAATTTGTATTTCTGCAGTACTGGGAGAAAATAGGTTTTAGGGTATATTTATTACAAGACCAGACAAATGTCATCCTCCATTTCCTCTAGTCCTCTGCAGGGATCTATTACAGCACAGAATGGTACTGTGATCTTGGAGATTGGGACCTCAGCAAATTTCTGCAATTGGTTGTTTAAATCTCCAGGGCATTGAAGAGAAATGATGGAGTGGGTCAAGGGGTGGGAGTGTGTTGTGTTACAAACTCAAGGACTTAAGTTGCTTATGATGACATAGTGGTGGTAAAGGAGAGGATACTAAGTGAGCATGAGTTAGATATTAGTTCATGGAGTTTTTGCCTTCTTTAGCTTCTCAGTGTCCTGTACAATGAATATAATTGGAAATGGTTTAGCTTGGTGCATAATTTCTGTTTGGAGAAGTTTATGAAGTTGTGAGGATCAGAAAAAAATCTCCAGTCCTTCATTTTGTTGGTCATGTGGCCTAGCAGTTTTAATATCGTCAAAGAAAAACTAGCCTAACTTGTGTTGGGCTGAGAGATTTAGATTTTATCTGCACCACGTCATCCAAAGGTTTCATTTTTTGTGATTTTTGCCCAAAACCTCTCATATCTCCTCCATAGAACAGGTACACAACACAGTGGGGTCCTTCCTTTAAGCCTTTGAATATTTAATGAAAACTGGGGCAACATTCCAGCTGCCTATTTGTTGTACCTTTTGCTACACTACATGGCCAGTCCATTTCCTTTTGCAACTACAATTCTTAGGTGATATCCTTCATTCCTTTTTATAATTATAATCCTATAAGCACTGGGGATCTTTACCCAAACTCTCACTTACACTGGTAAGTTGATTCCCCAGACTATGGCTAATCTATCTAATGAGAGCTCTTGAGTTTGGACCAGGGCGTTATGGGATTCTTCTCTAATGCTACTGACTTGAATCCCTATTGTGGTATATTCTCCCCGTTATCCATCATCAGTGATTAGTGTCCCAATATCATTTAACCAAATAACATGAATTAGATGTTGGAAAGGATATTTACTGAGAAAATATAGTAAGCACAGGAATATAAACATTTTCTCAGAATGCCCAGTGACACACTCTCCCCCATATCATTAGGTTGTGTGAGAGCGGAAACTATCTTTTGTCTTTCTTTGTATCCCTAGTTCTTTTCAGTCACTGACACATAGTAGTCACTTAATAAATGCAATTCATTGATTAAATGGTGGAAAGGAAGTCTGAAGATGTTTCTCTTTTAAAACATGTTGATCAGGAAAATAGCTTGACTCTAAGAAAATAACACATTTCTTCTAATCTACCAATGTTGGGAGGCTAAAAAGAGTCAAGTAGCCAGCTAATGTAATGGTTCCTTTAAGCAGAAATAAAAGTCACATATAGAAAGGGCTGGGCAAGATTCTTGTGATATCTAATAAACTTCTACTACCGCTCAAAGCCTTATTTAAGCAACACATGTGGACATATACAAGGGCAACAAACACTTTACACAAACAAGTTCAGGAGCCCAGAAAACAGATATCATCCTTATTTAGATCTGAAGGGAAGAGAATCACTGGGAAAGAAGGTGACAAGGAATAATATATATATATATATATATATATATATATATATATATATATATAAAGTCCCTATTTTAAAATCCACACATATATGCAGAGCAAAACCTCTCCCCAAAAGGAATGACATTTTTCTAAATATATTTTTGTTTTGTGTCTTGACACATATTTGTTTTTTTCCTTGTGTTTCTTTTTTATAGCTATAAAGAGTAAAAACTATTTTTACCTTTAGTTTTATATAGTCCCTATCATAATACCATTCTCAAGAGGTAATCTATAAATATTTTTTGATTGATTGACTTGAACAAACTACTTAGATCTCTTGATTTTTACTTGTACTTCAGAAGACTTCTTTTCCTCCTTCATAATATCCTGAAATGAATGGTGACAAAATTAAAAAGCAGAAGACTACAATTCCATTTATGAAAGGCTTGTTCGATTATCATCCATAAGTAGCATAAAGATTTTCCATGATAACTGTGCTCCAGATTTAAAGGAACAACAAACATCTTATTAATTTTCTAGCGAAGTTTCTGATAAACTCAGACTAATTCCCATGGAAACATAATAGTAGTAACAATCACAGTTGTAGTAGCAGTAGCAGCTAATATTCACATAATGCTTTATTAAGGTTTGCAAAATGTTTTACAAATATCATTTTCTCTTATCTCCACAACAACCCTAGGAGACTGATGTTACTATTATGCTGATTTTACAGATAGGGAAAATAAGGTCCATAGCCTTTCACTCAGATCCACACACCTTTTAATATTTTGAGGCTGGATTTGAACACATGCCTTTCTAACAAGGTCCAATATTCTCCTCCAATTTGCCCCTACCTTCTTTTAAATTTAAGTATCTGGTTCAATAAACATCATATTTCTGCATATAAATCCACAACTTGTTCTTACTCTAAAAGTTTTCTCTCTCCATTTCGAAAAATTGAGTCAAATCAAAGTTTCTAAGGCAGTTTAGACACTTTTATATACTTGAAACTTTAGCTAGCCATCTTGACTTTCAAATGAGTCCAACTATAACCTGAATTCATGGCTGCTGAATTTAATCCAGCTACAATCATCTCCTTGGAGACAATGAACAAGCAGCCCAGAGTATAATGTCAATAATCTAAGCTCTCTCTCTCAACAGCAACAGCAAAGCAGCAACAAATCCATCTTGACACTTCACCGAACACCCCTCAGATCCAGGCTCTTTTCTGTAGGAACTGATTGGTGGGAATGATGCATTAGCCAACTTCAGCACCAGCTTTAACTCCAGCAAGATCTTGGGTCTGTTTTCATCATAATTTCAAAGCTGGCTATGGCTCAGAAATAACACCAGTCTCTACAGAGCAAGGAGGGAGGCCATTCATTTAAACTGTTGTTTCTGGACCCACCATTTGTTTTGGACATTGTGAAACATAAGGTATTGCCAGAATTAAAAGTATTTGGTGAGAAAGAATAGTCGTTCTACTTTTTCTTCAAATGACTAAAATCCTAGAGGGGAGTGGCAGTCTAAATTGAAGTCTCTTTTGTTTTTTTCATCTGTCCACAGAAAAAAGCAACTATATGTCATGGATTATATTGGTTATATTATATATTATGGGTTATATTACCTGTTGTAAATCAAATGTCTAATGTTGCCTGAGTGAATCACTGCCTAAAGTGTAAATCTGAAGACATAAACTCAAACTAAAACAAAAGCAAAATGATGTCTATATAAGGACCAAGATACTGAAAATCTGGCAAAAAAAGAAGAAATAACTCATCATTCCTGAAGGATCTTGGTATTTGGTTGCAAAATATCTGAGCCCACAAAAATGTCCATACTGCAAAATTAGGATTGGTTCCATCCATGCTTGCCAACATCATCCCTCCAACCCATCCTACTAATTTCCTCCTCTTGATCATTAAGACAATACTGTCAATTTATCCAATAATAATATTGTAAAAATAGCCAATGAAATGAACAGCTATGATTCCATAGGACAGATGAGGAATTATGCCACCCACCTCCTGACAGAAAAGTAACGGATTCAAGATGCAACATGAGACATACACAATGGATGTAGACAATGTGGAAATTGGTTTTACTTGACTATGCATATTTGTTACAAGGATTTTGTTTTTCTTTTGAATGGAGGTGCGGGTGGGAGAAAATACAAATTTATTGAAAACCAAAAGAAAAAAAGTAATATTAAGTGTCTTTCAATCTCTAAAATAAATATACATTTTTAAAACCACACAAACCAATAAATGTTAAAAGGGCAAAAAAGCACATTAAATATATTTTTCTATGGATTGTAATTTCCTTTAAAGATACCCTCATTTATTTTAGAACCCATACATCTAGATGTGAGAAGGAACATGGCATCATGGAGCTGATAATCAGGGTTAGATTACTAGTTTAGATTTACTAGGTTAAAATCATGTCAGTTACATACTGACTTTGTGACCCAGGTTAAGTCATTTAACCTCAGTATCCCAGGTAACTCTCAACAGCTCTAAATTGCAGAGCAGGTGCTGACTTGCATTGATAGAGGGGATTTCCTCATTTAGTATTCCCTATATCACAGCAAGCACAGATTCAATCCAAAATAAAATATCTGGACATATATTTATTAATATATACATAAATATGTATGCACAATATATCTGCAGTGCTTTTCCGTATCAATTCAAGTACACTAGTTTCTAATTTAACCAGACATCTGGTCTTCATCTCAGAATAGGTAGGAATTTACACATCTCATTTCCAAGATTAAAAATATAATTTAAAAACTCCAAGAATATGGCAGTTTTAATCTGGTAGTAGCTGGTGGCACAGGGACTAGAGTTATGGCCTGAAGTTAGGAAAACCTGAGTTCAAATATGGTCTCACATACTTATAGCTGTGCGACCTTGGGCAAGTCACCTTACTCTGCTATAGTTTCCTCAACTGTAGGGAAATAGCACCTACTTACCAGAAGTGTTATGAGGTTCAAAGGAGATAAAATTTATAAAATTTGTAAAAAGTACTTAGTAATGCCTGACAATAGCAGGTGTTATAAAAATGTTTATTTCCTTCCCTTTCCTTCCCTAGATGATTATGATTAGTTCATAACACATTCAGAATACTAAACAGATAACCAGACTTCTTCCCCACTTCCTTCACATAACACAGACTAGTCCTGGAATTTCCTACCTTCTTCTTTCTCTGCCCCACCCCACCTGTACCATATGTTTAAATGCAATGAAATAGTAAAGCATGTGTTAAGATCTTATTATGTACCAAGCATTGTGCTGAATGCTGTGGGTATAAAAAAAAGTAATAAAGTCTCTACTCTCACTGAGTTCGTATTTTAAGTAGGAGGGACAACACATATAGGAAGGATCGCCTGCATGGCAGGTGAAAAGATCTGGTGGTTCATACATTACGATGGCAGGGCAGATGATAAAGCCCAGGAATACTCCCAGTGCAATGTCAGATCAGAGGTAAGGTTCAGTAGTCCATTATGTTCCTGAAAGAATTATAGTTAGTGATTCTGTGCTCAGTTAGGAGATGTGAGTTACCATGTCATCACTTATTGTTGGAAAATGAGTAGTGGACCTGAGTATTCGAATAAACAAGACTCTGGGATAGCTCCAATAGGGATGGGGATTAAGGGAGTAACTATCCACCTAAGAGGAGATGTTTGGTACCTAGTGGGATCTGAGCAATGGGGGGACTCATTTGGGAAGGAGAAGGGCACCCCACAGCCTGTTCTTTCTGCACCTCCTACCCATAAAAGAAATAGCAAAATATAAAAGCACAAATTGACACAACTTGAAACAGTCTTCAATAGCACCATTATAGTTGCAGTCTCTCAGGAAGCTTTCTGCACCCATGGGATCAAAGTAAATACAGATTATTTTTATTTTCCAATATCCATGGGATATTGGTACTCACAAGTGGGATGTAAAGAGAGACAATGTGATTGATGTTCCTGGGAAATCTGGGAAAGAGAAATGTAGAAAGAGGTGAAAGTTCAATAGGGAGCAAAAGTCTATTGACAATGTATTAGGAAATGACCCGCAAATGTAGTATTTACATGTAAGCACAAAATGTTCCTGTGACATTTGAAAAGTGATGCAAGTTAAATACCTCTGGCATGTTAACTTTCAGATAAGCTTTCAAAACAAAACAAAGTAACAGAAAAGTTCCAGGGCCACAAAATTTTTATTAGTTCATAAAATGTTTTAATATTCTTCCCCAAATTTACCAAGATCTGATTTCCTCACCTATCTTCATCTGCCTCTGGTGTTTAACTGTGTAAGCAAGGACATGTAGGATACTGATCAAGAAAATGTGGTCAAGAGAATAGGGCAAAAGCAACTGAGAATGTACTCCCAGAACCACCAGTAAGCAAAGCTGTAATACCAGCGAAACTGCCTTCCCAGACAGTCATCTCCTCGTTTCATACCCTCTTCTTCCTCTAAATGTTTTCAGTCCTCCTCCTCAAACCAAATAGAACCCCAATCAGTTCTAGAATTGTAGAAGCTTATTTAGCCTGAAGGGGTTTCTAATCCAATCCATTTCTAAAGCAAGATACTCCTCTCCAACTTTATGTATCTAAGACTATACTATAATATTAAGGCACCATTGTTGGGACAAAGGGTTAGGGCACTGCACTCACTGCTTCCCCCTCAGTTATCTGCTTCTGTTCTGGAGTAAGGCATGAGGGCTAGATTGGGGATAGTCCTGGAGAGTCTTTATCCTATAATTAAAAGGGGCCTAGACTCCCTTTTCTCACATTCTGTCACTTAGTATTTACCACTCCATAACCCTGAAGAAAAAATACTTAAAACTTAGGTTCAGACGCACATCTAGGGTTTTTACTAAAAATGTTGGGAGTGGGGAGGAGTAGAAATGAGCACAATGAAAACTTTAAATCAGGTATGGAACATTTATTTCCTACCCATAAAAGAAGTAATAAAATATAAAAGCACAAATTGACACAACTTGAAACAGTCTTCAATAGCACCATTATAGTTGCAGTCTCTCAGGAAGCGTAAACTTCAACTTCATCAGAACATAGAGAAGTTGGTCATATTGCTGATTGGGCATTTTACTTTTCACCCCAGTTCTTCACTTTCCAATAGCTCTCAGTACAGGTCTACTGGTAAAATGGGCAAAACTGAGAAGGGGGATCCTAAGCATCCTTTTCTTAGACTCTAGATCATTAAATTGTTACCCCAACATGCTGGAGAAAAAATATTTAAAGATTGGTCTAGGTTCACATTTAGGGTTTCCCTAAAAAGGATGGAGAAAAATGTAATAATAATAGCTAGCATTTTCATATCAATGTAAAATTTATAAAGTACCTTAAAATATTATCTTTTTATTCCTATCACAACCCTGGGAGCTAGGTGCTATTATTTTACAGATGAGGAAATGGAAAAGAAGTTAAGTAACAGGATTACACAACTAGTAAGTCTCCAGCGGCTGATTTGGACTCTGGGCCCAGTGCTCAATCTACTGTGACATCATTTAGGCTTCAGCCCTGGATTATTGCCATCATCCTAGTGCAAAGCCTTGCTCCTCCTCAGAACTGAATGAAGATGGAGAAAATCATGAACCTCTAGTGGGTCCACTACAAATTTATGTTACATTACTTTAATGGGCCCTCATTTTCACAAGGCAAACGTTTTACATTTCCCCAGTTTCATCATTATCCCATTCACCACAGTGACTCTTCCAAACCTTTTTATCTCTCTTAAAGCCTCCCATCACTCTCCTCCTACCTTCTCGATTGAGAATGTAACCTCATATTTCACTGAAAAAAGGAAGAGAGATCATTCACCAAGAGCTCCCTCTCCTTCCCTCCTCATCTCACATCATCCAGATGCCTTCTTCCACTCTCTTCCTTCACCTTTGTTTCAAATAACAAAGTCGCTCATTTCATTGGAAAAAAAAATACCTTTACCCACACAATCCTATTTCATCCCATCTTCTCCAGTACATTGCCACTTCCATCATCTCTACTCTCGCATTTAGTTTTAGTCTCTCCCACTCCACTAACTACTTCCCTGCTGCCTATAAATCTTCATGTCTTCCCTATCCTCCAAAATCTTAACTTGAACTATCCTTGTCTAAACTCCTTGAGAGGGCCCTCTGCAATAGGTACCTCCACTTCTTTTACTTATACTCTTTTTGGCTTTGTCCAAGTTATTGATACAGTTGTTAAACAAATTGGGAACAATGGTAGATTGGTAGGTAGTAATCAAAAGCATATTTTGTTGCCTGAGACTTTGATAGGGGATAGTCTTAGTATGGCTCACAAATAACAACTTTAATGTATTGCTAATCTCTCAATAAACAGAACTTTGGAAATAGGTATTCTACTTGCCCATGATAGCTTATAACTTACATTCTTTTAGTAAAGAAGAATTATGCAATCTTAAAATTGAAAGGGATATCAGGGGCATCTACTCTAACCCATGAGATAATCATCTGAATTATTACCCTTAAACAGTAATCTCCTCTTTACAGCTTTGTTGAAAAAGCATCATTCACATTTTACTTTCAGTGCTGGGGAATTCACTAACTCCCAGAATAGTTCAATTTTTGACAGCTCTAATTATTAAGAAGCTTCATATTAAGTTGATGCCTGTTTCTTTCTAACTCATTGTCTGTCTGAGACCAAGCAATACAAACCCAAATCCTTTCTTACATTACAACCTTTGAGTTATTTGATGACAATTATCTTGTGTCCCCTAAGTCACTTCCACAGCAAACATCCCCATGTTCTTCAACGAAGCCCTTTATAGCATGGTTTCAAATCACCTAATCATTCTGGTCAATTTTCTCTGGATGTGTTTCAGTTTCTCACTGTCCTTAATAAAATACGGAACTCAGAAATGAATATAATATTACACAAGGAATATGACCAGAGCAAATTGAAACTGAATTATAACCCTTTTCATTCTGAAGTCTATGTGTCTAAGATCTCATTAACTTTTAATTTTCTTGTCATACTGTTCCCCTCCAAAAACTCCCCTGAAGATCCTTTAATATAAACTGTTGTCTAGCCTCATCTCCCCAATCTTGTACCTGTGAAGCTTTTTAAAATATAAATGTAAGGCTTCCTTCTTAAACTTATTAAATTTCTTTTCATTAGATTTGGTTCATTGGTCCAGCCTGTATTGAACTTCGGGGCTGTTGGTTTTATCATCTGATGGATTTATTCATTCAGCTTGGTGCCATTGGCCCATTTGATAACCATGCCTCCTTCAATTCATCTCAGTGACTGATAAAGATGTTCAATAAATTTAGAGCACAGTCCTTTGGGTTCTACTAAAGTTGTCATTTCAGATTGACGTTGGTCCATTTACCAGCATTCTTTGGGGCTGCTCATTCAACTACTGTTCTAAACTCATCAAACTGACCAAAATGAGATTTTTTTTCCATCTTTTTTGTTTGGTTGGTTATTTCTTTGTTTGTTTTTTACTTTTAGTAACCTGTATTTCTCCAAGGGAGGAAAGATGTGATAAAGTAAATATTGTGATCTAGAAAGTTTTTATATTTATTATCAAAGAACTCTGTGCACATATTTGTGAATAAAGCAAAACATAATGATCTAGTTGGACAGCATGATACAAAGCAAAGAGCAATACATTTTCCCCATCTGCTATTCACTATATGTGTGACCTTGGGCAAATCACTTGTCCTTTCTATGCACTAGTTTCTTCATCTATAGAATAAGGAGGTTGGACTAGACTAGGTTTCCCCTCCCTCTAGCTCTAATCTATTATCCTATGGCTGCTACTTGCTGTTAGAATTATAGGCTGAGAGAAAGAAGAGGCCATTATTTGTAAGTGAATAAGCAGTGCTTGTAGGACAAAAAAATTCCATGGTCCACATTACTAGATTCGAGGTTAATCTCAAAATATTTACTTTAAAATTTCATCTTTCTTTTCTGACTGCTCATGTTGAGATGTGTTGAGATGCTCTGTGTTGAGATGACTTCTGCCTTAATTCCCATGGCTAAAAGTGATCAGAATTGAATCTTCTTATTATTGTTTTACTAGTATCACTATATTCTTAAATATTTTTATTGGCATTAGGACCTTGACAAACATCAGGCCGAATGTGCCTAGAGGTAGATATCTTTCTCCTATTCATCTGGAAGAAATACTGATTCAGTCACAGAGTAAGTCATAATCTCTTCCCATTCCATTAAATTGATAATATGATATTTTCATCTGAGAATTTGTTTCCTAAATAGTGATTAACATAGAAATGTTAGGGCATTTTGAAATAAATTGTTATACCAAAATCTTCAAATTAACCTTTATTGCTGAATGTGAAGATTAAAAGTATATTAAATTATGATTTTTTTAATTACAGAAGGATAGTTAATCTTTGATTAAATTTGTGATTTAGTATCCATGAATGCACAAGTTCCAGGTCTTAAAATACAGCTGATTCCCCCCCGCCCCACCATAACTGCAAACCCAGAAGCTAAATTTATTTAGAACAGGAAGTCTTTACTGAGTATAGAGAGAGCAACACATGCCAGAACATTCATTATGTGCCATCTGCACTCAAATTTTAGCAGTACGCTTAAAAATCACAGTATTAGTTATAGACTAGTGAAGATTTTGGTATAACAATATCACAGGTTTCTTTTTAATTTTTTTTTATTCTGAACTTAATAAATATCAAATAAAATAGGTATTTACATATACAAACTAGATGGATATTAGACATAAAATATACGTAAATATACATGAAAATGAAAATTTCTTGCGTACAGCTTGTTTTGTTTTTATATTTATAATAAGTTCCAGGAACACTTTCCTCCCTGCCCCCAGTGTCCCTATTCACTCACCTAAATTGCAATGGGTTTTGCAGACTGTGTCCCTAAAGGGATGACTGCTACTACTTTCTATGTTCTATGGGTAATGCTGTGGGTGGCTATCCTCCCGAGAGTTGTTTAGAAGCACCCACCTATGTGCTTCTCTTTAATAATAATCCAGTAGACTCTGTTAATTTAGCAAAGGCATTTACTCAAAGAGGCATAGCAAGAATGGTAATTACAAAGCATCCCTCTCATCAAACCAGAGGCACACTCTTACATGGATACACATAATCTCCGTAGAGGAAAGACTGAGCATGAAATTAAAGTACAATGGGAGCTTAACATTCATGGTCAATGGAACTCACAGCACTGAAATTACAGTGTTTTCTTTCTGTAGATGGTACTCACATGGGTGAGTTGCACTGCTACTCAGAGCTGGACTGATTCCTTTTAGAGCATTGCATCACTACTATACAGATGGCTCAACTAAGCTTGTTCTTTATAGGATATGTATGGTATTTAGGCTGGATGGGGAATGCTCCTGAATTAGATCAAGGAAGTTACTCAGTGACTACCCTGATTCTTTACTACAGCTTGGCTGCTGCTAGCCTGGACAGGGAAGGCCACACAGCCATTAGATAGCAACTGCCAGACAAACTCAGGAAGGCTGTGCTACCACTGGGCTCATCTCAGAGCATGGTGTCCTTACTGGAAAGGTCAATCCAATAGATTCCTGACTTGCTCTTCAACAGAGAGTTTTTTCTACCTGGCTTGGCTGGGTGGTATTGTGCTCTCTTCGTCTGATGTGTTTTACCTGGAGTACTAACTACAGAGCTTTCAGCTAGAGCAATGACACTTAGCTTATCATCAGCAGAAACCTTTCTTTTCCAGAATCTTGGCTTGAAGGTTTTTTGTCACCTCTAGATGAACTCTGTATTCCCTAGAAACATATTAATTGTGTCACTGATCTCTTCATATGCAATTTAACTGTTCAAGCCTAAGATCCTTTCTAATGCAGGACAACATCTCTTTTCCAATCTGAAAGCATTCCCCTTTACATTACAAGGTCTCTGTTCTTTATCCTCTACAAACCTTTAGTTCAGTTTTCATCAGGGCATCCTCTTTTGCATACAATATGTTCCTTTAAAGCTGTTCTATAAAATTTGTTTCCTTTTGTTCGCTTCTGTGTACTTTTTAATGCTTTAATAACCCTCCTTTTTTGGCAGCACTATCACTAGCTCCCCTCACTGCTTCCACCTATGAATCACCACAAATAATAAAAAAAAATACAATGGTTGTAACTAATGAATATTGTCAAGTAAGTCCATTTGTCACTTCAAGACAGGTATGTCTTATTCTGTGGCTTGGGTCCATTGGGAGATGGGTAGCATGCTTCATCATAGATCTTTTGGAGGCATGATTCATCATTTCATTGTTCACTATTCTTTCATTTTTTTAAAAAAAAATTCTTCCAATGACATATAAAAGCAATCAACATTTTTTTGAAATTTTGAGTTCCAAATTCTTTCCCTGCTTCCCTTCCCTCACCACTCAGTGAGAAGACAAGTAATTTCATTTAGGTTATACATGTACAGTCATGCACATAATATAAAAGATATGCTTTGATCTGCACTCAGACTCCATCAGTTCTTTCTCTGGAGGTAGATAGCATTTTGCATCATAAATCCTGTGGAATTGTCTTGAATTGCTGAAAATAGAAAAGTCATTTACAGCTGATCATCATACAATATTTCTATTACTATGTGTGCTGGACTCCTGTTTCTGCTCATTTCACTTAGCAACAGTTCATGTAAGTTTTTCCATGATTTTCTGAAAGCATCCTGCTCATCATTTCTTATAGTACAATAGTATTCCATCACAATCATATACAAAAACTTGTTCAGTCATTCCCCAATTGATGGGCATCCCTTCCATTTCTGACTTTTTGCCACTACAGGATAAAAAAAACAGCAACAACACTGCTATAAATATTTTTGTACGTATAGATCTTTTTCCTTTTTGTTTTGGAATACAGATCTAGTAGTGGTATTGACAGGGTATGGGCCCAAGCCAAAGTCTTTTTCTTTTATCCCAAAAGAGTGTTAGTCCCATTTACTAAAGAACCCTGGAAAACTTCACCTTGAAAGTTACTTGGATTTCCCCACTTGACCTGGCATTCTCTTGAGGTCCATAATAAGCTTTTCATTATCACTATGCCCAAGTCTCTGTTATACTTTTCACACATGATCCTATCAAAATCCCATTATCCAGGCTACTGGCCACTCCTGGACCATTCCTGGAATCCCCAGACTACTAAACCACCCCCAGATCCCTCCCACAGTCTTTCTGTATATAAGATCCTTCTTGTCCCCATTAAGGCACTCAGATTCCATCTAGCTGAAACTCAAGCTCAGATTATATCTGGCCAGCTTGCTAATGTATGTGTCACAAATGGCAAGGCTTCTTAAGGGTCAACCCAATATGGCAAATCTCTAATAAACTTTGTTTTTCTTTGGCTGAAAGAAGGCTTGGGTCGAATTCTTTTTTTTTCAATTCTAATTTATTTATTCATTTTTAGTTTTCAACATTCATTCATTGTCATAAGATTTTGAGTTCCAAATTTTCTCCCCATCTCTTCCCTCCATCCACCCCAAGACAACATTCATTCTGATTACACCTTTCCCCAATCTGACCTCCTTTCTATCACACCCCTCCCTTCTCTTATCCCCATCCCCTCTATTTTCTTGGAGGATAAGACAGATTTCTATAACCCATTGCCTGTATAACTTATTCCTCAGTTGCATGTAAAAACAATTTTTAACATTCGTTTTTATAACTTTGAGTTCCAACTTCTCTCCTTCCTCCCTCCCCACTCATCCCCACAGAGAAGGCAAGTAATTCAATACAGGTTATACATATGTAGTTATGCAAAAGTCTTCCATAAAAGTCATGTTGTGGAAGACTAACTATATTGCCCTCCATCCTATCCTGTCCCCCATTTATTCCATTATCTCTTTTGTACTTGTCCCTCCCCAAAAGTGTTATTTTCAGTTATGATTACTGTTTATATTCCTCCTCCCTATTTTTCCTCTGTTTATCCTTCCCTCTGTTCTTTCACCACATCCCACCTCAAAAATGGACCATCTCCCCCAGTTAGCCTCCCTTATATCAGCTCTCCTTTCTCTTATCTCCTTCTTCTCTAACTCTCTTGTAGGATAAGATATATTTCTAAACCCAACTAAGTGTGTACATTATTCTCTCTTTGAGTAGTTTCTTATAAGAGTAAGTTTTAAGCTTTGTCTGCTATAATGGATGAAAGATGAAATGACTGAGGCAACAAAGGTTGGAGTTCTTAAGCATTTTGATTTATTAATCATGCTATGCATGCCAATTGCCTCAGGGACAGGCTCCTTCTTCAGCTTAGATTTGGATCCCAAATACAGGAGGAGGCAGACATTTATCCAGGGAAAACAATTAATCAAATAAGGTCAATTAATTAAAAGGAAACAATACAATATTAGGTAATTTGATTTCTAATTAGAAGAAAGATTAGGGACTCTCCAAGGAGTGAGGGAAAGAATGAACAAGTGTGATAACCTGAAATCATAAAAAGAGGAGTCCCCCTCCCCTCAACTGTCTGTAAGCAGTCAAAGGAACATAGAAACAATAATTTAATCATCAGTACAGGGTCAGTTTTAACATTAAACATTTGAATAACTTGCAATATACAATTGTGAAAAAACTCCTTTCATCAATCTTTGAATCTGACTGGGTTTCTTGTCAATATTAACCTAGGTCCTTCTCTAAGTAGCAGGTAGAGATGGTCCAGCTTCCTAGCCACAGAGGGCTAAGTTCAAACAATACAATAAGATTTTCTCCCAACTGGGACAATTGAATAAAGTTTTGTCACAAGACTGAAGTTGGACTAGATCCATAACTGGGAACTGAAATAACTCCAAAATTGAGTCAAAAGATGGAGTCAGTGGGGTTCATTCAATTCCCATAATTAACTAGTTGCTGTCTTGATCTTCTTAATTCCCTGTCACTCCTCTATATTCCCCTCCACTGTAAAAGCTCTTTACACCTCTTTATATGAGATAATTTACCCCATTCTACCTCTCTCTTCCTTCTCCCAATTCATTCTTCTTTCTCACCCCTTAACTTTATTTTTTTAGGTATCATCCTATCATAGCCAACTCACACATGGGCCCTCTGTCTATGTAAACTCCTTCTGACTCCCCTGATAATGAGAAAGCTTTTGGGAGATAAACATATGATCTTCCCCTATAGGAATATATAAAGTTTAACCTTATTGAATCCTTTATGATTGCTCTTTCAGGTTTTCCTTTTTATGTTTCTCTTTAGTCTAGTGTTTTAATGTAAAATTTTAGATTCAGTTTTGGTCTTTTCTTCAATAATGCTTGAAATTCATCTATTTCATTAAATATTTATCCCCCCCCCAAAGGATTATATTCACTTTTGCTGGTTAGATGATTTGGGGTGGTAATTCTAATTATTTTGTCTTTCAGAATGGCATATGCCAAGCCCTCCCCTCCTAATGTGGAAGCTGCTAATCTTGTGTGATCTTGACTGTGGCTCCATCATATTTGAATTGTTTATTTCTGATTGCTTGTAATATTTTCTCCTTGACCTGGGAGTTCTGGAATTTGACTATAATATTCCTGGGAGTGTTACTTTGGGGATTCTTTCAGGAGGTGGTAGGTGGATTTTTTCAATTTCTATTTTACCCTCTGGTTCTAAAATGTTGGGGCAATTTTCCTTTGAAATATAATGTCTAAGGTCTCTCTCTCTCTCTCTCTCTCTCTCTCTCTCTCTCTCTCTCTCTCTCTCTCACATCATGAATTTTAGGCAGTTCAGTAATTCTTAAACTATCTTTCTGGATCTATTTTCCAGGTCAGCTGTTTTCCCAATGAGCTATTTCACATTTTCTTCTAATTTTTTCATTCTTTTGATTTTGTTATATTGTCTCTTGATGTCTTATGGAGTCATTTGCTTCCACTTACTCAATTCTAAATGTTAAGGAATTGTCTTCCTTAATGAGCTTTTGTACATCCTTTTTATTTGAACAGTTCTGCTTCTTAAGGAGTTCTTAAACTGTCCCAAGCTTCAAGTGTTTTTGTGCTGCTCTTTTCAGAGCTGTTTCTGAGGGTCTGTTAGTTTTCCATTCTTCCAAGGTGGTATGATCTAAGGAGAGGTGTGAACATTGCTATCCTGGCTTGTGCTGTGGTCCATAAGCAACCATAAGTTCTCTTTTCTACCCTGGAACTATGAGCAGGGTTACTGCTCTCCTGAAATTGTATGCTCTAATGTACTGGTGCTCATTCACACCCTGGGACTTTGACCCATGTATCGGTAATGCAACAGAGTCCTGTACCCATTGCCATGAATGGGCCCTTGTAATCTCCTTCTGCCCACTTCTCTGATCCCTTTCTCATCTATAGACTTATATCACCAAGTCAATATTCACAGGACTGATGGCAAGTATGAATATGCCAGTATGATTCTGAATCGCAAAGTACAGCAGACTATCCATGTAGAAGGCAGAAGAAAAACATTTATTCAGACACCAGAAACCCAAATCCATTATAGTAACCAGCAAGTCAATACATATCAGCATTGCAGGGGACAAGGCCATTCCCAAGTCTTTCCCCGCTGCTGAGGCCTTCCCAGAAGCAAACACTCACACTCCTAGCTATCTGCCTGCCTATGTCTTCTCTCTACTTCGCTCTAACTGCTCTCATCAACTTGCCCCCAGTTCTGCTGCAGCCTTCCTGTTCACCCTTTCAGCAAGTTCTTCCCATCACATGTAACTTAGGCTTCCATATGATTTAAGCAGGTCACATAGGTCTATTAATGAGTGGGAAAGACTTCAAATTAAGCAAAAATACAATAACGATATATTCAGACCCAAGATCTTTCTTATTCATTACAGAGGTCAGTGGGGCAGCTGGTGTCAACCGAACTTTACAACAATATAACCACAAAATAAGCACATAAAACAATATCTTATGATGGGGCTTGAATACAATCATTCCATCATTTCTCCCTTGAAGGAATGGGGCCTAAAATCTTGGGGTAAGGTGTAAAGATCTCTTGTTCCAGAGGTATTTCCTACTGAAATTGAAAAGAGGGTCCCTACTCCAAAGAGGTACAATTCAAGAGGTAGGTTCATTAGCTGGCATATGGAGTTTGATCAATGCCAGGTCTAGGGGTGACACATCACAGTTATGGACAAGGGGTGACATCCAGCTTATGAGATCAGGCATCTGCAAGTGGAGGGTGCTAACACTGCAGGAAGCAATTCTAGCAAACAAGTTTAACAGACAAAAAGAAACAAGGAGACAGAAGCAAGGTAGATATAGAGTCAGTTGTGCTTCTGGAGTCCATGAACCCAGTATCCTAGCCTCATTCACAATAGAATATATGAGTTAGGGTACAGTTTGGTAATCATCTCCTCCTGAATGAACAACATTTACAGTACTATTTTTCCTGTGTGCTATAACTTTCACAGCCATTGTCCAGCTTCTGTTTTACCCATACTTTAGCTCCCAATTATATTCTGTCAATAGAACTCAACCTTTCAGTTCCTCTGCTACTTATTTTTAAAGGAAGGCTAGTTTTCACAAGTGGCATCGTGTCACAAAGAATAATCATCACTTGAACTATTCTATCAATTTTATAAAAGTGTATGGGTCCTTCACCTAAAATGTAGGAATGTCACAATAATTTCTACTTGATAAGAAGAATCTGTCACTCCAGTCAATACATATATTCCTCAATTTGCTAAACCTGATTTAGGTAATATGTGTCCAATATTATTTTTAGGGATTCTCTTACATATTCCAGTAAATTTTTCTTATTTATTTTCTATCCAACCAAAAGTCCTCTAAACAACATAAATTATATACTGCCAAACTAAGTGTCCCCGAATATGGTGCTGGTAAAGAGGGGAGAGAGATGACTACTGTTTGAGATTTATTCTCATCTGATTTGGTTCAAGGATGGAACAACCAAATCAGTTAAATATAGAAATATAACTTGCCCTATAGACAGTGGGAGAAGAAAGGGGAAAGAAAAGGGAGGGGAGGCTAAAAGGGAGGGAAGAAGAAATAAGGGAAAAGGGGAATTAAAGGTAGGGGGCCTGAAAGAAAGTAGTGAAGACTGAGGGAGGCAGTGGTCAAAAATTAAAACTATTGTGGAGGGAAAGGGAGAAGGGGAATTAAAGCATAAGCAGGGGGAAAGAGGATGGAGGGAAACACACAGACAGTTATAACTATGAATGTGAATGGGATGAACTCTCGATTAAATGGAGATGGAAAGAAGAAAGGATTAAAAAGTAAAATCCAACAATATGTTGTTTACAAGAAACACATTTGAAACGGGTATACGCACAGAGTAAAAGCAAAAGGTTGGAGGAAAATACATGGTGCTTCAGCTGATGTGAAAAAAGCAAAAGTAGCAATCCTAATCTCAGACAAAGCAAAAGCAGAAATAGATATAATCAAAAGAGAGAAGGAAGGAGACTATAACCTGCTAAAAGGCACCATAGACAATGAAGCAAGATCTTTGCTAAACATATATACTCCAACTGGTATAGCAACCAGATTCTTAGAGGAGAAATTAAGGGAGTTACAGGAAGACATAGACAGCAAAACTATACTAATGGGAGACCTCAACCTCCTCTTTTCTGAACTTGATCAATCTAACTTCCAAATAAACAAGAATGAAGTTAAAGAGACGAACAGACCTCTACATAAGGTAGATATGATAGATAGATAGATAGATAGATAGATAGATAGATAGATAGATAGATAGATAGATAGATAGATAAGGTAGATATGATGAGAAAACTGAGTGGGGATAGAAAGGAATATACCATTTTTCTCAGTGGTACATGACACATACACAAAAATTGACCATGTACTAGGGCATTAAAACCTCACAATTCAGTGCAGAAAGGCAGAAACAGTCAATGAATCCTTTTCAGATCATGATGCAATGAAAATTATATGTAATAAAGGGCCATGGAAAGACAGACCAAAAATTAATTGGAAGATACAAAATCTAATCCTAAAGAATTAGTGGGTTAAACAACAAAGCATAGAAATAATAAATAATTTCTTGCAAGAGAATGACAATTATGAGACAACCTACCAAAACTTATGGGACGATGCAAAGCAGTTCTTATGGGAAGTTTTATGTCATTGAACACCTACATGAATAAAGCAGAGAAAGAGGAGATCAATGAATTGGGCAAGCACTTGAAAAAGCTAGAAAAATGACAGAATGAAAATTCTCAAGTAAATACCAAAATAAAAAACCTGAAAATCAAATGAGAGGTTAATAACATGGAAATTTTAAAAAGCATTGAACTAATAAATAAAACTAAGAGTTGGTTTTATAGAAAAAGTATAAAATTGATAAAGCTTTGGTCAATTTGATTTAAAAAAAAGAACATCAAATTACCAATATCAAAAATGAAAAAGGTGAAATCACCTCCAATGGGGGAGGAAATTAAAACAATAATTAGAAATTATTTCCCCAACTATATGCCCACAAATTTCAGAATCTAAGTGAGATGGATAAATATTTTAAAAAATATAAATTGCCCAGATTAACAGAAGAGAAATATGAATACTTAATTAACCCCATCTCAGAAGAAGAAATTGAACAAGTCATCATTGGATTCCCTAGGAAAAATATCTCAAGGCCAGATGGATTTACAAGTGAATCCTATCAAGTATTTAAAGAACAGTTAATTCCAATACTATATACACTATCTGGGAAAAGTGGTAAAGAAGGCATCCTACCAAATTCATTTTATGATTCAACTATGGTTCTGATACCTAAACCAGGAAGAGTCAAAACAGAGAAAGAAAATTATAGACCAATTTCTTGAAAGAATATAGAAGCAAAAATTGTAAATAAGACATAGTAAAAACAATACAGCAACCTATCATGAGAATAATACATTATGATCAAATGGGATTTATGCCAGACTTGCAGGACTGATTCAATATTAGAAAAGCTACTAGCATTATTGATCATATCAACAACAAAACTAACTGAAAACATATAATTTTCTCAATAGATGCAGAAAAAGCTTTTGACAAAATACAACACGCATTCCTATTGAAAACACTGGAGAGCATAGAAATACATGGAGACTTCCTTTAAAAAATTAGCAGTATCTACCTAAAACTATACGGAATGGGGATAAGCTAGATGCATTTCCAATAAGATCAGGGGAGAAATAATGATGTCCATTATCACCACTGGTATTCAATAGGATAGAAGAAATGTTAGCTTTAGCAATAAAAAGAGAAAAAGAAATTAAAAGAAGTAGAATAGGCAAAGAAGAAACTAAGTTACCACTCTTTACAGATGACATGATATACTTAGAGAATCCTAGAGAATCAAGTAAAAACTACTCGAAATAATAAACAACTTTGGCAAAATTGCAGTTAACAAAATAAACTCACTAAATCATCTGCATTTTTATATATTGCTTACAAAGCTCAAGAGCAAGAGATAGAAAGAGAAATTCCATTTAAAACTATGGTAGGCACTATAAAACACCTGGGAGTCTACCTGACAAAATAAACCCAGAGACTATATGAACACAATTACAAAACACTTTTAGCACAAATAAAGTCAGATCTATGTAAGTGGGAAAACTTCAGTTGCTCGTGGGTAGGCTGGGCTAATATAATAAAAATGACAATTCTACCTAAATTTATTTTGCTTATTCAGTGCCATACCAATCAAAGTACCACAAAATTATTTTTTTTAGCAAAAAAAAATAATATCAAAATTCATCTGGAAGAAGAAAAGGTCTAGAACATCAAGAGAATTAATGAAAAGTAATGCTGGGGTAGGTGGCCTAGCCCTACCACGTCTCAAACTGTGTTATAAAACGGCAATCATCAGAACCATTTGCTACTGGCTAATTAATAGAGGGGGTAGAACAGTAGAATAGATTAGGTCCTCAAAACACAGTAGTCAATAAATATAGCAATCTACTGTTTGATAAACCCAAGGACCCCAGTTTCTGGGATAAGAACTCATTGTTTGGCAAAAAACTCCTGGTAAAACTGGATAACAATGTGGCAGAAAGTGGGTGTAGACCAATGCCTGACACTGTAAGCAAGAATAAAGTCCAAAAGGAAACATGATCTTGGTATAAAAATTGATATTATAAACAAATGAGGAGAGCAAGAAATAGTGTATTTGTCAGATCTATCAAGAATGGAGAAATTTTTTACCAAATAAGAGATAGAAAACATTATGAAGTACAAAATGAATAATTTTGATTACACTAAATTGAAAAGTTTTTGCACAAACAAACCCAATGCAACCAAGATTAGGAGGGAAGCAGAAAACTAGGAAAGACTTTTTGCAATTAGTGTCTGTGATAAAGGTCTCATTTATAAAATATGTAGAGAACTGAGTTAAATGTGCAAGAATACTAGTCATTCCCCAATAAATAAATGGTCAAAGGATATGAACAAGGGGTTTTCAGAGGAAGAAATTAAAGCTATCTATAATATGAAAAATGCTCTAAATAACTATTGACTAGAAAAATGCAAATCAAAACAACTCTGAGGTACCATATCACACCTATCAAATTGACTAACATGACAATATAGGAAAGTGATAAATGTTGGAGAAGATGTGGGAGAGGTGGAACACTAATTTATTGTTGGTGGAGCTGTGAGCTGATCCAACCATTCTGGAGAGCAATTTGGAACTATTCCCAAAGGGCTACAAAAGTATGCATGCTCTTTGACATATTTCTTCTGGGACTCTATCCCAAAGAAATCGTAAGAATGGGAAAGGGTTCCACATGTATAAAAATGTTTATAGACTATCAATTTGTGGTGGCCAAAAACTGGAAATCAAAGGAATGCCCATCAATTAGGGAATGACTGAAAAAGTTATGGTATATGAATGTAATGGAATACTATTTTGCTGTAAGAAATGATGAATAGGAATACTTCAGAGAGGCCTGGAAAGACTTATATGAAATAATGTTGAGTGAACAGAGCAGAACCAGGAGAACTTTGTACAGCAACAACCTCAGTGTGTGAGGAATTTTCCTAGTAGACTTAGCACTTCATTGCAATGCAAGGACTTAAAAAATTTCCAATGGACTCTTGAAGCAAAATGCCTTCCACATCCAGAGAAAGAACTATGGAATTGGATTGCAGATAGAAACAAACCTTTTCTTTTTGTATTATGTTTTGCTTTGCTTTAGTTTATGGTTTCTCCCATTCCTTTTAATTCTTCTTTGCAACATGTATTTAATAGGAATGCATGTGTAGAACCTATATAAGATTGCACACCATCTCAGGGAGGGAGTGGAGAGGGAGGGGAGAATTGGGGGGAGGGATGGGAAAAAATCTAAGATATATAGAAGTGATTGTAGAACACAGAAAACAAAATAATTAAATTTATAAAAAGAAGGGAAAAATGTCCTAAATCACTATTGATTAGAGAAATGCAAATCAAAAAACTCTGAGGTACCACATCGTGCCTGTCAAATTGGCTAACATGATAAAACAGGCAGATGATAAATCTTGGAGAATATGTGGGAGAGTTGGAACATTAATTCATTGTTGGTGGAGCTGTGAGGTAATCCATCCATTCAGGACAGCAATTTGAAACTATGCCCGAAGGACTACAAAAATGTCTGTACCCCTTTACCCAGCAATAATGCTTCTAGGACTACATCAAAAAGCTATCATAAAAATGGGAAGGGGTCCCACATGTACAACAAATATTTATAGTTGCTCTCTTTGTGGTGGTCAAGAATTGGAAATCAAGGGGACACTCATCAATTGGGGAATGGCTGAACAAGTTGTTCGTATAATGAATTTAATGGAATACTATTGTGCTATAAGAAATGATGAACAGGAAGACTTCAGAGAGGCCTGGAAGGACTTATATGAACTGATTCTGAGTGAAAGGAGCAGAACCTGGAGAAAATTGCACACAGTAACAAGCACAATGTGAGAGCAATTTTTCTGGTAGACTTAGCCCTTCCCAGCAACGCAAGGATCTAAAATATTCCCAAACGCCTCTTGAGGCAAAATGCCATCCACATCCAGAGAAAGAACTATGGAATTGGAATGTAGAATGAAGCAGAATATTTTCTCTTGTGTTATGTTCTGTTTTGTTTTGATTTTTCTCATGGTTTCTTCCATTCATTTTAATTCTTTTATGCAACATGAGTAAATGAACTAATAATGTTTAATAAGCATGTATGTGTAGACCCCATATAAGATTGCATATCATCTCGAGAAGGGAGCTTGGAGGGAGCGGGAGAAAATCTAAGACTTATGGAAGTGATTGTAGAAAACTGAAAACAAATAATTTTTTAAAAAAACAGTTAACTCTATGCAAATAACTACCAGATCTTTATATTCAACTTGACCCAAGCTTTCAACTCTGGATTACTAAATAATACCCAATAACATTTCAAATTAAATGTTCCAGTAAACTCAAATTCAACATGCGTAAAACCAAATATATCTTTTCTACATTTCCTGCTAAACCCTCCTCTCTTCAAAACTTTCCTATTCTGTGAAAGGCACTCCCATCCTTTTGATGTCTCAGGTTCATAGTCTTATCCTAGATTCTTCACTCTCCTTCACCATATGTATTACATCAGTTGCTAAATCGTCCAGTTCCTACATGCATAAAATTTTTCACATCCTATTTGTGGGAGGATCAGGGTTCCCTTGTTTTCCTCAACAGGAGTTAGTTTTCCCTAAAAGTTGCCCCCCTGGTACTTGATTGACTCCTTCTTCCCTTATGACAACTTCTTGCTCACCAAAGGGCATTTAAAAAGTCACATCCAGGTAGAGTTGGGGCCACTATGCTTTGGTGAATTTCTGAAAACCGTGTAAGTCACTCATTTTTCTCTGCCCACCAGACAAGTTTCCATGTGGAGATGAGAGGAGTAGACTCCAGGAAAGAAGCTCCACTATAGCCTAACATTTAGTGTAGTCAGAAGATTGGGATGAGATAAGATGTCCTTGAAGTTCTTATCTTGTTTGAGTTGGGAAAAGAGAGCTGCAAATACTGACAGTGGGATGATCAGATATGGGTTCACTTAAATGTCTCCTGGTTACAAGAATCCTCCCAATTGTATATGAGGAGTCCTGTCTAGTCCACTTAGGCAGGTAGGTGACTCAGAGACAGCTAGATAGTGCCTCAGTGCACAGAGAACTGGGTCTGAAATCAGTAAGATCTGACTTCAAAGTCAGTCTTAGTCATTACTAGCTGTGTGACTAGCTGTAAGTAAATTAACCTCTGTTTCCTCAGTTTCCTCAATGGCAAAATAAGGATAACAACAGCATATGCCTTGCCAGGCTGTTCTGAGAATCAAATGAAGTAATATTTGTAAAGCACTTAACACGGTGCCTGGACATAGTACATAAATACTTATTCCCTTCTCCTCCCTGTCTTTGGAGGAGGGAGCAGGCTCTTGTTCCCAAGTATTGGACACTAGAAGAGACTGCCCTGGAAAGTAGAGTCAAGTTCAATGTTCGCTAATTGTTAATTGTTTTGTATAAGCTGGACTATCAGCATATAAGACTGAAAATGAACAGAAACAATGCATTTAGCAACCAGAAAGAGAGTTCTCTGCTAGGGAGAGAGAATGTGTAAGCTGAGGGGCAGCAAATGGAGGTGGTGGAGGCCAGGTGACAGATCTCCTAAAAGTACCAGGTATTACAGACAGCAGCCAAGTGCTCATGCTTTGGTCTTTGTTAAAGAGATTTAAGCTCTTGCTGAGATCAGAGCTATGAGACATAAGAATTCCCATCCTTGGTAAGAAAGTTCCAGAATTATCCTATTACTGTTACTGCTACTGGATGACTCCCTGCCCTGAGGGAACAGGAGTTCCTGTGGTTGGCAAAGTTCAAATAGAAACCTGATGAGTCACAAGAGCAATGGCTTTGAGGGCATAATCTAAAGGAACCAATTCCAAGCCACTATTAGCAGACTTCCGCAAACTGGGAGAGTTCTCAGAGGATATACTTTTAAGAGAGTAAATTTATTAGAGCCTCCAGATAAAGAATGTTCTTTATGTCTTTGTAGGTGTCTGAGATGTTTGCACATAGCCCTCATGAAGATGATTTCTCATTGCAGTCTGCTCCTCTTGAGGATCTGAAAGGAAGGAGGCAAATTTCTAAAGGAAATGGATTTGAGAGGTGGCCTAGCCTATCTCTCTCAATATTTCCCTTAAAACAACTTTAAAATAGTACCTAAATAAAATTTTGGAGTAGCGCAGTCAACAAAAAGTCAAGGTGAGATGTTTTTCTGGCCTAAGAAAACATAAGAGGTCTGTAAGAAAGGTCTGTGATACTGGAGCACATGCACACAGAGGCAGCCACAGGAACAGCAGCATCACCTTTCAGGAGCTCTCAGTCCAGAGATAATAAGGAGGTCTGACAACTGGTCATAAAGAGATTACAGGGGACCCTTTGCTGACTCTGAGTGTAGCTGGTACTCACTGGAAACTATATTGCCTATATGCAAGTCTAGATTGCAGTTGAAGAGTGTAGAAGAGTGTGTGTGATTGGTCATAAGGGAGCAGGGACCCTGGTCATATTTCCAAAGCAGATAAGAGTACTAGTGCTTATGGCTCTAGGAGGGTCAAGAAGGACACTAGTGTTTATGGATGCAGGGGAACAGGTGTCCTTCCTGGTTTAAGGTCAAAGCACAGAACAGGGGAGTAGTGACCATATCCCTCCTTAGATCACATCACCTTGGAAGCATGAAAAACTTGGAGATGCCCTCTGAAAACAGCAGCCCAAAAAAAGCCTGAAGTTTGGGCTCATTTGCAAGTGAGCAGAGTTCAACTTTAACATGAAATTTAAAGTTAAGAAATAGGCTGGATAAAAGGAGCAAACAACAACAAAAAAGAATTTAATCATAAAAAGCTTCTACAGTGGCAGAGATAGATAAGACACAAACTCAGAAGAATATACTAGCATGAAAACAACTACAACCAAAGACGCAAAGAAAAATGCTAATTGGACCCAAGCCCAAAACGAATTCCTGGAAGAGTTGAACACAGAGATAAGAGTGGTAAAGGAAAAATTGAGAAAAGAAGTGACAATAAAATTATAAAATGACAATTAATAGCTTGTTTTTTTTAATAGGCACAAAAATTCACTGAAGAAAAGAACTCCTTAACAAACAAAATTGAACAAATGGAAAAAGAGGTACAAAAGCTCACTGAAGAAAATTAATTCTTAAAAATTAGAATTGGGCAAATGGAAGCTCATGATTCCATGAGAAATCAAGAAAAAAATGAAACTTAAAAAATAGAAGAAAACATGAAATACTGTCTTAAAAACAACAATTAGGCAAATGCGAGCTAATGAAAATATAAGAAACAAAATTGCTCACTAAAAAAACAAATGCCCTGGTAAATAGCTCAAGGAGAGTTAAGTTAAGAATTATTGGACTACTTGAAAGTGGTGATCAGAGAAAGAGCCTAGGCATCATATTTTTTTTTAATTGTCAAGAAAACTGCCCCAATATCTTAGATCCAGAGAACAAAATAGAAATTGAAAGAATCCAGAAATCTCCAAAGGAGAACCCCAGGAATATTACAGCCAAATTCCAGAACTCTTAGGTCAAAGGGAAAAATACTGCAAGCAAACAGGAGGAAACAATTCAAATATTGTGGATCCATAGTCAATATAATAGGAGATTTATTTATTTCCACATTAAAAGACTATTCCAAAGGGCTCATGATGAAAAAATGCTATCCACTTCCAGAGATAGAGTTAATGAACTCTAAATACAAACTGAAGTCTAATTTTCTCACTTTTTTGCAATATGGGTAATATGGAAACATAATTTACATAATTTCACATATATATATTGATATATTGTTTGCCTTCTTAGTGGGCAAGGGATGGTGTGGTAGGGAGGCAGATAATTTGGAACATAAAATTTAAAAATAACATTTAAAATGAATAACAAATTTTAAAAACACACTCAAAAGGTGGGGAGGATGAAACTGGTTTGAAAGATAGGATTTATGCAGGCTTCCCACAACTTATCATACTCTATGTCCAACCTGCCTCAGTGGTGATTATTTCTCATATTTTGGGTAGATCCCCATCCAAATTTTATATTTTAACTCTTGGTGTCCACTACCAAACAATTGTACTAATTAATGAACCTTGAGTGAGGAGATTGGGGTGTCAGTGGTTATCAGAGTAAATAAAGTGGTGATTACAAATGGGTGCTATATGGGTCTTGGGAGGAGGACTGATATCTTCTGTCCTGCCAAGTAGGTAGAGAATAATGAAACAGTATGCTACAAAGAGCTTTGGATGTGACTCCAGGAGCATAGAGTTGATAAGAAATAAATTAATAGGTGTTACTAGTAAAGCTGTAGCTCTAATCAAGGTTGAGACATCTTCTAAAGTCATATCCCATTTGGATCATTCATAGAACACTTTGGGGCAGATCATGGAGAGAAAGTACATGATAGGCTAAGAATCTATGCCATCCCTTTCAGCAAATTCTATGCATGTGACTGTGGGGTAGAGCCAACTGGAAATCCTTAGAGTTACCCAAACATCCCATGTAGTTAACAGCATGGATATTTCTCCTCCAGTGATGAAGATGAAGGGAAAAAAAGTACTCCATTATATCAGCTACCTTTACAACCTGGTTTTACATGTATGAAGGGCAGATGACATTAGATATATTCAAGTGGATGATAAGAAGCTGAACAAAATCATTATGCCTAATATTACAGCTTTTCCTTACCCTGTCAATGTTCTAGACTAGGTAGCCCAGAGTTGGAGTGAGTGGTATTAGGTTACTGAACTTGCCAATGATTTGTTTCTCTATTCCTGTGACTGACATTAGTGAGAAGCAGTTTGGTTTTACCTGTCATTCCCCAAATACAGCTTTCTGAACTCACCCTTATGCTGACATGTTATGGTGGCAGTGTAAAAAAGGCCTTTCCAGAGGAAAATGACGTGCACAAATGATGTCAAATTCAAATAGAAATCTGTCCCTATGGATTGCATATTGACTTAGAAAACCATACATTAACAATATCTAAATTTTATTTTGTTAAACATTTCCCAATTACCTTTTAATCTGATTTAGGCCACTCTTTGGATTTCTGCAGGCTACAATTTTGACACCTCTGTGCATCACTACATCAATGACCTAATATTGACCAGTATATATGAGGCCAGGGTAGCTAATATGATATCAACCCTTAAAAAATTCAGGTTTCAGTCAACTCAATCAAAAATCAGATGACACAGGGTCATACAAACATACTTTGCTCAAGGTTAGCTATTGTATGTTGAGTATGCAAGTTGGTCTCTGTAACAAGATGTTAGAGAACATCTACTCATAGAGGCATCTTTTACCAAACGGTACTTAAAAAATATTCTTGCCTAGGTCCCTCCTGTGTTAGTACCCTTCACAAGGTATCAGGTTTGCCAGACAGATGACTTCTATGCAGCAGGCATAGGACAAAACGCCGAGGGACATCTACAGTTAGAGAACATGATCTAGATGATCTAGCAAAGGAGACTTAGAAGAATCGATCAGATAGGGAGGAGGACAAGCAGGAGAGAATGGTGTCCCAAAAAACTTAGAAAAAAGAAAGTATCAAAGAAGAAAGAATGATCAGCAGTGTCAAAGGCTACAGAGAAGTCAAGGACAATAAAATGAGGATTGAGAAAAGGCCACTGAATTTGGCAACTAAGAAATCATGGACACCTTTGGAGACAGAAGTTTTGTTGGAATGGTAAGGCTTTCAGTTTTTAACAATCACTTCCATATGTCTTAAATTTTCTCCCCCTCCTCACTCCTCCCTCCCTGAGATGGCATGCAATCTCATATGGCTTCTACACATGCATACTTATTAAACATATTTTCAAATTAGTCACATTGCTTTGATGAATTAAAATGAATGGGAGAAACCATGAGAAAAACAAAACAAAAGATAACATGAGAAAATAGTCTACTTCATTCTGTGTTCCAATTTCATAGTTTTTTGGATGTGGATGGCATTTTGTATCAAGAGTTCTTCATGAATGTTTTGGATCCTTGTATTGCAGTGAAGGGCTAAGTCTATCAGAAACAGTCCTCACACACTGAGGCTGTTACTGTGTATAATATTCTCCTGGTTTCATTCATTTCACTCAACATCAGTTCATTTAAGTCTTTCCAGGTTTTTCTGAAGTCTGTCTGTTTGTCATTTCTTGTAGCATAATAGTATTCCATTAGATTCATATACCACAGCTTATTGAGTCATTCCCCAATTGATGGGCATCCTCGTGATTTCCAGTTCTTGGACACCACAAAAAGAGCTGCTATAAATATTTTTGTACATGTAGGACCTTTCCCCATTTTGGGGATCTCTTTGGGATACACCCCTACAAGCAGTATTGCTGGGTCAAAAGATATTCACATTTTTATAGCCCTTTGGGCATAGTTTCGAATTGCTCTTCAAAATAGTTGGATCAGCTCACAGCTCCACCAACAAAGAATTAGTGTTGCAACATTCCCACAACTTCTCCAACATTTTTCATCTTCATGTTTTATCATGTTAGCCAATATAATAGGTATGATGTGATAATTCAGAGTTGTTTTGATTTGCATCTCTCTAATCAGTAGTGGTCTGGAGCATTTTTTCATCTGACAATAGATAACTTTAATTTCTTCCTTTGAAAACTTCCTCTTTATGTCCTTTGACCATTTATCAATTGGGAAATGATTTGTATTATTGTGAATTTTACTCAATTCTCTATACATTTTAGAAATGAGACCTTTGTCACAGACACTTATTATAAAAATTCTTTCCCACTCTACTGCTTCCCTCCTAATCTTCATTGCATAGGCTTTGTTTATACAAAAACTTTCCAATTTAATGTAATCAGAATTATCCATTTTGTATTTCATAATGTTCTTTACCTTTTGTTTGGTGATAAATTTCTCCATTCTCCATAAATCTGAAAAATAAACTATCCTTTGCTCCCCTAATTTGTTTATAGTCTCATCCTTTATACCTAGATTGTATACCCATTTGGACTTTCTTTTTGTGTATGGTAGCAGGCATTGATCTATGCCCAGTATCCCCCACACTACTATCCATTTTTCCCAATGGTTTTGTCAAACAGTGAGTTCTTATCTGAGAAGCTGGGGTCCTTGGGTTTATCAAACAGTAGACTGTTGTATTTATTGACTACTGTGTTTTGTGTACCTATTCTCTCTCTGTCTTTCCTCTCTCTCAGAGAGGTACTGGCTCTTTCTTAGCCAGTACCAAGTTTTGGTGATTGCTACTTCGTCATACAATTTGAGATCTGGTATGGCTAGGCCACCTTTCCTAGTATTTCTTTCCATTAATTCACTTGATATTCTGGACCTTTTGTACTTCTAGATGAATTCTGATATTATTTTTTCTGACTCTAAAAAATAATTTTCTGGTAGTTCGATTGGTATGGCACTGAATAAATAAACTTAGGTAGAACTGTCATTTTTATTATAGTAGCTTGGCCTATGTACAAGCAATTGATGCTTTCCTGTTACTTAGATCTGACTTGATTTGTGAAAAAAGTGTTTTGTAATTGTGTTCATATAGTCCTTGAGTTTATTTTGACAGGTAGATTTTCAAATATTTTATAGTGTTTACCATAACTATTTTTATATGTAATTTATTTTTCAGTTCTCAACATTCACTTACACAAGAATTTGAATTCAAAATTTTTCCTCATCTGTCCCCCACCCCCACCCCAGGACAGCAAGCACCCCATCCACCCCTTCCTCCAATTTGTCCTCCTTTCTATTACCTCCCCTTCTTCCACCCCCTCCCCTCTGCTTCTCTGTGGTGCAAAATAGATTTCTATACCCCATTGCCTGCACATTTTATTTTCCAGTTACATGCTAAACCAAATATTAATATCCATTATTAAAGCTTTGAGTTTCATATTCTCTCCCTTCCTACCTCACCACCCAACCTCATTGAGAAAACAAGCAATTCAGTGTACCTCATACATATGTAGTCATGCAAAACACTTTCATAATAGTTATGCTGCAAAAGATTAACCATATTTCCACCTGTCCTATCATACCCTCCATTTATTCCATTTTCTCCCTTGACCTGTCATCCCACAATAATGTTTGCTTCTGATTATCACTTTCTCCAATTTTCTATCCCTTCTATTACATTCACTCTTCTATCCCCTTCCTTCTTGCCTTCTTGTGGGGTAAAATAGATTTCCATGACCAGTTGAGTGTGTTATTCCCCCTTAAGGCAAATCCCATGACACTAAGGTTGACTTATTTCTTTTCATATCCCCCCCTCTTCCCCTCCATTGTAAAAGCTCTTTCTTGCCTCTTTTATGTGAGATGATTTGCTACATTCTACCTCTCCATTTCTCTTACATTCTACTCAACAGTAAATTTTATTTTTTAGGTATTCTCCTTTGATATTCACCACACTCTGTGCCCTCTATCAATACATGTACACAAACACACACATACGTATATGTGTATATGTGTGTGTATATATATATATGATTTATATACACATACATATACAAAACTGCACACCTTTAATACACAAATACATACATACCCATATGCACCTACATAATATATATGTGTGTGTGTGTGTGTGTGTGTGTGTGTATTCCCTCTAACTACCCTAATACTGAGAAAGGTCTCGTGAGTTACAAATAACATCTTTCTGTGTATAGGAATGTAAACACTTCAACTTTAATGAGTTCCCGAAGGCTTCTTTTTCCTGTTTACCTTTTCATGTTTCTCTTGATTCTTGTATTTTGAAGTCAAATTTTCTATTCAGTTCTGGTCTTATCAACAAAAATCCTTGGAAGCCCTCTGTTTCATCAAAATTTCATTTTTTCCATAAAATATTATACTCAGTTTTGCTAGGTGGATGATTCTTGGTTTTAATCCTATCTCCTTCGACCTCTAGAATATCATATTCCAAGTCCTTTGATCCTTTAGTGTAGAAGCTGCTAAATTCTGTGTTATCCTGATTGCATTTCCACAATACTTGAATCATTTCTTTCTTTCTGCTTGCAATATTTTCTCCTTGACCTAAGAACTTTGAAACTTGCCTACAATATTCCTAGGAGTTTTCTTTTGGGGATCTTTTTAAGGAGTTGATTGGCAAATTCTTTCCATTTCTATTCTACCCTCTGGTTCTAGAATATCAGGGTAGTTGTCCTTGATAATTACTTGGAAGATGATGTCTGGACTCTTTTTCTGATCATGATTTTCAGGTAGACCAATAGTTTTTAAATTATCTCTCCTGAATCTATTTTCCAGGTCAGTTGTTTTTCCAGTGAGACATTTCACATTGTCTTCTATTTTTCATTCTTTTGTTTTTGTTTTATAATTCCTTGGTTTCTCATAAAGTCATTAACTTCCATCTGCTCCATTCTAGTTTTTAAAGAACCATTTTCTTTAGTGACCTTTTGAACCTCTTTTTCCATTTGTCTACTTCTGTTTTTTACAGCATTCTTCTCTTCATTAGTTTTTATGGACCTCTTTTGCCATTTGGGTTAGTCTATTTTTAATGGTATTGTTTCTTCAGCATTTTTTTTTAGTCTCTGTGAGCAAGCTGTTGACATATTTTTCATGATTTTCTTGCATCATTCTCATTTCGCTTCTCAATTTTTCCTCCATCTCTCTTGCTTGACTTTCAAAATCTTTTCTGAGCTCTTCCATGGCCAGTGACCATTGCATATTTTTTGGAGGCTTTGAATATAGAAACCTTGACCTTGCCGGCTTCCTCTGATGGCATGTTTTGTTCTTCCTCATCTGAAAGGATGGAAAAAATACCTTTTCACTCTAAAAATAACCTTCTTTCGTCTTGTTTTCCCCAGTTTTGGGCTTGACTTTTGAATCCTTTGTCAAGTGGAGCGTATACTATTTTTGACTTCAGAGGTTTTGTGTAACTGTTTTTCGAGATATCTCTAGGGACCTGTAAGCTCTCAATTCCTCCAAGGTGGAACAATCAAGGGAGAGGAGTTTAATCTTCTTCTGTCCTGTGCTCTGGTTTGGGAGCAACAAAAAGCACTCTTTTCTGCCCTGGAACTATGAGTAGGATTCCCTATCCATAACCACCAGCAGCTCCACTACGCTGGCACTCTTCCTCATCCCCGGACTGCCTCTCAGAACTGAGACATAGACCAGAAGCTTGATTCCCCCAGGGTCTTTAAGCCAAGGACTCCAAAACAGGAGGCTTTTTGCTGCCTCTGCAGTGGTTGCCATAGCCATGGGCCTGAGGTTGGGATCAGACCATATTCACCTCTCACCTAGGTGAGAGAGCTCTCTTACTGAACTTTGAAGCTGTCTTTGGCATTTGTAGGTTGAGAAATCTGGAAACCCACATGAGCTACCCATGATTCAGCACCCTGAAGCATACTGCAGTCCTATCTGGGCTGTACAGCCCATGTTGGACTGCATTCCACTCTGAGCTGAGTGTGATAGACCTTTCCTGTAGGGCTTCCAGGCTGTTTTGGGCTGGGAATCTGTTTCATTCTGTCCTTTTGTTGCTTCTACTGCTTTAGAATGTATTTGGAATAATTTTTACTGGTATTTTAAGGGCTATAGGGGGAGAGCTAGAGAAGGTCTGTCCTTTTACTCTGTCATCTTGGTTCTGCCTCTCCCCTCCCCCACCATAACTTTGAATGGGATTTCTCTTTCTATGTCTTGCTATTGGGCTTTGTTAGTAATATATAGAAATGCAGATGGTTTATGTGCATTTATTTTGTATCTTGCAATTTTGCCAAAGTTGTCTATTATTTCAAGTAGTTTTTTACTTAGTTCTCTAGGATTCTCTAAGCATATCATCATACCATCTGCAAAGAGTGATAACTTAGTTTCTTCTTTACCTCTTCTAATTCCTTCAATTTCTTTCTCTTCTCTTATTGCTAAAGTTTTTATTTCTAGTACCATATTGCATAACAGTGGTGATAATGAACATCCTTGTTTCACCCCCAATCTTATTGGAAATGCATCTAGCTTGTCCCCATCACATTTAATGCTTGCTGACAGTTTTAGGTGGATATTATTTATTCCTATGCTCTCCAGTGTTAGCAATAGGAAAAGGTATTGTATTTTGTCAAAAGCTTTCTCTCCATATATTGAAATAATCATATGGTTTCTGTTAGTTTTGTTGTTGATATAATCAATAACACTGATAGTTTTCTTAAAATTGAACCAGACCTGCATTTCTGGCATAAATCCTACCTCATGTATTACTCTCATGATAAGTTGTTGTAATTCTTTGCTAATATCTTGTTTAAAAATTTTACATCTAGAGTCTGAATGTGAGCCTTGCTGGCTGTGGGTTTTCCTGGGAGTTTGTGCAGGAAAGTCAAGGTGAGCAACCAAGTAGAGAACTAGATCATGATCCCATTTTGAGCTTGTCTCAGCATATGCTGTTCGATATTGGTCTTTGTCTAGTTTCTGCCAGACTAATTTAAAATTTTCTCAACAATCTTTGTTGAATGGAAATGCAGAGAGCCACCAAAGTCATTTACCAAGCATATCATGTCAGCAGGAATAAATGAGATCAAGTGATGGGAACCAGAGGTGGATTTCATGGTTTTACAGTTTTGTTAACAGGTTTATCTAGAGCAGGGAAGACTACAGTGAGCATGGTGTTGGAGGGATATTTGTTCTGCCATGGTATTCCATGCTATACTGTTGATGGTGACAACAATGAATGTCAAGGTCTCGATAAAAATCTGGGCTTCATGTTAGAAGACAGGAAAGAAAATGTCGCATTGCAGAGGTTGCAAAGGTCTTTGCAGATACTGAGCTGATGTGTATAGCTCCTTATACCCAAAATCATAATAATGTAAGGAGCAAATTTACCTTTTTTTTGAAGTGTTTATCGATACTCCTATGCATGTGTGTGAAGAACGAGATGTCAAAGAATTCTACACAAAGGCCTGAGTTGGAGAAATTAAAAGCTTAACTGGGAATGACTCTGAGCCTGAAAAGCCAGAGACCCCTGAATTAGTGCTGAAAACCAATTCTGTTGTGAATGACTGCATCCAGCAAGTTCTAGAGCTGCTACAAGAAAGGGATATTGTGCCTGAAAATACTTCTTATGAAGTAAAGGAGTTGTATGTTCCAGAAAACAAGTTTCAGCCAGCAAAAGCAGATGCAAAAACTTTACCAGCATTGAAAATAAATAAGTTAGACGTGCATTGTTTGCAGGTTTTAGCAGAAGGTTGGGTAACTCCACTAAATAGTTTCATAAGAAAGAGGGAATACCTGCAGTGTCTTCATTTTGAATGTCTGCTGGATGAAGGAGTAATTAACTTGTCAGTGCCTATAGTTTTGTCAGCTACTCCAGAGGACAGAGAGAGACTGGATATGTGTACAGCATTTGCCCTGATGTATGAAGGCCATCAAGTTGCTATTCTCTGGAATCCAGAGTTCTTTGAACACAGAAAAGAGGAACACTGTGCTAGACAGCGGGATACAACCTTCAAGGAACACCCATTCATCAAGATGATTATGGAGCAAGGAGATTGGCTATTTGGGGGTGACTTTCAAGTCCTGGACAGAATTTATTGGCATGAAGGCCTTGACCAGTATTGTCTCGCCTCTGCTGAGCTAAAACAGAAATTTAAAGAAATTAATGCTAATACTTTGTATTTCAATTACGTAACCCAGTGCGCAACAGACATGCTCTACTAATGTAGGATGCTCATAAATAGCTTTTGTCAAGAGGATATGGATGCCCATATCTCATCCTGCATCCCCTTAGGGGCTGAACAAAAGATGATGATGTTCCTTTGATGTGGTGAATGAAACGGCGTACTGCAGTGTTGGAAGAGGGAATTCTGAATCCTGAAAACAGAGTGGTGGTCATCTTCCCATCACTCATAATGCATGCCGGACCAACTGAGGTCCAGTGGCACTCCATGTCACAAATAGTTACAGGAGCTAATTTTTACACTATTGGAAGAGATCTTGCTGGCAGGCCTCACTCAGAGACTGAGAAGGATCTTTATGAGCCGGCCCACAGGGCCAAAGTGTTGCCGATGGCCCTGGCTTAATAACTTTGGAATTTGTTCCATTTCATGTAGTGCCTTACAATAAGAAAAAGAAGCACATGGACTGTTATGATTCTCTACACCATGAAGATGTAAGGGAATTGCCAACCCCCAGCCTCTTGGATGGCATTCACTGGTCACAACTCAGGTAAACTGAGGGGAGACTGGTAAGACATGAACAAGATGGCTCTCGGAGGAAGGGTTCCACCCCTGTTTTGCTCAAGGCTATTTGCTGGACCCTGGGAGAAGGCCCAAGAAGGCCCAAGATGTTTTTCTTTCTAGGGGCTACAAGGCAGTCCTGGGAAGTCCTGGTCATAGGTATAGGATTCCCTTATTAAGGCAAACTATTTGCTGATAGGTCCACTAAGGGCTCTGGTGTCAGGAAAGAGATAAAAGCACTGCTTGCTGTTACAATAAACGGAGTTGCCCACTATCTCGTCTCCTGCCTCAGTCATTACTCACTGCTCACTCCACCAAGGCTTACAGGCACTGTTGGTCAGATAAAGCCTGTGGGCCTGAGAGTCCAGGCCCAGACACCCTAACATGAAGACTTTGAATTTATTTCGGGAATCTAAACATGGAAACTTGCCTGAAAAGGACAGAAACTTCCTGAAGGTTTCATGGTCTCCAAAGTGCAGACTGTGCTGACTGAATACTACAAGTCCTTGGAGAATGCCTAAACATTACTAACAACCCATCATGATCCTTGATTTATTAACAGAAAGGGCGGCCCAGTTACCATTTGCACTGCTTTGTTGTGATATCTGGAAGGATATTATTCCTTAAAAACAAATCTTTTCTCTTTAACTTAGAATCCTTTTCTTTTGTTACTTGTGTTGTGGATTCTATTATGTACTGCTGGTTTTAATGTATCTTTTCATTTTATTATGATTAATAATCCCTCATTAGGATTTTTAAATCTTGTGTTTTTATAGCATGTTTATGTTTCTTTCCATTTTTGCAGATTTATGTTGATTTTAGAAGGGAAACATTTCCCCTCCCTTTAAAAGAAAAACATCCTCTGTCCCATACGTCCTATCAAAAAAATATAGATGCTGCATGATCTTGCTTTTGTACTGTAACTGAGCTGCAAGACATTTGTAACAATTATAAGTTTGACTACTCTGAAATATAATCAGACTTTTTATTTCTAGTCATTTATTGAATCCCCAACCATTGTGATCTAAAGCTTTCTCATTATGTATGTAAATCCAGAATTGACTGACTTTATGCAACAGAATTAAATTTTGGCTTCTTATGAAAAAAATTTGCATCTTTTTTTATTAGGGAAATTAGTCTATAATTTTCATTTTTATCAGGGTAGACAGGAAACAGGACATCTTCAGCAACTTTGTTGTTATTATTTTTTAAAATTCAATTAGTTTGTTTTCTTTCAGTTTTCAACAATCACTTCCATGTCTTAAATTTTCTGCCCCTCCCTCAACAGTCTCTCTCTGAGATGGCGTGCAATTCTATGTGGCTTCTACACGTACATTCTTATTAAACACATTTGCACATTAGTCATGTTGCATAGAATTAAAATGAATTGGAGAAACCAAGAAAAATCAGACCAAAACAAAAGACAACACAAGAGAAAATAGTCTGCTTCATTCCATATTGTAATCCCATAGATTGGATGTGGATGGCATTTTGCCTCCAGATTACTCTGTGAATGTTTTAGGTCCTTGTATTGCAGTGAAGGGCTAAATCTATCAGAAACAGTCCTCACACACTGAGACTGTTACTGTGTATGATGTTCTCCTGGTTCTGTTCATTTTACACAGCATCAATTTATATAAGTCTTTCCAGGTTTTTCTGTAGTCCTCCTGTTCATTTCTTACACCACAATAGTATTCAATTACATTCATATATCACAATTTCTTCAGCCATTCCCCAGTTGATGGATATTCCCTCAATTTCCAGTTCTTGGACACCACAAGAAGAACTACTATAAATATTTTTGTACATGTGGGACCTTTTTCCATTTTTATGATATCTTTGGGGTACCACCTTCCTGTTTTGTCATGTTAGCCAATATGATGGATGTGATGTGGTATCTCAGAGTTGTTTTGACTTCCATCTCTCTAATTAGTAGTGATTTAGAGCATTTATTCATATGATTATAGATATCCTTAATTTCTTCCTTTGAAAACTGCCTATTCATATCCTTTGACCATTTATCAGTTGGGGAAGGACTTGTATTCTTGTACATTTGATTCAGTTCTCTATATATTTTTAGAAATGAGGCCTTTATCACAAACAGTAACAGCAAAAATTCTTTCTCAATTTTCTGCTTTTGTCCTAATCTTGACTGCTTTGGGTTTGTTTATGCAAAAACATTTCAACTTAATGTAATCAAAATTATCCATTTTGCACTTCATATTGTACTCTCTCATTTGGTCAAAATCTCTCCATTATCCACAAATCTGAGAAAGTCCTTGATCCCCTAATTTGTTTATAGTATCAACCTTATACCTAGATCATATTTTCATTTGGACTTCATTCATGTGTACAGTGTCAGACATTGGTCTATGCCCAGTTTCTGCCACACTGTTATCCAGTTTTCCCAGCAGTTTTTGTCAAACAGTGAGTTCTTATCCCAGAAGCTGGGATCCTTGGGTTTATCAAATAGTAGACTGCTATATTTATTGATTACTGTGTCTTGAGTACCTAAGCCATTCCTCTAGTCTACCCCTCTATTTCTTAGCCAATGCCAAGTAGTTTTGATGGTTGCTGCTTTATAATACAATTTGAGATCTGGTGTGACTAGGCCACCTTCCCTAGTATTTCTTTTCATTAATTCCCTTAATGTTGTGGATCTTTTCTTCTTTCAGATGAATTTTGATATTATTTTGTCCAGCTCTATAATTTTCTGGTAGCTTCATTGGTATGGCACTGAGAAATAAATTAATTTAGGTAGAATTATAATTTTTATTATATTAGCTGGGCCTATCCACAAGCAACTGATGTTTTTCTAATTACTTAGATCTGACTTTATATGTGCGAAGTGTTTTGTAATTGTGTTCATGCAGTCCCTGGGTTTATTTTGTCAGTTAAACTCCCAGGTATTTTATAGTGACTACCATAGATTTAAATCAAATTTCTCTTTCTATGTCTTGTTCTTGGGTTTTGTTAGTAACATATAGAAATGCAGATGATTTATGTGGGTTTATTTTGTAACCTGCAACTTTGCCAAAATTGTTCATTATTTCACTTAGCTTTTACTTGATTCTCCAGGATTCTCTAAGAATATCGTCATGTAATCTGCAAAGAGTAATAACTTAATTTCTTCTTTGTCTATTCTAATGCCTTCAATTTATTTTTCTTCTATTATTGCTAAAGCTAACAATTCTAGCATCACATTGAAAAACAGTAGTGAAAATGGACATCCTTATTGGATATTCCTTATCTTATTGGAAATGCATCTTGCTTATCCCCATTGAATGTATTGTTTGCTGATGGTTTCAGGTACATGCTGCTTATTATTTTAAGGAAGGCTCCATTTATTCCTATGCTCTCCAGTATTATCAATAGGAAAGGATGTTGTACTTTTTCTAAAGCTTTTCATGCATCTATTGAGATAAACATGTGGTTTCTGTTAGTTTTGTTGTTGATATGATCAATAATGCTGATAGTTTCCTTAAAATTGAACCAGGCTTGCATTCCTGGAATAAATCCTACCTGATCATAATGTATTATTCTTGTGATAAGTTATGGTAGTCTTTTTGCTAATATCTTGATTAAAATTTTTGCATCTATATTCATTAGAGAAATTGGTCTATAATTTTCTTTCTCTGTTTTGGTTCTTCCTAGTTTAGGTATCAGAACCACCTCTGTATCTTAAAAAGAATTTGGTAGGACTCCTTCTTCCCCAATTTTCCCAAATAGTGTATGTAGTATTGGAATTAACTGTTGTTTAAACAAGAATTTACTTGTTAATCCATCTGGCCCTGGAGATTTTTTCCTAGGGAATTCATTAATGGCTTGCTCAATTTACTTTTCTGAGATGGGGCTCTTTAAGTATTTTTTTTCCTCTTCTGTTAATTTGTGCAAGACATATACATACATACACACACACATATGTGTGTGTGTGTATATATATATATATTCATCCATTTCATTTAGATTATCATATGTGTGGGTATACAGTTGGGCAAAATAATTTCTAATTGTGTTTCAATATCCTCCTCTTTGGAGATGAATACACCCTTTTCATTTTTTATATTAGTATTTTGGTTTTTTTCTTTCTTTTTTTCAAAATCAAATTGACCAAGGGTTTTTCAATTTTATTATTTTCTTTTCATAAAACCAACTTAGATTTATTCATTAGTTTAACATTTTTCTCAATTTGAATTTTATTAATCTCTCCTTTGATTTTCAGTTTTTCTAATTTGGTATATACTTGGAATTTTCAATTTGTTCTTTTCTAACTTTTTCAGTTGAATGCCCAACTCATTGATCTCCCTTTTCTCTATTTTATTCATGTAAGCATTCAATAAAATCGAACTACTCCTAAGAACGGGTTTCACAGCATCCTACAAGTTTTGGTGAGTTGTCTCATTATTGTCATTCTCTTGAATGAAGCTTTTGATTATTACTATGATTTGTTTTTTACCCACTCATTCTTTTTTTATTTATTTTTTTATTTATTTAGCTTTTTACATTCATTTTCACAAATTTTTGGGTTCCAAATTTTCTCCCCTTTTCTCCCCTCCCCCCCCACCCCAATTCCCCAAGCAATCTAATTTTCCCTATCTCCAATCTGTCCTCTCTTCTGTCATCCCTCCCTTCCCTTGTCTCCATCTTCTCTTTTCTCCTGTAGGGCCAGATGACTTTCTATTCCTCATTAACTGTATGTCTTCTTTCCTAGTTGCAACAACAATACTAAACAATTGTTCCTAAAACTTTGAGTTCCAAATTCTCCCCATCCCTCCCTCCCCACCCATTCCCTTTGGTATGGCAGGCAATTCATTATAGGCCATATCTGTGTAGCTTTGCAAATGACCTTCCTGATAGTCGTGTTGTGTAAGACTAACTGAATTGCCATCCCTCCTAACCTGCCCCTCATTGTTTCTTTTCTGTCCTTTGATCCTGTCCCTCCCCAAGTGTTTGACTTTCAATTACTCCCTCCTCCCTTTGCCCTCCCTTCCATCATTCCCCCCCCCCAATATCTCCTTCTCCCCCGCTTTCTTATACTGTAAGATAGGTTTTCATACCAAAATGAGTGTGCATTTCACTCCTTCGTTTAGTCAAATGTGATGAGGGCAAACTTTTGTTTGTTTTTTGTTTTTTTTTTTTCCTCAGCTCTCCTCTTTTTCCCTCCACTAAAAACATCTCCTACTTGCCTCTTAAATGACATATAGTTACCCCCCTTCCATTTCCCCCTCTTTCCTCTCACTACATTTCTCTCTCACCATTTACCTTAATTTCTTTTAAGGTATGGTCCCATCCTATTCAGTTCAATCTGTGCTCTCTGTCTCTGCATGTGAATGCATGTGTGTATGTGTGTGCATGCGTGTACATGTGTATGTGTGGTCCCACCAACCACCCAGATACTGAAAAGTTTTAAGAGTTAGAAATATTGTCCTTCCCTGTATGAATGCAAACAGTTCATTTCTGGTAAGTCCCTTAATACTTCTCCTTGCTGTTTACTTTTGCATGCTTCCTCTCATTCTTGTGTTTGAAAGTCAAATTTTCTTTTCAGCTCTGGTCTTTTCATTAAGAATGATTGAAAGTCCTCTGTTTCATTGAACGACCATATTTTCCCTTGAAGTATTATACTCAGTTTAGCTGGGTAGGTGATTCTTGGTTTCAGTCCTAGTTCCTTTGCCTTCTGGAATATCCTATTCCATGCCCTTCGATCCCTTAATGTAGAAGCTGCTAGATCTTGGGTTATCCTGATTGTATTTCCACAGTACTGGAATTGTTTCTTTCTAGCTGCTTGCAAGATTTTTTCCTTGAGCTGGGAGTTCTGGAATTTGGCCACAATGTTCCTAGGAGTTTCTCTTTTTGGATCTCTTTCAGGTGGTGATCGATGGATTCTTTCAATACTTATTTTGCCCTCTGGTCCTAGAATGTCAGGGCAGTTTTCCTTGATAATTTCATGCAAGACGATGTCTAGGCTCTTTTTTTGATCATGGCTTTCAGGTAGTCCCATAATTTTTAAGTTGTCTCTCCTTGATCTATTTTCCAGGTCAGTTGTTTTTCCCATGAGATATTTCACATTCTCTTCCATTTTATCATTCTTTTGGTTTTGTTTGATGATTTCTTGGTTTCTCATAAAGTCATTAGACTCCATCTGTTCCATTCTAATTTTGAGAGAACTATTAAATTCAGTGAGCTTTTGAGCCTCTTTTTCCATTTGGCTCATTCTGCTTTTAAATGCATTCTTCTCCTCATTGGCTTTTTGAACCTCTTTTGCCAATTGAGTGAGCCTATTTTTCAAGGTGTTAATTTCCTCAGCATTTTTTTGGGTCTCCTTTACCAAGATATTGACCTTTTTTTCATACTCTTCTTGCATCTTTGTCATTTCTCTTCCCAGTCTTTCCTCCACCTGTCTAACTTGCTTTTCAAAATCCTTTTTAAGCTCTTCCAAGGCCTGAGCCCACCCAACACCCCCCTGGGGTGTCTGGGGTACTGAGGCCCCGCCCTCCACATCTTTCCCTGATGGGAAAAATACGTTCTCGTCCTCCCCATCAGATCCGAAGGTCGGGATCATTTGCATTTGTTGGAAAAAACTCTCTAAAGTCTTATTTTTCTTCCCCTTTCTAGGCATTTTCCCAGCCAGTTACTTGACTTCTGAGATTCCTTTCCACTCCCGCCTGGATCCGCCCAGCTAGTGCTTGGCCTCTGAGATTCAAATGCGCTTTCCCGCAGCAAGCTTTAGTTCTGGCGCAGGGGTGGGGGCAGGGCCGCCTCCTGCTTGGGCCCTCGGGGGCTTTCTGCAGAGACTTTCAGGAACGGAGCGGGTGGGGGTGGGGGGCCCCGCCTGCTGTGTTCAGTTCCCTTGGGGGTTTTATTCAGAGGCGTTCAGCAGTAGAGCAGGGTGGGGGCAGGGCCGTCTCCCTGGCTCGGCTCCCTCAGGTTGGAAAGACCTTCAGTATTGAAGATCCTACCTGCTGCTGGGGGATTCCTGAGTCCCGGGCCGTTGCCGCCTCCGCCCGCCCACGCCTCTGCCTCCTCCGCTTCCTGCCCCTGTCTCTGCCGCAGCCGCTTCCTCCCGAGGGGGCCCGAGTCACGGAGAAGCTCCGCTCCCCTCCCCTATCGCAGCTTTCTTTCTTACTGACTTGTCGCTTCTGTGGGCGGAGGGACTTTCCCGGCTGCCGGAGCTTCCCCTGGAGCTTTCCTCTCTGAAGTCTGCTCCGGTCAGCTTCTCTGGGTCGCGGCCAGGGGTGGGGGTGGGGTCCGCTTTCCAGGGCGTGATGGACCCCGGGGACGGCTCTCCAGGGCTCAGTGGAACGGAAATCTCTTCCCCTATGTTTATGCACCCCCTGCAGAGATTCAGAATTTATGGGGATCTCCTTTTACCTCAATTCCATGGGTTGTGGGCTCGGAGCTCGTAAATGTGCGTCCTTCTACTCCGCCATCTTGGCTCCGCCCCCCACCCACTCATTCTTTAGGAGTAGATTATTTAGTTTCCAATTAATTTTTGATCTATGTCTCCATGGCCCTTTATTATACATAATTTTTATTGCATCATGATCTGAGAAGGATGCATTGACTATCTCTGCCATTCTGCACTGGATTTTGAGGTTTTTATGATCTAGTACATGGTCAGTTTTGGTATATGTGCCAGGTACCACTGAGAAAAAGGTATATTCCCTCCTATCCCCATCCAGTTTTCTCGAGAGGTCTATCATATCTACCTTCTCCAGAATTTTATTCAACTCCTTAAATTCTTTCTTGTTTATTTGGAGGTTAGATTGATCAAGTTCAAAGAGGGGAAGGTTGAGGTTCCCCACTAATATAGTTTTGCTGTCTATTTCTTCCATAACTCCCATAACTTCAGGTCTAAGAATTAGGATGCTATACATTGGTGCACATGTTTAATAATGATATTACTTCATTGTCTAAGGTACCTTTTAGCAGAATATAGTTTTGCTCCTTACCTCTTTTGATTAGATTTATTTCTGCTTTTGTTTTACCTGAGATTAGGATCGCTACCCCTTCTTTTTTTTACATCAGCTGAAGCATAAAAGTTCCAATGCTTTATTTTTTCCCTGTGTGTGTCCCCCTGTTTCAAATGTGTTTCTTGTAAACAAACAGCTTTTAAGCATTCTTAATGAAAAGACCAGGGTTGAATAGAAAATTTGACTTTCAAGCAGAAGAATCAAGAAAAGCATGAAAAGGTAAACAGGAAAGAGAAATCATAAAGGAATTACTGAATTTGAACTGTTGACATTCCTATATGGAAAGATACTATTTGTTACTCTTGAGACTTTTCTCAGTATTAAGGTACTTGGAAGGATTTTATATATTTATGTATGTATATGTATATCTATAAATATGTATATATATAGAGAGAGAGAGAGAGAAAGAGACAGAGAGCACAGGGTGAGCTGAATATGCAGGGATAATATCTAAAAAATTAAAAGTAAGGGATGTGAGAGGTTAAGAGTGAGCCTTACTCTCATCACATTTGGCTTAAGGAGGCAATAATATGCATTCTCAAGTCCGTATTAAAATCTATCTTACACTACAGGAAAGTGAAGGTTAAGGAGTTAAGCAGCATGTGAGGGATGATGGAAAGGAAGGCAAATGGGAGGAAGGGGTGATTAGAAGTAAACACTTTTGAAGAGGTAAAGGTTCAAAAGAGAGAATAGAACAAATGGGTGGTAGAATAGGATGGAGGGAAATATAGTTAGTCTTTCACAACCTAACTGTTGTGGAAGTGTTTTGCATGACTACACATGTGCAACCCATACGGAACTGCTTGCCTTCTCAATGGAGGTGGGTGCAGACAGAGAAAGGGAGAAAAGCTGGAACTCAAAGCTTTGAAAAAGTGTGTTGAAGATTGTTTTTACATGCAACTGGGAGGTAGTACATACAGGAAATGGGGTACAGATGTCTATCTTTCCCTACAAGAAGGTGGAGGGGAAGGAAATGAGAGAGTGGAGGGGTGTGATGGGGGATAGATTGGAGGAGGGGGCAATCAAAGTGCACAGCTTTCTTGGGGCAGATGGAGAGAAGAGATGGAGAGAAATGGTGAGAAAATTTGGAACTTGAGGTCTTCTGGAGGTGAATGTTGAAAGCTAAAAATAAATAATATTTTTAAAAAGATTATAAGAGATTAGCAAGAGAGTGACTGGTAAGTGAAGACTGCTATTGTAGATAGCCCTTTTGAAACTAACTACAAAGTGAAGAATAGATATGACAATAGTTAATGAGGATGGAAAGATCAAGTGAAAGTTCTTAAAGGATCAGAGAGACATAGACATGTTTGTAGTCAGTAGGAAATAAGTCAGTAGAGAGGGAGAGTTTGAAAATAAAGAAAATTGGGGATGACAGAGGAGGCAATCTATTGGAGGAGATGGGATAGATTGAGATACCTTGAAAAGGTAGAGGGATTAGCCTTGGTAAAGAATAAGACCACTTCATCATCTAAGACAACGAAGAGAAAGTAGCAGAATTCACAGTGAAAGGCCTCAATTTTTTCTATAAAATATGAGGCAAGGTTCTTGGCTATGTTCCCATTGTAATATGATAATAATAACAGCATCTATGCAGTGCTTTAAGATTTACAAAGAACTTTATATATGTCATCGTATTTAGTCCACACAACTCTGAGATAGGTGCTTTAATCTCCATTTTATAAATAAGGAAACTAAGACTGACATAACTTGTCTAGGGTCATACAACAAATAAGTATTTGAGGCAGAATTTCAATGCAAATCTTCCTGACTGCAAATCCAAGACTCTGTTCTCTACACAGCCTGCATATAGAGCAAAGGCTGGAAAATAGAATACATGAATGGGAGCAGGTTGGAGCAAGATTGCAGAGAATCTTGAATGTAGAATAAGGAATATGTGATCAATAGTAATGATAGCTGACATTTATAATATTAATTTATGGTTTATAAAACATTTTAATACATTATCTCATTTTATGCTCACAATTGAGGCAGGTAACCCAGATATCCCCATTTCCACAAATTCATCATCTGAGGTTCAAGAAGTTAATTAACTTGCTTGTTGTGTGTGTTCATCCTTTGTTGCCGAATAAGACCATGCCATCAGACAAATAATGACATGACTTACACTTGATTTTGTTTTGAGTGAGGATGAGCTGTGCAGGTCACCAGCTTCACTTCTCCTCCAGAGCTATCTGAATCCAGTGACCAGATATTCATCAGGATGACTGGAGATGACCCAGGATGATGCAACTGGGGTTAAGTGACTTGCCCAAGGTCACACAGCTAGTGAGTGTCAAATGTCTGATGTGAAATTTGAACTCAGATCCGCTAACTCCTGCGCTGGTGCTTTATAAACTGCACCACCTAGCTTGTTACATAATTAGTAAATCTCAGAGGTGATATTAGAATTCAGACCTCTTCACTTCAAGTTCAGTGCCCTTTCCAGACAGTAAAAGGTGGGGTCAGGAGAATGTCACAGGAATCACTACAGATTTTTGAATAGAGGAGCAGTCAGTGTATTGGGAAGATAAATCAAACATTGGTGTAAAGAAGAACAGATTGCTGGCAGGAAGATCAATTATTCCACTAATCTAAGTGAGAAGAGATGGAAGTCTGAAACAGGTATTGACAGCAGCAATTAAGAGGAGGGACTTGATGCCTTTAAAATTTTTCTTTTGATATTTTAACAACTAAAACCTCTTACATAGAAGTATGGCAGATGTGGATTGTCTTTTATAGTAAATGATATTTGAATGAAGTTTCAATTGATCAAGGGAAATGTCATATTAAGTAGCTATTAAAAAACAAACAGAAGCAAAATCATAAAAACCTGTTTATATACTATCACATTTATGCAACAAATTACACTGCTAGTCAGGAATTTCCTGCTGCATGTCCTTTTTCTGTGGAGCTTTACAGTCACTTCATGGGGATTATTATAGCTATATTTCCTCTCCTAGAAAATGTTCCAAAATTGACTGTTACCAGTTTAACACAGATCTTCCTTTCTATTCATTTAAATAAGAATATTTTATGATACATGGGTATGAATATATCTACTTAATATTTTCAAAATGGGTTTACACGTTAATAAAAGAGATTTTCAAATTTTTTACTATTTTGCATATAAAGTTTTTGAGTTGGATTTTATTTTAATTGATGCCTATTTTTTATATTACATTTATTTCTGAGTTGATTCCTTCCTCATTTCCTACTTATCAAGATTTCACTTGTAAGAAGTTTTTTAAATGTTTTTCACACAATTTTTTTAAAAGCAATTATTCCATTTCTTAAAAAAAAAGAAAATGGACCATAGGAAGTTGAGGGCAACTCAAATAATATGCATAGAAAAAGTGGAGTTTTGGTGCCATCGTACATGTCAATTAGATGTGAAAAGAATTCAAGTAGAAATCTGGTTTTCAGCCAGTTTCAATATATTGATGAATCATTAGTTTCAGCATTTGTAATAAAACTTGTGTTTTATACACTGATTTTCAGGACTAATACAATGGAAATTTTCCTATTTTAATGATGTGTTCACTTTCTCTGAAATATTTTTTTTTTAAATTAGAAGTGCCTTTTAGTACCACATGGGTCAAACTATAAGTCACATCCCTAAAATAAAGTCTCTTTGAAAGGAAAAAGAAATCCAGAGTTGCACTTTGAAAAAAATAAAAATGCTTATAGGTCACTCTTGGTTTCTTTATGTTTGGGTAGGGAACTGATCAGGACATAGGATCAATTGATTTCCCTTTCCTAGGCCCATGTAACAAAATGATAGAAGAGGCAAGTAACGGAAATCTCAAGGTACTAATGTGTTAAGGGAAATGTAAAGAATGGTTTCCCTTGTGGTCCCTTTATACAAAAGTTCATCCTGATGGAATCTGAAGAGCAGCTAGATATTGGCAGGCCAAAGATAGGCTATACCCCTGGTATAGCTTTTAAAAAGCAAGGCATATTTCCCTGGGAGATAGCTGAGGCAAGAGAACTCTGAGAAGCAGAGCCCCTGACAGTCTGGAGCAGAGCCAGCTATGAAAGAAGAATCTGGCTCTTGAGAGGGACGGGGTTGGGAGAAGAGAAGATTTTGCTTTCCTCTCTCCCTCCCAACAGTCATGGTATCTTTTATTGGAAAGTAGAAAGTATCACACCCAGCACTGAGCAAGCACAGTAATCTGGAGGAATTTGATCTCTAGCAGTTAAGCTAACCTTGGCCAAATGGAGATGAACTATATAGAAAGAAGGCCCAGAAAACCCAGCTGAGTGACTTGCCCAGCAGAGACATTGTGCTCCAGGAGGAATAGAATGAGGACACCTTGAGAATAAAAAGGGAATCTGGGCTTTGTAGTGCTGGAGGCATGAATTATCTTGAACATATATATTCTTTACATGTGTACCTCACTACAAATGAACTTTCTGTCCATGCTAATTCTTCCCACCATTATGTGTGTTTTTGAACGTGTGCCAGTTAAGTGAGTGTTATAGTATGACTGCTGGCAGCTGTCACAAACCCAGATATCAAAGCGATATGACTGACATGGCCTAAGAAAAGGGTATCAAAATGCATATAAAAGATTTACTTAGCCTGTAATGATACAGTTGCCAAATAAAGCCAGGACAACATGGTGATAATTCTGATGAATGCCAAGATTTTTCCTGTGCTTCCCATTTTCTCCACAGAAAAAAATGAAACATTTTAGTGAGTTAATACCCTGCAGAGTGGAAAACTCTCCCAGGTCCAAAAAAACCCTATCCAGAATCTTCAGGAAGTTATTTTTTAGTTCCTTTCATATGTGTGATATGGTTCATAAATAGTCGTGGTACACTCAAGTATTCTAATATAGTGATAAGAAAAATAACATTTGGATAAGTGTTTTAAGCTTTACAAAACACTTAAAAAATATTATTTCATTTTATCCTCACAACTACTTTGACAGTTGCTTTTGCTGTATTCATATTATAGATGGGTAAATGGAGACAGAGGTTATGACTTACCCAGGGTCCTACAGTAAATAAGTTTCTGAGATTGGATTCCTATACTCAGTACTACTTAACTGTATCCAGTTCATTTTCAGAAGACAGTAAAACATGGGGCTTGGGGAAAGACTATCTTAGTCTTAGGCCATTAGGTCATCCAATAGAGAATACATGGAAGTGTGTCTAAACTTAGAACCAGCAGTACTATGTTATAGAAAAGGGGAAATGTCCTAATAATTAGTGCTATCTAAAACTAGGATAGCATTCCCTGAAGGCAGAGTCCCCTCGCTGAATACTGATGTGTTCTTGGACAAATAACTTCAATTCGTTGGGATTCAGGCTGCTCATCTGAAAAGAGGGAGGTGACTCAGTTCCCTCAGGTCCCATATAGCTCCACACCTATCATTTCATGATCTTATACTAATGCTCAGATATCCCCTGCAACTACATGTATGATTCAGCGTTGGATACACTAGAGATGACAAATTCCCTAGTTGCTTCTTGTATGCAATGACCTAGTCCTGAAAAGACAGCATTTTTGCAAGATGTGTCAACCTTGGTCTTCTGCATATCTCAGGACAGAAGGAATGTTGAACAGTACATCAAATCAAAAAAGGAAACAGCTTCCATCTTTCTTGTGTGGCAAGCAGAGTACTTTATCTCTACAGGTAGGGAGTGGGGAGGGGAGAGATGGGTTATGTTCTTTCCTGCAACATTTGCTGTTTCCATATAGAGTCTGCATTAGGCAAGTTTGAATCTAGCCCTTGGTTACATTTTTCACATTGTGACTGAACATCACCCATGAGTTTGATAAATCTAGGCTTGTAGACAATCTTGAGAGTTTAAGAGGTTTGTACAATGAATGGACCAGGCCAGAAGCAGGGGAACCTTCTGTACTGGAAAGGACAAACAGTGCCAGGTGAATTGGCCTAAGTTTGACCTATTTTACCCAGAACTGTACTGGTATTTGTTTGGACAGGGAAGAGCTAAGACGAAATGTGAAACACCTATTCAGCAATTTGACAAACTACTTTATGTTCTGATAAAGTTTAAGTTTGCTGAGAGAATATAACAGTAGTTATGTGCTAAGCTGTTGAACATTGTTTTAAGTTGTATCAATTTGTGCTTGTGATTTTTTGTTTTGTTGTGGAAAATCAATATTTATATATGATTTATACTATACAATGAGCATAATTCTGCCCCTTTCCCTTTGGGGAAAAATCTTAGATGTCAGTCTAAACCTAAGCTTTAAATAATCAACTTAAATAATTTTTCTCCAGGTTTATGGGGTGGCAATTTAATGTTAATGAACTACAGAATGTGAGACAAGGGAACATAGGCCCTATCTCCTTAGAGAATAGTGGCTCCCCACCACTGTATCTGTTATAGACCTCATGCATAGTTTCAGAGCAGAAGGACTGCTGGGAAAAAAGGAGTGAGTATGACCCCTTTGTCCCAACAGTAGTTACCTAACACTATACTATGATCTTATGTACACGAGGATATAGAGGGAAATTTTGCTTTAGATATGGATTAGACCAAAAGTCCTTTCAGAATTGAGATTCTATGCTTCTAGAATTGATCTATATTGTCTATTTTAGTCATATGTAACAATCAAAACTGCATCCTCAATATTTCAATAAGATTGAATCCATTTAGTGTTTATAAGACACACCAAATTTCTCACAAAATCTCTTCTGTCATGATATGTAATATCCTGAATAACTCCTTTACCCCATAAATTGAATGTGAGTTGACAATAAAAAAACAGGAAGAAATATATGGTAAGAAATATTCCCAAAGATAATGGAGTTGAAGGAAGTTATATAGTCAAGATCCTCTCCACCAAAGTCCTTCACACATATCTAGAAAATGCACTAAAATCTTCATAAGGAAATCTAGATTTTGTTTTCAGGCCATCTTGGCATAAGAAAAATAGACAGAGACATATTCAAACACTGGGGACATGGTATGGTCAGGAGCACATTTACATGGAGCACTCCAATACCCAGGGACAGATTGTGACCAGAGCAAGAGAAGGTCCCAGAATCATAGTGGGGCACCACTACATCTGTCCTTGGGCACTGCAATGGAGACAGGTGTCAAGTGGCAGCTTTTGTTTCCTACTCCCCAGCTCTGGGTCACAGATCCTGGGAGGCCTGAGAAGTGGAGCTATACACATGGTGGAATTACTGAGTAGATAGGCTCTGACTGTTATGCTGAAAAAGAAGAAAGTTCAGAAGCAAGCAAATGGTGTGGTTCAGTCCCCAGGAGCAGAATAGAGTCTTACTTCTAGCATCTTGTCCAGCCTGTAAGGGAATAACCAGGGCAGGAATCCCAGAGCAAAGAAGAGCCTTTAGTTCCCTCACTCAACAGATTAATAAAAGATAAAGGGGAGAAGTAAACAGGGAGAACTACGGAGAGGGTAAATTAAGGAAGTGATTGGTTCTAAGCAAAATAAAATCTAAATTCTAACTACGTACAAATATATTTATAGCTCTTTTTGAGGTGACATAGAATAGAAATCTGAGAGGCTATCCATATATTGGGGAATTAATATACAAGTTATAGTATAAAATGCTTCTGAAGAGTTGTATGGAGTGATGCAATGCAAAGAATCAGAAGAACAATTTATGTAATGACAATAATATGGTTTAAAACCATAAAAAAATAAAAAAGTGGCATTTTCCTGATTGAAACAAATACAATATAATTTTAAATTTTATTTAAAAAGAGTAGAAATATTCCCAATCTTAATTTCCTTAGGAGAAATTCTACATTGTTTACCAACATAAAAACTTATTACCTCCATGTAAATATGAACTATAGAAATGATTTTTCACTAAACATACAAAAAGATGACATAATTTAGAATAAAAGTATTTTTCCATCCATGTGGACCATAAGCTTGTATAAGTAAAACTTTTAACAGTTTTAAGACAACTAAAGTTTCTAACTAGCAAACATTTTGTTTTATAGGAGTTTGCAAAACATGAACATGCAATAAAAGTCATCCTATCTTTGTTCTGTCTAAATTTAGGAGTACTCGATTTGCTGGCACTTGCAAGGGTAGTAGCTGCCAATCATTCTCAAGATACACTGGTTTCATCAACACTGAAACTGTTCAGGTGATAGACCATACTCAAGAAATATGTTCTCTTTGGCTTCATGGTATGCTGATTATTTTGTGTTTGCTGATTTTTACCAGATATATCTAGCCTTTCCATGCTTTATCTCATTTTAAAACACACGTACTGGGGATCATCCCATCCTTCTATTAAGCATGCTCAGATTTGCCATTATTGGATCAAAGTGACCACATGGAAGTATGAGAAGAAAACAACATATGCATAAATTGAAAGATGCAAGACAAATACAAAAGGGATGGAAAGTAGCTTTAGAGGAGAAGGCACCAACAACTGGAGGCACCAGATAAGGTCTCCTCCAACAAGTGTTAATTTGAGTTCACTCATAAAGGAAGATTTCGATTCTGTTAAAGGGTAGGAAGAAGAGCATTTGAGGTATGAGGGAAGCCTAAGTCAAAGGCAATGATATAGGAAGCAGAGAATTGTATATGAGAAACAGCAAGTAGATTAGTATGGCAGGAACAAAAAGAGCAGGGAGAGGTGTAACAGGATAAAAAAAATCAAAATAAAGGAAGAAACTAGGTTCTGAATATCTTTGAATGCCAAATAGAGGAGTTTATATTTGAAACAAGAGAAAAGAGAGAGTTGCTGGATTCATTTATTGAATGGGGGAAGGAGTTGCATGTGATAGAGTTGAACATTCACTTTGGGAAAAGTCACTATGACTTCTGTGGAAAAGCTTATCAAGGAGAATAATTAGGAGGCTAATACAATAAGAGATTATTAAAAGCTAACCTCACATTGTGGCTATTACACACTGTGGAGTCAGAAATTACAAGATTCAACAACTAAATGGATATTTGGGATGAACAAGGTAGTAAATTAATTACAAATCCAAGTTGAGAACCTGGGCAACTGAAAGGAATGTTGGTGTATTAACCAGAAACAGGAAATTATGAAAGAGAAGTATGTCATTATTGATCGTATCAACAACAAAACTAACAGAAACCACATGATTATCTCCAGAGATGCAAAAAAACTTTTGACAAAATACAATACCCATTTCTATTGAAAACATGGGAGAGCATAGGAATAAGTAGTATCTACCTAAAACCACCAGCAAGCTTTATATGCAATGGGGATAAGCCAGATGCATTTCCAATAAAATAAGGGGTGAAACAAAGATGTCCATTATCACCACTGTTACTCAATATAGTACTAGAAACGTTGACTTTAGCAATAAGGGAAGAAAAAGAAATTGAAGGACTTAGAATGGGCAAAGAAGAAATTAAGTTATCACTCTTTGCAGATATGATGATATATTTAGAGAATCCCAGAGAATCAAGTAAAAATCTACGTGAAATAATAAACCACTTTGGCAAAGTTTCGGGTTACAAAATAAACCCAGATAAATCATTTACATTTCTATATATTACTAGCAAAGCCCAACAGCAAGAGATAGAAAGAGAAATACCATTTAAAGCTACAGTAGACACTATAAAATATGTGGGAGTCTAACTGCCAAAAAAAAATTCCAGGGTCCATATGAACACAATTACAAAATACTTTTTGTGCAAATAAAGTCAGATCTAAGTAATTAGAAAAACATCAGCTGCTTGTGGGTAGGCCAAGCTAATATAATAAAAATGACAATTCTATCTAAATTAATTTACTTGAATGGTACACTGAATAATGTCATACCAATCAAACTACCAGATAATTATCTTCCCAAGCTAGAAAAAATAATACCAATATTAATTTGGAAAAACAAAAGGTCCAGAATATCAAGGTAAATAATAAAAAGGAAAGCTAGGGAAGGTGGTCTAGCCCTACCGGATCTCAAATTGTATTATAAAGCAGCAATCATCAAAATCACTTAGTACTGGCTAGGATACAGAGGGGTAGATCAGTGAAATAAGTTAAGTACTCAAGAGACAGTAGGCAACTAATAGAGCTTTTTAACTGTTTGATAAATCCAAGGACCTCAGTTTCTGGGATAAGAATTCACTGTTTGACAAAAACTGCTGGGAAAACTGGATAACAGTGTGGTGGAAACTGAGCATAGACCAATGCCTGACACAATACACAAGAATAAAGTCCAAATGGATACATGATCTAAGTATAAAGATTGATACTATAAACAAATTGGGGAGCAAGGAATAGTGTATTTGTCAGATTTATGGACAATGGAGAAATTTATGACCAAACAAGAGATAGAGAACATTATGAAGTGAAAATAGATAATTTTGATTACATTAAATTGAAAAGGTTTTGCAGAAACAAACCCAATGCAACCAAGATTAGGAAGGAAAAAGAAAACTGGGGAAGAATTTTTACAACTACTGTCTGTGATAAAGACCTCATTTCTAAAATATATAGAGAACTGAGTCAAATTTGCAAGACTATTAGTCATTCCCCAGTTGATAAATGGTCAAAACATATGAACAGGCAGTTTTCAGAGGAAGAAATTAACTCTTTCTATAGTCATATGAAAAAATGCTCCAAATCACTTGATTAGAGATGCAAATCAAAACACCACATCACACCTATCAGATTGGCTATTATGGAAGATGATAAATGTTGGAGATGTGGGATAGAGGGAACACTAATTCATTGCTGATGGAGCTGTGAGCTGATCCAACCATTCTGGAGAGCAATTTGGAACTAGGCCCAAAGAGCTACAACAATGTGCATACCCTTTGACCCAGCAATATCACTTCTAGGACTGTATCCCAAAGAAAGGAAAAAAATAGGAAAGGGTCCCACATGTTCAAAAATGGAATGGCTGAACAAGTTGTGGTATATGAATGTCCTGGGTCCTCTGTCCTTCCGGTTTGCCTCTGCCACCGTAGGAGGAATCCCCCTTAGCTATTTTCCTCGTCTCGGGTGTTATGAGACTATTGGTCTCCTTCTTCTATTTCTACTGATCTGGGATTTTTCTGGGGAGATATTTTATGGTTCTTTCACAGTCATCAAGGGGGGAGGGGAGAGCATTTACTGATGACTCCACCATCCTGGCTCCTGGAAGTTCAAGTAGGTGACTTACCGAAGTTTGATCTTCGGGCTGAAGGTCTCAGGAGATGCTGTGCTGATATCTGGTGCTCCGCGGCTCTCACTGACTCGGTTCGGGTTGTCTCCCGCCCTGGGTGCCGCTCCTCTGGTTCCACCCGCCACTCAGGTTTCTCGGGTCTCTTCTGCTCTGCTGCGCTGGCCGCCCTGTGCTGTGCGCTGTGGGTTCACCCCCACGGAACAGATCCTTCCCGTGGACCTTCCAGTCCAACCTGAGCTCCGAATCCGTCACCGTCTGTGTCCCACTCGATTCCGCACCTCCAAAATTTGGTCAGATTCTCTTTTCAGAGGTACCTGGAGGAGTTTGTCCAAGAGCTTAGGTGAGTCGCTGCTCTCACTCCTCCATCTTCAACTTGTTCTTTTCTTCGTGGTATATGAATGTAATGGAATACTATTGTACCATAAGAAATGATGAACAGGAAGACTTCAGAGAGGCCTGGAAGGACTTATTTGAATTCTGTACAGAACAGCAATCACAGTGTGTGAGGAATTTTTCTGGTAGACTTGTTCCTTTACAGCAATGCAAGGACCTAAAAAAGTCCCAATGGATACTTGAGGGAAAATGCCTTCCACATCCAGAGGAAGAATTATGGAATTGGATCATAGAACGAAGCAGACCATTTTCTCTTGTGTTTTGGTTTGTTTTGATTTGTTTTGTGGTTTCTCCCATTCATTTTAATTCTTCCGTGCAACATGGCAAAGGTGAAAATGTATTTAATAAGAATGTATGTATAGAACCTATATAAGATTACATGCCATTTCTGATATGGAGGGAAGAGAGAAGGGGTAAGGAGGCGGAGAGGGGGAAAAATCTAAGATATATGGAAGTGATTTTAGAAAACTGAAAACAAATAAAATAATTTAAAAAAATAAAAGAGCAAAGCCATAGAGAGAGCAAATTTCACCTGCTCTATTACAGTAGTCCTAGGCCACCTCGACTCCACCCAGGAACGGATGGACTCCCACTGACAATGCAGAAACCCTACTGTGCCCAGATCCAAAGAGGAAGACACCCTCAATCCCTTTCTTCAGCAAGCCTGTCACCACCCTAGGGAATGGGAAGTCATGTGTGTTAGTGTGAATAACACAATGTAACCTGAATGGCAAGGGAGAGAGCAGGGTAAGGTGCACTCACCCAGGGCAAGTGAGAGGAGGAGAGTCACAGCCCACCACATCAATCACCAATCAACCTGCCTCTCCTTGCCTCTGTCCCACTACCTCTGGCTCCACCCTACAGGATCTGAATGTCAATTGAAAGACATTTCCAAGCCAAGATCAAACCAAGAAACAAGGGAGGAAAGGATCCCAGTTTGCTGGACAGTGCAGATGTGGACAGACACCCTCCACATCCAGCAGAGGGGAGGTCTCTCAATTACCTAGCAGGATGTTGACCAGACACATGGCAATCTTGGTGACCACAATGAAGATGGGAACATTGAGTGCCAGTGCCAAATACAGGTGTTCCTTGATCATGCCCACAATCCCCCCTGGCTCAGACAAAGAAAGGAAGCATGAGTAGGAGGGAAGCCAAGGCATAGCCTCCTTCTTAGGGGTAACCTTCAGCACTGGAGCCACAGGTGCTAGGGTAAGCCCAGAAGGAGAAAACAGAGCAGGTGAGCAGACACTGGCAGCAGCAAGTACAACTCAGATGCCAAGAGGGCATGAGGGGAAACCATGTCACTGGTGTGGAGAACTCTCTCCACTAGATGGACAAATCAAATGGACGGTGGTCATGGGCAGGCTTTAAGAGGTGAGGATGCTTGGCCAGGGTCTTGGAGGGAAAGGTCTCTGACTACTCAGTGACTGAGCGCAGACTCCAGGGCCAAAGAGCACAATGTTCCACAACACACAGTAGGGGAGCCAAGAAGAACTCTGGAGGACACAGTGGGGTTTCCTACTGCCCCAGTCCCTCCCTTCAACATGCCTCAGAAAATCTATGACCTCAGTCAAAAAGGCAGTGACCCAGAGAGGAAAAGCAAAGTGAAAGAGTGCAGATCCTATGTGTCCCTACCCATGACTGTGGGCACCAAGAGGCATGAAGGGCATCCCAAGGACCCAAGGCTGAAACAGGAGATACTAAAAAGAAACAGACTTACTGCTAGGGGCAAGCATCAAAGCAACACCCCTATGTTTATGTGTATATGTATGTGTATACATGGCTCTGTGTGCACTTGTGTGTGTACTTGTGTGTGTTTGGGGAGGGAGGGCTGTCAACAGTCCCATGCCAAGTGATGTCCCACCCAGTCCCCTAGCACCAATTGATGTACCTCTTGGATCGTCAGACAGGGGCTCATCACCCACTCTCTGCCCACTAACAGCTCTGTTACAGAACCTCTTCCTTGGTCAGTACTCAGTTAGGGCCTTGCTTACTGGCTCATTCATTACTGCTCCTCTCTGTCCTATGTCTGTGACCCAGAGGTGCCAGCTAGCCTCTTTCATGCTCCCACCAATAGTACAGGATCCCCCCAGGATCTGCTCCTCTTCAGGGCTTCAGTCTTAGCCCTTTTACCATCCTTGGGCACTGAAATGCTTCCTATTGTCCTGGCTGCCATTCTGCTGGGCTCGTGGTCAGCCCACAACTCTGTGTCCACAGATCTATCTCACTTCTTAAGCTTCCCTGGGCTGGTAAAATGACTTTTTTCTTGGCATTCCTGATCAGCACATGATCTGGCACATTTTCTAGGTGGTTAGAGAGTAGGTGGGCTGGGTCTATAAAAATGCCCACCCTTCCTCTGCACTCTTAGCTCCACCCCTGTACTGTATAAATACTGAGGTGTTGGGTGGGCAGATATTCTGCATGCTTGACCTCCTTTGCACCTCTTGGGCGGGTCTCTGATCCAGCATTTTGCCCTGAGCTTTCATAGATTCTTTGCCATTTCTACCTTGGTAACCATGGCGATTCCAGTTGAGGCCCTCATTACTCTCTCCTGGATCATAGTAGCAGAATTCAGAGTGGCCTCCCTGCCTCCAGTTTGCTCTTCACTCTGGTTCCCAAGGAATGTTTCTTAAGCACAGAGCAGACATGTTTGACTTCTGACCTCAGCCAAAGGCAGGGGTTTCCCTTTGCCTCCAGAGGAAAATAGCATCTTGGTGACCCTGTCAATATGGTTGCCCCCATGCTGAGAATTCATTCCAATCAACCTGTCAGTTCACAGAGGTTTATGAAGCACTTACCATGTGCCATGTCCTGGCCTACAGGATATTGGTACAAATAATGAAGCAATTCCTGTTCACAGGGAACTTACGTTCTCATGGGGGAGAGCAAAAATTCAGGCAAAAATGTAAACAACATAAATGTAAAATGAAAAAATATACAAACAACAGTTAAATACTTGATAGTTTGGAATGTTCTTGTCTCCTCCATTCAGATGGAAGTTCTTGGTATACAAGAAAGGTTTCCTTGTTGGTCCTTGTGTTCCCAGCACCCAGCCCTGTGCCTGGCATACAGTAGTTGGTTACCAAAGTTGTGGTGTTCTTTGTTCCTCCCCCAAGAAACTTTTCATCTCTGTGTTTTCCTTCTTGTTCCCAAGACTGAACAGCATATCCTGTCAAAGTTTCATGCTCTGGAAAGGCAGCTGGAAACTCATTCTTCTAAATACTCTACCCACTGGCAGAAGGAAGCAACCAGGCTGGAGTGCCTGGAGCTATAGCAAGGGGCCAGTGGGAGTGGAGATGGGAAAGACCAGAGCCACAAGAACATTTTGATTTTCCTTGGGCAGTGGGGGCTGGTGAACCAATGGGAAGCCACCCTGACGAAGGACTTCCTCAGGAATACCACTGCCCACATCCAGGTCAGGAGATAGCTCTACTGAGAAGACCAGGTCACCAGGCCCAGCAAGTGGGTGGCACAGAGGGTCTGAGGTGAGATACTATTCTGGACATGCCAGAGACTGCCAAAGTCTCTGAGTTTGTTGAACATCTATCTCCTTCTCTGTGCTTCTCAGGACCCCTGTCCAGGCCCTCTTCCTTCCTCATCTCCCTCAGTCTCAGGGCAGAACATGGGCAAGATTTGGAAAAGATGATGAAGTTACTCAGGAATCCCAGGTAATGTGGAAACTCAGATGCTTCTGAAGGCAGAGACAGGAAGGCTGGACATCTTGTGGGAGTTCTCTTTTGACTGCATCAGCATCCTTGAAAGGTTGATGCTGCTCTCAGGAGGCTTGGCACTTGCCTATGGGGTTCTGACCAGATTCCATACTTGTCTGGGAGCATCTTAGACTGACAAATACTCCTGTATCACTGAGAGATGGCCACTTGCTAACAGAGCTACCTAAGGACCCTGGACCCCCTTGTCTGAATGATGAGAAGGGAGCTTACTGACATAAAAAAAACGTAGGCCTCCTCCTGCAGCTCCTTTCTGGAATCCCTCCCATGTGCTGATCACATCCATGTATGAAGACTAGGGAGGAATAAGGTGGTCAATGAGAAGAACATGATTTAAGAGGTGAATTTGAAATTTTTTTCAGGGGACTGAGAAGTGACCTTACCACTCTAGGGAAAGTAGTTCATGTCTAATCCCAAGTGAGCTTGGGTGTTTCTCACATACCTTCTCTTGTTAGGACAGTAGGAGTGGAGTCCAGTCTCTGAAAAGTTTAGCCTAGACCCAGGTCAAGATTTCTGGAGTCCAGAAGTTTGCAGAGACCCAGATCATCCTCAGTAGACTGTAGATTCACCCAGGGAAGACCACAAGTCCCTAGAGTGTGACTTTGGTGTTTTCATCAGTCTCACTGTGTCATCAGGAGCTGGAAAGCTGGGTGCTCCAGCTCAAGTCTTAATGGCAGAGGTATGGTCCCAAACTAACTGGAAAAGAGAAGAGGAAGGCTAGAAAGCTAGATCAGAGAGGCCACAAACGAGATTATCTGGGGGATCAGTAGAGCAAGAATACTTGGGTTAGTATGTCCATAGGAGTGATCACAGCTATTAAGGACCTCAGAGAGCACATGAGGGTCCTGATGCCCAGGAGGGAAATGACCTGCACATGGTCACACAGTGGAGTAAATGCCAGCAAAGACTTGCACCCAGGTTACTGGCTCTGTTCTTTCTGTTGGGTAGTGGTTCTCCTTGACTCCATCCTCTGTAACTATCCAGTGCTTGACTTTGATTTTTCTTTTTGTCACTGGCTAGTTTGGTCAAACAATCTGCCTGGGAAAATATATTAAAGGAGATGGGTCAGGGTGGAGCTAAGATGGCAGAGTAGAAAAATGCACATACTCTAGCTCTTCCCCAACAGCCTATAAAATATCTATAAAAATGACTCTCAGCAAATTCTAGAGCAGAAGAAGACAAAGAACAACAGAGTGAAAGAGATTTCCAGCCTAAGGTAAACTGGAAGGCTGACAGGAAAGGTCTGTCACACGGGCACAGAGTGGAGTGAAGCCCAGCCTTGGGCACATGGCACTGGGAGGAACAGGACTGGAACAGGTCTCGGGGGTGGAATCCCCAGCAGCAGCAGAGGTTCTCAAATACCTCAACTCACAAATGCCATACAACTTCAAAAGTCAGCGAGAAGGCTTTTTCAACTAGGCAAGAAGGGAACAGGATCCTCCACTAACCCTGGCCCCAGGCAGTGTCAGTGGTGGCAGTAGCTCAGGGACAGCTGCAGCAGCGTCCATTTGTGGAGCCCTCAACCTAAAGCCCCGGGGGAATTGAGCAGCTGATCTGAATCTCAGCCATGAACACAATCCTGGAGCATGGTGGAACTGGTGGAGAAGGAATTCTACCACTCACAGATTCTGGGAAGAAAAGTTTTTGGTTGCTCCCAGACCAGCGAGCAGGCCAGGAGAGGAGTAAACTCCTCTCCCTTGATTGTGCCACCTTGTAGGAACTGAGAAGTTACAGGTCCCAAGAGCATACCCTCCTCTTGACAAAGGACTGAAAAGTCAAATAACTGGCTGGGAAAATGCCAAAAAAAAGGGGGGAAGGAAGTAACCATAGAAGGTTACTTTCTTGGTGAATGAATATTTTCTTCCATTCTTACAGGTGAGGAAGAAAAATGCTTACCATCAGGGTCCTCCAAAATAAATATGCAATGGTATCAGGCCATGGAAGAGCTCAAAAAGGATTTTGAAAATCAAGTAAGAGAGATGGAGGAAAAATTGGGAAGAAAAATGAGAGCAATGAAAGAAAATCATGAAAAGCGAGTCAACATCTTGCTAAAGGAGACCCAAAAAAATGCTGAAGAAAATAACACCTTCAAAAATAAGCTAACTCAATAAGCAAAAGCAGTACAAAAAGTCAATGAGGAGAAGACTGCTTTGAAAAGCAGAATTAGCCAAATGGAAAAAGAGGTTCAAAAGGTCATTGAAGAAAATAGTTTTTTAAAAATGAGAATGGAACAGATAGAAGCTAATAACTTTATGAGAAACAAAGGCACTACAAAACAAAACCAAGAGAATGAAAAAATGGAAGATAATGTGAAATAATTCATTGGAAAAATAACTACCCTGGAAAACAAATCCAGGAGAGACAATTTAAAAATTATGGGACTACCTGAAAGCCATAAGCAAAAAAAGAGTGTAGACACCATCTTTCATGAAATTATCAAGGAAATCTGCCCTGATATTCTAGAACAAGAGGGCAAAATAAATATTGAAAGACTCCACCAATCACCTCCTGAAAGAGACCTGAAAAGAGAAACACCTAGGAATATTATAGTCAAATTTCAGAGTTCTCAGGTCAACGAGAAAATATTGCAAGCAGCTAGAAAGAAACAATTTGAGTATTGTGGAAATACAATCAGGATAACACAGGATCTGGCATCTTCTACATTAAGGGATCAAAGGGCTTGAAATAGGATATTCCAGAAGTCAAAAGTATTGTTTAAAACCAAGAACCACCTACCCAGAAAAACTGAGTATAATAAAATGGTCATTCAGAGCAAAAAATGGTCATTCCATGATATAGAGGACTTTCAGGCATTCTTGATGAAAAGACCAGAACTGAATAGAAAATTTGATTTTCAAACATAAGAATCAAGAGAAGCATGAAAAGGTAAACAGGAAAGAGAAATCATAAAGGACTTTCTAAAGTTGAACTGATTACATTCCTAGATGGAAAGATAATATTTGTAACTCTTGAAACTTTTCTCAATATTTGGGTAGTTGGAGGGATTATACATACACTAACACACACACACACACACACACACACACACAGAGCACAACCTGAATTGAATAAGAAGGGATGATATCTAAAAAAATAAAATTAAAGAGTGAGAGGAATATATTGGGAGGAGAAAGGGAGAAATGGAATGTGGCAAAATATCACTCATAAAAGAGGCAAGAAAAACCTTTTTCAATGGAGGAGGAAAGGGAGGAGTTGAGAGGGAAAAAGTGAAGCTTACTCTCTTTACATTTGGCTTAAGGAGGGAACAACATACTCACTCAATTTGGTATGAAAATCTATCTTACACTAAAGGAAAGTAGGGGAGAAGGGGACAAGTGAGGTGAGGGGGATGATAGAAGGGAGGGTAAATGGGAGAAGGGAATAATTAGAAGTAAACACTTTTTGAGGAGGGACAAGGTCAAATGAGAGAATAGAATAAATGGGGGGCAGAGTAGGATGGAGGGAAATATAGTTAGTCTTACATAACATGACTATTAAGGAAGTCTTTTGCAAAACTACACACATAAGGCCTATATCGAATTGCTTGCCTTCTCAGTGGGAATGGGTGGGGAGGGAGGAAGGGAGAGAAGTTGGAACTCAAAGTTTTAGGAACAAATGTTGAGAATTGTTTTTGCATACAGCTGGAAAATAAGACATACAGGTAATTGGATATAGAAATCTATCTTACCCTACAAGAAAAGAGAGAAGATGGGAATAAAGGAAGGGTGGGATGTGATAGAAGGGATGGAATATTCAGGGAAGGGGCAATCAGAATGCAAGGCATTATGGGCTGGGGGAGGGAAGAGATGTGGAGAAAATTTGGAACTCAAAATTTTGTGGAAATCAATGTAGAAAACTAAAAATAAATAAATAAACATTAAAAAAATAAACAAATCATAACATCAAAAAAAAAGGAGATGGGTCCCCTGGAAGTTCAGCTGGCAGCCTTGACAGACAGGCTGCACTGGCAGAGGAAGTAGCCCTTTGGCCAAAGAAGATGAGTCCCTGCACAGTGACTTGAGTCCTCCAGTCTACAGATTAGGCCATACATGTCCCTTGATCCAAGCTGGGCTGCCTAGGCATCTGTCCAGGGAAGTCCAACCCTCTAAAGTGTCCACTGGGCACTCCCCCAACAAAGAGCAAGCCTACTTGGGGGACTTTGTGACATAGAGGGGATAAGAAAAGCCCTAGAGGGTCCAGTGAGATGTTGTTTGCAGACCTGAAAGCACTGGAGAAATGCCAGTCACTTGGTTCACAATCTTCCCTTCCCTGGCACGAGGTAGACATGTGTAGGCCCTAAGCTCTCAGAGCCTCCCTAGCCCACACCAGGCCCCTATCCAGGCCCTCTTCCTTCCTCACCTCTGGTGGTTCTGAGGTATCATCTGATAAGTTCTAGGTGGAATATCAGTTCCCCTCTTGGATCACTCGGTTCCTTCCTCAAGACAAGGACACAAAGGCCAGTCTCTTTCAGTTGGAGGAAGTACAGGCCCAAGTTTGGGACCTGGAGCACAGAACTGTTACTCAGGTGGCAGAGGGACAGGTCAGGTCTGCCAGCAAAGCTACAGCCAGCCTAAGGATGACCCTTCAAAAAGGAGTGACCAGGCTGATTGAGGAGGTGAGGCCTGCCCCATTCCCTGTCTGCCTGGCGGGGACACGATTTTGCCCTGAGAGAAATCTTCCAGGAGGGAGGAAGAAGCCCAGGCCAAGCAGGTACCACTGCATGCCCCTCTGTGGAAAGTCCTGCAAGTGGTCAGACTCACCAGTCTATCCATGCCTGTCTTTTAGGACATGCACCACATCATCAATGAGACCCTGAAGAGCTACACTGAAGACTGCATCAGGCTGGTGGATTATGCCCTGGAGTCCTCAGGAAGGCAACCTGCAAAATGCCAGAGGGCTTAGGACATGATTCCTGCCCAGTACAGGACAGCAAGAATTGCAAAATCGGGTTCCCCTTATGGCACAGAGCAGTTAGGAGGGCTGATACCCCAGAAGTGTCTCCTCACATTGAGGACTGCCCTAGGCCATCTCTGTGTCCTGGTGGCCTTCAGCTGCCCAGCCTCACCTTTTCTCCTTGTTGCTATTTCATGGACCAGCATCATCAGTACCAGCTGCTCAGAGACATATGACACCAGGACGACTCTTGTCAGTCTGCTTAGCTTCTCCTTGTGGTACTATTCCCAGTCCTCAAGAGTCATCTTTCAGGTAGGGTTGAACAAAGGACCCCCAGCTTACCTCTCTACCTGTCAGTTCCTGCCCTCCTCTTTGGGATCCTGGAGATCAAGCCTGAGAGGCACAAAGATGAGGGTCTGTTCCACTGGCTGCTCACCTATCATCTGACATGTCTTCTTCCCACAGCCAGACATGTACCCTGGTAACTGTTGGGCATTCTAGGGTCCCCAGGGCTTTGTCCTGCTTCCATTAATTTCCTGCATCCACCTCACTGCAGTCACCATGGAGCACCTGCCCAAAGCCCTGTCCCCCATCATCTACATCCCTATCAGACCCAAGAGCTTTAACATCTTGTTGAGTATCTGAGCCTGGCAGCTCTCCTATCTAGTATGGTTGAAAGACATTTCTTAAAAGCAGCGTTGTGAGGTGAGGAATGGAAGTATGTGCCCATTTGTCAACTAGGATGTTGAGGTTGGCCGCAGGACTCCACGACCAGTCCTTCCTCACCTCACCCTCTTCTTAGAGACCAGCCAGGACAGTAGCAAGAGCAGTCATGATTTCAATGCTGCTTCAGGGTCCTTTTATACAGCACTGTGTGTGCCTCCACGGTCAGATGTCCTTCAGATGATCCAGTTGGGTATGGTCAGCCCTGTTCCCTACAGTCGCCTCCTCAGGGCAGAAATGCAATTCCTTTTAAGGAGGATTGAGGGGAAATGTGGAGCCAGAGGAGAAGGGGAAACTTACAGGGTAGAGGGATGCTTCAGGACCTCAATCCTTATACAGATGAAGAAACTGAGGCACCCACAGTTAAGTGGTGTGTCCCAAGCCATTCAGCAGCTCAGGGAAGAGGTGGAAAAGGAAGTCAGGGGTTTGGAGAGGAAAGGATGTCCCTACTGAATTAGTGAGAGAGATTCTAGAAGGTGAGGGGATCATGGAAGAAAACATCACAGTGGCTTTTGTTTTCTCCTCTTTAACAGATTTTTCCCCACACCCCTGCCTCTTCCTCCTCCATAACCACCCCTTACCCCTTGTTTGCTTCCCTGGATTGATTTGGATTCATACCCTAATAGACTGACCTTTCCTCCAGCCCCCTCCCATCAATCCATCCCTTCCTTTTGCTTTTGCTTCTCTGCAGGGGCTAAGTCAGAGGAGGTGGCCCTGGGAGACTTCACCTAAAATTATGCTGGGAAGTTCATTCAGATCTTTCCCTGTAAGGAGATCTTTTCCTGTAAGTTATGGAAGGCCGGCCACACAGCAGTCATCCAGTGACCCATGCAGGGTGGTGATCTCAAGGGCCAGATCACCAATCACGGGGGTGATGTGGCTTTGCAAGAAGCTGCAGTGCAATCCTGGACACTGTGGGTCTGATAGGAACCTGAGGGATGCTGTTGTGGCTACATTCAGCCACTGAAAAAAAGCCTGGTGCAGAAGGTCCCTGGGATCAGGACATTCACCAAGGGAAAATGGAACTGCTTGACCCCAGTCTCCTTTTCCCACAGGGCAATTTTGAATGTTGAGCAACTCTGGTCACCCTGAGTTTACTGTGTTTACTACTTCAGGGTCCATGGGGAGCCTGCCAATTAGCCACTCTCCCAGGGCCCTTCACCCCTTCCTCCCTCAGCCACCTCCCCTCCACCAAGAAACAGCTCTCCCACCTTCTGTTGCTCCCCCATGATTCGTTCTTTATGGTCACTATGACTTCTGAGGGAGAGACAGAAGTTGGGAGGCCACTACCGTGGAGAAGTCTTGCCCTACATGGCCCTCTCTGATGTTGTGGAGACCACCAGCTCAGCTATTTGTTTCACTCCCCATCCTCTTGAGGGTCAGGTGGCCCAGCTCCATGCCAGGACCTGCCCACTCACAGGGGGTGTGTATATATACATATGTACATATTTATATGTACACACATATATGTGTATATACATATATTTATATGTATCTATATATAGGCAGATGTGTATATGTCTATATAGACATACATGCATGTATGTGTGCGTGTGTATGTATGTGTACATATATACATATGTGTGCATGTGTATGTGTGTACATATATATATATATATATATATATATAGCTATATATTATATGGTGCGGATGTTTTTTGAGACATAATGAGGGCCTTGCTATGCTCCCTGATGCTCAGAATGACAGCTAATGTCATCTTGGCTTACCTTGTCCTAAAGACAAGGTCAAAGAATTTGGTGTATTAAGGGCATGACAAACTCGACAACTCAAAAGGGCAGATAGGTAACCAGTCTTTCCTGGGCATGTCCCAGCAGGTGGTTAAAGCCCCTGTCCATGGTACCATGCATGGTTCTCTTCACCATGGGGCATGATGGGGGCACCCTTGGAAATCAGAAGCACCTGGGACCGACCACAGTTCCCTGAGGTTTTTCTTTTGACAAAATTAACAGCCTCCACTAGGGGCAAGTTCTGCCCCCAGAATCACTTGCTGTGGTATTTGCTGGAGGTTCCCTCATTATAAAAATAGGGCCTAATTTAGAGAGAAATGGAGGGTTTCTGATATGTGGGAAAGGCAGTATTAGATACAGCATTAATCATGCATTAGATAATGTTGAAAGGGAGAGGTGCTCAGAGTGCAGCCAGGGGCCATGGGGAGAGGGCCTTCCCTTATACTTTTGATATCAGCTTTCTCCTCTCTATCCTCAAGGGCCCAGGGCCCTATTTCTCCATTTTAGTCATGCCTTCATCCACCTCCTCACCTTGAGCTCAGTCACTGTGAGCTCTCTGTTGGGATCATCAGCTCATGAGATTGTATGTATGGTGGGCAGGAGACTAGCTGAAATTCTGATGAGAAAGGTCCTTCCTTGTCTAAGTTTGTCTAAACCTGTTTAGGCCTCTCTACGGTTGGCATTGAGTCAATGCAGGCTTCTCTACCTGAGGTGGACCTTCCCTGCCCCAGGCATCTCTGCAGGGAAAGAGCTTATCAGGGGTTCATCAGTCTCTTACTCTGGGCACTGATTCAAGTTCCTTTCTATCTTAGTTGGACATGGACAGGTGTTTAGTTTATTGGGATAGGGTAGGTGCAAGCTTGTTGGAGTTAAGGATGAGATGGGAGGGGATGGCCAATTTCTTTGGCCCGGTGTGTCAATTGTATTAGGTATATAGATTTGTATTTATAAATAGATCTATTCCATAATTCTTTGTTATGAGATAGAAAAGCTAAGGACTTCATTTCTGACTATCTCCTCTGGGGCCTAGGTTAATATTCACTCTAGCTCCAGTTTGAGGTGGGCAGTCTGTCAAGCACTGATCCCCAACATGACATCTCTGTCCTTTCTGCCTCTTTTCATCAATAGGGAAGGCATGCCTTCAACTCACAGGGCTGACCACTAGTTCCCAGAGTCAGTAGGAGTGCCGACACATCTGCAGGTTTCAGGAGCCACCAGAAGTAGGTGGGGGGGTTGCCCCCAGCTGCCCCTCAGCCCAGTCTTCTCCCTCTGCTTCTATCCACTTTTCAGAAAGCTGGCATCTAAGCAACCCCACATAGGAAACTACAGATGGGGCCTTAGCTCTTCCCTATCACAAATGCTACTGTTTCATTCTTAATTTTATTTTTTAATCAACAGACTCTAATTTATGCCTATGCAAGAATACATTTTCTATTGGATCTGTGGTGGTTTCTTGTCTACCTGTCGCATGGAACTTGCTCTTGAGGTCAACTGAGAGTAGTTGGGGAAAGGAGGCAGGATTGTTCTGGAAACCCTCTGTTCAAAGGGTGGCTTCCCTTCTGCTAAGGGAGGATTGGGAGGAATTACCCTGGGTATGAAGAGGGAGCCAAGCCCAGACCTGGGCTGGGAGAAGCAAAGCTGGGTGAGGGAACCTGAGGAGGCATTTTCACTTCTGCCTGCCCCTTTAAAGCACACACAAGGCATCTCCTGGTCTTAATCCCCCCTCACTGCCCCCAAATTTGTGTTTTGTACTTCCTTGTTGTATGTGTCTAGATATCCATACATAAACACACAGGTATCCAGACAGACACTCCTCTGTGTGCCTTCTCCATTTTTCAGGAGTTGGCCAGCTCCCCAGATGAAACAACAGCATTGTGTCTGCCTTGGTCTCCCCTGCAGCCATCATAGGGCCTACCACCCAGCATACACTTCATATCAGCATTTCCATTCAGTTAAACTCAGGTGTAAAGAAAGATCTCCTCTACAGCACTCTGAAGAAGGGGTCACCCAGCATGCTCTTGACAGCCTAAAGTTGGCTTTAGTTACAAGAACAAGTTACAAGATCCCAGTTATCCATCCCCTTCCACTTCAGGACATCACAAGTTGTTGGGAAATTTGTCCTGATATCAGACTGAAATCTGCCTCGTGGCATCTTCCATCCTGGTTCTTTCATCATGGGTCAAGCAGAACAGACTAATCCCCCTTCCATATAACTTTTCAAATAAGAGCATTATAGAGTACCTACTGTGTGCCAGACACTGTGCTGAGCACTTTACAAATATCTCATTTGATCCTCACAACAACCCAGTGAGGTAGACACCATTATTAGCTCCATTTTTCAAATGAGGAAACCAGTGCAGAGGTGAAGTGACTTGCCCAGGGTCACATAGCTAATAAGTATCTGAGGGTGAATTTGAACTCAGATCTTCCTGCTTCCAGGCCCAGGGCTCCATATCCTGTTTCACCTGAAGATAGTCATGTTCTTGGGGCCTTTCATCGTTCTGCTTACCCTTCTCTCAATGTTACTCAGCTTGGCCATTTCTTTTGCAAATTGCGGTGCTCAGACCTGAACCCCACCCTCTAGCTGTGGTCTGATCAAGTCAGAGTTGGGCAGACCTATCCCTGACTCCCTTTCTAGATTATAGGCCTCTTGATGCCCCTTAGGAAGGCACTGGTCAATTCAAGCATCACGTTTCACTAGTGATTCACAGACATTGCTATCCCCGAAAGCTCCTGGATGCACAAACAGGAGCCATGGCTGCCTCACTCTCCCCCACTCTACATATTGATTTTTCCTTTCTAACTCATGTTGAGGACTCTGCATTTACCTCGAGTGGATGGTTTCATCTGGGTAGAGTCAGCCCTTCATTCTATCAAGCTGAAACCTCCAATCATCTGACATCTCCAGCTCTCCCTCCAAGCTCTAGCATTGGCACATTTGGACAAGGACACCTCTTGCTGTTTCACTTAAGTCCTTGATAAAATGCTGAAGAATTGACACAGGAGGAGCCAAGATGGTGGAGTAGAAAGATTCACGTATGCTAGCTCCGAACCCACAGCCCATAATTACCTTAAAGAGGAACTTCCAACAAATTCTGGAGCAGTGGAAGCTACACAACAACAGAGTGGAGAAGATTTCCGTTCCAGAGAGCCCTGAAAAACCGACCCCAAAGGTCCATCGTGCACCGGACAGCGGAGCCCGGCCCCAAGAGGAGCAGATCTGAGCAGGCTTCAGGGACGGAATCTCTGGGGACTGTGAAGGTCCCTCCACCCACAGGAACGACAGGTCAGTGAGAGAGACTTCTGGGCTGGCCGAGAGGGTAGTGGGGTGTCTCCATAACTCAGGCCCCCTTGGGAGGCAGCAGCAGAGGCAGCGGAAAGGCAGTGGCAGCCAGGAGCTCCTGGAGCAGACAGGACCTCAGATCCATTACTGAAGATCTCTGCATAAACCCCCTGAGGGAGCTGAGCCTGGGAGGCAGCCCTGTCCCCACCTGAGAACCTGAATTTAATCTAACCCTGAATAGCAGCCCCACCCTGAGGCTGAGGAGCAGCATTTGAATCTCAGACCCCAAGCACTAGCTAGGCAGATCTAGGCAGGGGTGGAGAGGAATCTCAGAAGTCAAGTACCTGGCTGGGAAAATGGCCAGAAAAGGGAAAAAAATAAGACCATAGAGGGTTACTTTCTTGGTGATCAGATATTTCCTCCTTTCCTTTCTGATGGGGAAGAACAATGCTTACCATCAGGGAAATACATAGAAGCCAAGGCCTCTGTATCCCAAACATCCAAAATAGATATCAAATGGGCTCAGGCCATAAGAGCTCAAAAAAGGATCCTGAAAATCGATTAGGTGGAGGAAAAAATGGGAAGAGAAATGAGATGCAAGAAAAGCATGAAAAACAGGTCAACATCTTGCTAAAGGAGACCCAAAAAAATGCTGAAGAAAACAACACCTTGAAAAATAGACTCACTCAATTGCCAAAAGAGGTTCAAAAAGTCAATGGGGAGAAGAATGCTTTCAAAAGCAGAATTAGCCAAATGGAAAAAGAGGTTCAAAAGCTCACTGAAGAGAATAGTTCTCTCAAAATTAGAATGCAACAGATGGAGGCTAATAACTTTCTGAGAAACCAAGAAATCACAAAACAAAACCAAAAAAATGAAAAAATGGAAGAGAATGTGAAATATCTCATGGGAAAAACAACTGACCTGGAAAATAGATCCAGGAGAGACAATTTAAAAATTATGGGACTACCTGAAAGCCATGATCAAAAAAAGAGCCTAGACATCATCTTGCATGAAATTATCAGGAAAACTGCCCTGAGATTCTAGAACCAGAGGGCAAAATAAGTATTGAAGGAATCCATCAATCACCACCTGAAAGAGATCCAAAAAGAGAAACTCCTAGGAATATTGTGGCCAAATTCCAGAATTCCCAGGTCAAGGAGAAAATATTGCAAGCAGCTAGAAAGAAACAATTCCAGTACTGTGGAAATACAATCAGGATAACCCAAGATCTAGCAGCTTCTACATTAAGGGATTGAAGGGCGTGGAATAGGATATTCCAGAAGTCAAAGGAACTAGGACTAAAACCAAGAATCACCTACCCAGCAAAACTGAGTATAATACTTCAGGGGAAAATATGGTCTTTCAATGAAATAGAGGACTTCCAAGCATTCTTGATGAAAACACTAGAGCTGAAAAGAAAATTTGACTTTCAAACACAAGAATGAGAAAAAGCATGAAAAAGTAAGCAGCAAAGAGAAGTCATAAGGAACTTACCAAAGTTGAACTGCTTACATTCCTACATGGAAAGACAATATTTGTAACTCTTAAAACTTTTCAGTATCTGGGTAGTTGGTGGGACTACACACACACATACACACACACGTGTGCATGCATACACATATGCATGCACACAAGGAGACAGTGAGCACAGAGGGAATTGAATAGGATGGGATCATATCTTAAAAGAAATTAAGGTAAACAGTGAGGGAGAAATGTAGTGGGAGGAGAGAGAGTGAAATGGAATGGGGTAAATTATCTCTCATTCAAGAGGCAAGCAGGAGACTTTTTAGTGAAGGGAAAAAGAGGAGAGCTGAGAAAAAAACATGAAGTTTACTCTCATCACATTCGACTAAAGGAAGGAATAAAATGCACACTCATTTTGGTATGAAAACCTATCTCACAATACAGGAAAGTGGGGGAGAAGGAGATAAGCTGGGTGGGGGGGAATGATGGAAGAGAGGGCAATGGGAGGAGGGAGTAATTTGAAGTCAACACTCTTGGGGAGGAACAGGATGAAAAGACAGAATAGAAACAATGGGGGGCAGGATAAGATGGAGGGAAATATAGTTAGTCTTACCCAACACAACTATTATCGAAGTCATTTGCAAAACTACACAGATATGGCCTATATTGAATTGCCTGCATTCCCAAAGGGAATGGGTGGGGAGGGAGGGATGGGGAGAAGTTGGAATTCAAAGTTTTAGGAACAACTGTTGAGTATTCTTGCTTTCAGGAAATAAGAACTACAGCTAATGGGGAATAGAAAGTCATCTGGCCCTAGAGGACAAAAGAGAAGATGGGGACAAGAGAAGGCAGAGAGGATAGAAGAGAGGGCAGATTGATGATAGGGGAAATTAGAATGCTCAGTGTATTGGGGTGTTGGGAGGGGACAAATGGGGAGAAAATTTGGAACCCAAAATTTTGTGAAAATGAATGTAAAAAGTTAAATAAATAAATTTATATTATATTAAAAAAAGAAATTAGAACAAAAAAATTGCTGAAGAATTGTGGGGAAAAGGAGAGATTCCTGGGGCACACAGGGCAATTCTCATTGAGCTAGCATTGGCTCATCTGCCAGCCTTCTACAGGTAGGGTGATTTCCCATTAACAGATTTCAAATTCACCTGTCATCTTTGACTCAAGTAAAACGCTTTGCTAATATCTGAGTGCACTTTGCAGAATTTCTCTGATCCAAGTGAAGACTACCATCTCATCAGACACTATTTTACAAGGGATCTGTGATTATGGCAGAGTAGTCAGAAAATGCATCTTTTTAGCCCGTGCATTTCTGCCCTCCTGTCATGAAACCAAACTTCTTCATTTACCTAAGGAGATAAAGTGCTCCGAGTCTGATCAAGCAGTTGTCCCACTGAGGTTGAAAATGATTTTCTTTATTTTTTAAAATTAATTTATTTTTTTATTTTCAACTTTCATTTCCACAAGATTTTGAGTGCTAGATTGTCTCCTCATCTCTTCCCCTCCACCCTGATGTGGCACGTATTCTGATTACCCTTTCCCCCAGTCTGCCCTCCCTTTTATCTCCTTCCCCTTATAACGTTCCCCCTTACTTTCCTGTTGGGTAAGATAGATTTCTATACCCCATTGCCTATGTATCTTATTTCCCAGTTGAATGTAAAAACAGTTTTTAAACTTTTTAAAACTTTGAGCTCCAAAATCTCTTTTTCCTTCTCCACCCACCCTCACTGAGAATTCAAGCAATTCAATGTAGGTTTTACAAGTGTAAGTAGGTAAAATACCTCCATAATAGTCGTGTTGTGAAAGACTATCTCCCTCCATCCTATTGCTATTGCACCCCCCACTTATTCTATTTTCAACTTTGATTCTGCCCCTTTTCAAAAGCATTTGCTTCTGACTACTCCCTTCCCCACTTTACCCTCCCCTCCTTTCTACCATGCCCCTTTCCCTTTTTCCCTTCCCCCTTACTTTCATGTAGAGTAAGACACCCTATTGAGAGCGCATGTTATTCCCTCCTTAAATCCAAATTGATGAGAGTAAGGTTCCCTCATTCCCTCTCTCATACCCCCTCCTCCTCTCTATTGTGAAACCTTTTTCTTGCCTCTTATATGTGAGATAAATTACCCCATTTTATCTCTCCCTTTCTTCTCCCAACATTCCTCCCACACCTTAACTTTATTTTTTAGGTAACATCCTCTCATTTTCAACTCACCCTGTGCCATCTATCTATCTATCTATCTATCTATCTATCTATCTATCTATCTATCTATCTATCTATCTATCTATCTATCTATCTATATTTCTTCCAACTACTCTAATACTAAGCAAGGTTGCATGAGTTACAAATAACATCTTTCTATGTAGGAATGTAAACAGTTCAACTTGTATAAGTTCCTTGTGATTTCTCTTTCCTATTTACCTTTTCATGCTTCTCTTGGTTCTTTTATTAAATATATAATTTATTTTTCATTTCTCAACATTCACTTCCACAAGAATTTGAATTCAAAATTTTCTCCCCATCTCTCCCCAACCCCACCCCAGGACAGCATGCACACCATCCACATCTTCCTCCAATCTGTCCTCACTTCTATTATCTCTTGCTTCTTCTATCCCCCTCCCCTCTATTTTCCTGTAGGGAAAAATAGATTTCTATACTCCATTGCTTGTATATCTTATTTTCCAGTTGCATGCTAAAACAATTTTCAACACTCATTATTAAACCTTTGAGCTCCATATTCTCTGCCTTCTTCCCTCCCCACCCACCCTCACTGAGGAAATAAGCAATTCAATATAGGTCATACATGTGTAGCAATGCAAAACACTTCCATAACAGTAATATTGCAAAAGACTAACCACATTTTCCTCTGTCCCATCCTGCCCTCCATTTATTTCATTCTCCCAGTTGACCTGTTCTTTCACAATAATGTTTCTGATTATCCCTTTCCCCAAATTGTTGTCCCTTCTATGATCTTCCCTTCCCTTTACCCTTCCCCCTTGCCTTCCTGCAGGGTAAAATAGATTTCCATATCCAATTGAGTGTGTGTTATTCCTTTCTTAATCCAAATGCCATGAGAGTAAAGCTCACTTATCTCCTTTCATCTCCTATCCCTTCCCCTTCATTGTAAAAGCTCTTTCTTGACTCTTTCATGTAAGATGATTTGCTACATTCTACCTCTCCCTTTCTCTTACTCCCAGTGCATTCCACTCAACAGCAAATTTTACTTTTTCAGTATTCTCCCTTCATATTCAGCTAACCATATTCCCTCTATGTATGTGTGTATACATATGTGTGTATATATACATATGTATACACATACATATATGTGTATACATGTACATATACATATATTCACACACATATAATACACACATACATGTGCATATACATACATAAAATATATGATATATGCAAACATACCCATATACACAAACTAATTACAGTAAAATTGAAAAAAAATCTCGAGTTAAAAACAAAACACTTCAATTTCAAAGAATTCCTTAAGGTTCTGTTTCCTGTTTACCTTTTAATGTTTCTCTATTCTTGTACTTGAAAGTCAAATTTTCTATTCAGCTATGGTCTTTTCAACAAGAATGCTTGGAAGTCCTCTATTTCATTGAAATTCCATTTTTTTCACTGAAGTATTATACTCAGTTTTTTTGGGTAGGTGATTCTTGGTTTTAATCCTATCTCCTTTGACATTTGGAATATCATATTCCAAACCCTTTGATCCCTTAATGTAGAAGCAGATAAATTATGTCTTGTCCTGATTTTTATTTCCACAATACTTGAACTGTTTATATCTGACTGCTTGTAATATTTTCTCCTCGACCTGGGAACTCTGGAATTTGACTACAATATGGAGTTTTCCTTTGGGATATCTTTGAGGAAGTGATCAGTGAATTCTATTTCTATTTTATTCTCTGGTTCTAGAATATTAGAGCAGTTTTCTTTGATAATTTCTTGGAAGATGATGTCTAGGCTGTCTTCTTGATCACGATTTTCAGGGAGACCAATAAGTTTTAAATTATCTCTACTGGATCTATTTTCCAGGATAGTTTTCCAATGAGATATTTCACATTGTCTTCTATTTTTTCATTCTTTTGACTTTGTTTTATAATTTCTTGGTTTCAAATTGAATTAAAATGGATGAGAGAAACCAAGAGAAAAACCAAATCAAAACAAAACATAACACAATAGAAAATAGTCTGCTTCATTCTGCATCTGATTTCAGAGTTATTTCTCTGCATGTGGATGGCATTTTGTCTCAAGAGTTCTTTGGGAATATTACAGGTCCTTGCATTGCTATCAGAAGCAGTCCTCAAACACTGTGGCTGTTACTAAGTATGTTTCCCTGGTTCTGCTCATTTCACTCAACCTCAGTTCACATAAGTCCTTCAGGTCTCTCTGAAGTCCTCCTGTTCATCATTTCTTATATAACAATAGCATGCCATTACATTCATATAGCACAACTTGTTCAGTCATTCCACTATTGATGGGTATCCCGTCGATTTCCAGCTCTTGGACACCATGAAGGGAGCTGCTATAAATATTTTTGTACATGTGGGACATTTTCCTGTTTTTATGATCTCTTTGGGATACAGTGCTAGAAGCAGTATTGCTGTGTCAAAGGGTATGCATATTTTTGTGGCCCTTTGGGCATAGTTCCAAATTGCTCTCCAGAATGGTTGGATCAGCATACAACTCCACAAACAATGAATTAGTGTTCCATCTCTCCCATGTCTTCTCCAGCATTTATTATCTTCCCGTTTTTGTTTCATGTGAGCCAATCCGATAGCTGTGATGTAGTACCTCAAAATTGTTTTGATTGCCATCTCTCTAATATCTAGTGATTTAGAGCATTTTTTCATATTGGTATAGACAGCTTTAATTTCTTCCTCTGAAAACTGCCTGTTCATATTCTTAGACCACTTATCAATTGAGGAATGACATGTATTCTTGTAAATTTAACTCAGTTCTGTACATATTTCATAAATGAGGCCTTTATCACAGATACTAGTCGCAAAAATTCTTCCCTAGTTTTCTGCTTCCCTCCTAACCTTGGTTGCATTAGGTTTGTTTGTGCAAAAACTTTTCAATTTAATGTAATCAAAACTATCCATTTTACACTTCATAACGTTCTCCGTCTCGTTTGGTCATATATTTTTTATTCTCCATAAATCTTACAAATTCATTGCTCCACTGCTAGGGTGCCTTGGCTTTATCAAACACTAGACTGCTATATTCAATGACTACTGTGTCTTGAAGACTTCATCCATTCCACTGATCTACCTTTCTGTTTCATAGCCAGTACCAAGGGGTTTTGATAATTGCTGACTTATGATACAATTTGAGATCTGGTGGGGCTAGGCCACCTTCCATAGCATTTCTTTTTATTAATTCCCTTGATATTCTGGACCTTTTGTTCTTCCAAATGAATTTTATAATCTTTTTATAGCTCAAGATAATAATTTTCTGGTAGTTTGATGGATATGGGACTGAATAAGTAAATTATTCAGGTAGAATTGTCTTTTTTTATTATATTAGCTTGGTCTATCCAGGAGCAACTAATTCTTTTCCACTTATTTAGATCTGACTTTATTTGTACTAGAAGTGTTTTGTAATTGTGTTCATATTGGGTTTGTTTTAACAAGTAGACTCCCAGATATTTTATAGTGTCTTCATAGTTTTAAATAGGATTTCCCTTTCTATCTCTTACTGTTGGGCTTTGTTAGTGATATATAGAAATGCAGATAATTTATGTAGGTTAAAGTGTTATTTTCTAATTTTTTAGGAAACAACCAATTTTATTTGGTATTTGTTACATTCCAAAGAAAAATAAATTTAAAAAACAAACCATTTTCCCCTGTTTCCCCCTCAAACAAAAGCTCTAGGTTCACACAAAATCTTTACCATGTTATCCACTCTGCCAATATAGCAATTGATCAAGAAATATTTATTAAGATTTTACAGTGGTCTGTCTTAAATGTTGCACTCTAATTGAGTATGTTGAATTCTGACTTCTACACATCATATTTGACTTAAGGCATCTTAAGATGTATTAGTAATTTTGGTGACCATTTCAGTACTGTTGATTCATGCAAAGACTGTAGCAATTTATAGTTCTTTTAAGTTAACATTTCTTTATTTTTATTTTAATTTCTTTTTAGTTTTCAACGTTCATTTCTACAAGATTTTGAGTTCTAAATTTTCTCCCCATCTCTCCCCTCCAGCCACCCCAAGACAGCATGCATTCTGATTAGCCCTTCCCTCAATTTGCCCTCCCTTTTATTACACCCCTACCTTCTCTTATCTCCATCCCCTCTATTTTCTTGAAGGACAAGATATATTTCTATACCCCATTGCCTGTATTTCTTATTTCCCAGCTGCATGTAAAAACAATTTTTAACATTTGTTTTTAAAAATTTGAATTCCAACTTCTCTCCCCTCCTCCCTCCCCACACATCCTCACTGAGAAGGCAATCCGATGTATGTTATATAGGTGCAGTTGTGCAAAAGACCTCCATAAAAGTCATATTGTGGAAGACTAATTATATTTCCCTCCATCCTATCCTGCCCTCCATTTATTCTATTCTCTCTTTTGACCCTATCCCTCCTCAAAAGTGTTTACTTCTAATTACACCCTCCTCCCATTTGCCTTCCTTTCTATCATCCCTCTACCCTCTGCTTATCTGCTTTGCCCCTACTTTCCTGGACTGTAAGATAGAGTTTCATAGCAAACTGAGTATGCATGTTATTCCCTCCTTAACACAAATGTGGTGAGAGTAAGGCTCACTTTTTCTGTCTCATCTCCCCTCTATTCTCCTCCATTGAACAAGTTTTCTCTTGTCTCTTTTATCTGAGAGATAATTTGCCCCATTTTATTTTTTCCCTCTCTCCTCCCAATATATTCCTCTCTCACCCCTTAATTTTATTTTTTTTAGATATAATCCCTTCCTATTCAACTCACTCTGTGCCCTCTGTTTATATGTGTGCAATCCCTTCACCTTCCCAAATACTGAGAAAAGTCTCAAGAATTTTAAATATTATATTTCCATGTAGGAATGTAAACAGTTCAACTTTATGATTTCTCTTTCCTGTTTACCTTTTCATGTTTCTCTTGATTCTTGTGTTTGAGAATCAAATTTTCTATTCAGTTCCAGTCTTTTTATCAAGAATGCTTGAAAATCCTCTATTTCATTTAATAACCATTTTCCCCCTGAAGTATTCTACTCAGTTTTGCTGGGTAGGTGATTTTTGGTTTTAATGCTATTTGCTTTGCCTTCTGGAATATCACATTCCAAGCCCTTCAAACCCTTAATGTAGAAGTTGCTATATCTTGTGTTATCCTGATTGTATTTCCACAATACTGAAATGGTTTCTTTCTGGGTGCTTGCAACATTTTCTCCTTGACCTGGGAACTCTGGAATTTGCCTACAATATTCCTAGTAATTTTTCTTTTGGGATCTCTTTCAGGAGGTGACTGGTGGATTCTTACAATATTTATTTTACCCTCTGGTTTTAGAATATCAAGGCAGTTTGCCTTGATAATTTCTTGAAATATGATGTGTAGGTTATTGTCTTGATCATGTCTTTCAGGTAGTTCCATAATTTATAAATTGCTTCTCCTGGATCTATTTTCCAGGTCAGTTGTTCTTCCAATGAAATGTTTTACATTGTCTGCTATTTTTTCATTCCTTTGGTTTTGTTTTATACTTTTTTGATTTTTTCATAAAGTTATCAGCTTTATCTTCTCCATTCCAACCTTTAAGGAATTATTTTCTTCAGTGAGCTTTTGCACCTCTTTTTCCATCTGACCAATTATACTTTTAAGGGCATTCTATTCTTTGGTGGCTTTTTGAATCTATTTTGGTATTTGGGTTAGTCTATTTTTTACAGTGTTATTTTCTTCAACATTTTTGGGTTTCCTTTAGCAAGCAGTTGATTCAGTTTTTCATGATTTTCTTGCATCACCTTCATTTGATTTTCAAAATTCTTTTTGAACTCTACCGTGGCCTGAGACCAATTCATATTTTTCTTGGAGGTATTGGATGGAGGAGCTTTGGTTTTGCTGCCTTCTGTTTACGTTTTGGTCTTCCCTATGATCCGATTCTTTTTTTTCAGTTTTTGCTCATTTCCCCAGTCATTTACTGGACTTTTTGAGTTCTTTATCAAGGAAGATCTCTGCTCCAGTTGGGGTGGGGAGTTGTGCTGTCAGCTGCTCAATCCCCTCACAATCTATGGGCCTAGAGCTCCAGAAACAGTCCTTGTCTCTGCCCCTGCTGCTACTGGTATACTTTTGGTGTGTATTTCTTCCTGGAATTCCTTTAACTTCTCCTCTTAAGTATTTGGATGCTGTACCACTTGGTGCATATAGGTTTAAAAATGCTAAATCATTGTCTATGATGCCTTTTAGCAGGATATAGTCTCCTTCCTTATCTCTTGATTAGATCTATTTTTGCTTTTGCTTTGTCTGAGATTGGGATTGGATTGGATTGGTATCCCTGCTTTTTTTTTTTTTATACATTCACCAAAGCACAATATATTCTAGCCTTTTACCTTTATCTCGTATCTTGTGTGTATCACCATTGTAAATGTGTTTCTTCTAAACAAGATATTGTAGGATTATGGTTTTTATTCCATCCTACTATCCACCTTTATGGGAGAGTTCATCCCATTCACATTCAAAGCTATGAATACCATCTGGGTCTTTCTCTCCTTCCTATCCTCCTCCATTTAGAATTATATTTCTCCCTTCTCCTTTCCCCTCCTCAAGAATTTTACTTTCAACCACCACATCCCTGAATCTTCCCTCCCCTCTATCAGTCCTCCTCCCTTTTCCCTTACTACTTCTTACCTCCCGTCTAAACACCCCCTCCCTCTTCTTTCCTTATTCCCCTCCTGTAAGGCAGGTTAGATTTCCCTCCTTGATCCTAATCTGATAAGAGTAGAGCTCAAGCAGTGCTCATCTCCTTTCGTTCTTTCCCTTCACTATGATATATTTTTTACCTCTTCTTACCATTTTCTCTCCTCTCACACTATAATCCCTTCATACCTATTAAATACATTTTTATCATCACATCAGTTAATTTATTCCATTGTTTCTATATATATTCCTTTCAAATGTCATAATAAATAAAGAATTTCAAGATGAACAACTACAATCTTCCCATATACAGATGTAAACAGGTGGCCCATATTGAACAACAAATTTTCCCTTTTTTATGCCTTTCTTGAGTCTTGGGTGTGAAGGTCAAATTTTCTACTGAGCTCTGGTCTTTTCCTTAGGAAGGTCTGGAAATCCTTTATTTCATTGAATGTCCATCTTGTTGACTGAAAGATTTTACTCAGTTTTCCTGGGTAATTGATGTGTGATTGTAGTCCAAGTTCCTTTGCCTTACAGAACATCATAGACCAATCTCTTTGATCTTTTCATGGAGAAGCTACAAGGTCCTATGTGATCCTAGTTACTCAATATTTGAATTGTTTCTATCTGCTTGCAGGATTTTCCCCTTCGCCTGAGAGTACTGGAATTTGGCAAGACTATTCCTGAGCATTTTCAATTTGGAATCAGAAGGTAATCAGTGGATTCTTTTGATGACTATTTTGCCCTGTGGATCTAGGACCTCAAGGCAGTTTTCCTTGATGACTTCTTTGGAGATATTCTCCAGGCTCTTTTTTTTATCATGTCTTTCTGGTAGAACAATAATTCTTAGATTTTCTCTCCTGGTTCTATTTTCCAACTCAGTTGTTTTTCCAATGAGATATTTTACATTTTTTTCTAAATTTTTTATTCTTTAGAATTTTTTTGACTGATTCTTGATGCCTGATAGAATCATTAGCTTCTACTTGTCAAATTCTAAATTTTAATGAATTGTTTTCTTCAGTTACCATTTGTACTTGCTTTTCCCTTTCATTCAGTTTTCCAGTTATGTTTTGTACCTCCTTATCCATTTGGCCAATTTTACTTTTTAAGGAGCTGTTCTCTTCAGTTAATTTTTTTTTTTCATTTTCTCAATTGTGTTTTTAAACTCACTGGACAACTTTTCTTCTACTTGTCTAATTTGGCTTTTAAAATCCTTCCTGAGCCCTTTCAAGAATGCTTTTTGGGCTTGAGGACAGTTCATATTCCCTTTTGATACTTCAGATGTGGGCATGTTGCTGTTGTCTTCTGAATTCATATTTTGATCTTCCCTGTCCATGTAGTAACATTCTAGTACACTTGCTTTTCTTATTTGCTTCTTGCTCCTGGTGATTACCACTTTTCTAGCTTTTAAAGTGGATCTTTGCTTCTTGGGGATGGGGGCTCTGTCCCACATTTATTATGCTAGGAAGTTGTGTGTTGCGCATTGTAGCCTATGGTTCTTTCAGCTAGAAACTCTATAAGGGTGCAGCTTACTGCACTAAACTGACTAGCGTGTGCCAAGGCTGAGACTAGGTGAAGTCTTTGAGTTTCCTATGGATTACATTGAAACTCCTGGCATGATATATGGTCGAGCCATAGGAGGTGTCCTCCTCACCTAGCTCTGCACTAGAACACAGCCAGATTCAGTGGCTAGTGAATGTGTCCACGCTGGTGTCTGCCCATTTCCTGGCTATGCTAAGGTATGTCTAGGGTTCTGGTTTTGGCATGTATCATCTCCATGTCCAGCTCTTCTGCTGGACCACTGAGGTGGTGCTTGCTGAGACACTTCCAGTCTTGCACTGGTCCTCTTCAGCCACAGGAAGGAGGCTTTCTCTCTAACCTCCTGAACTGCAGGACTGGGAGGGAATTATTAATGCAATTTGGTTTTCTTTCTTTTTAAAAAATTAGTCAATGATGTATGTATTTGAATTTATTTTAATTTTCATTTATTACCTCAGTAGGGTATTTTCTTTCAATTTTGTTGTCTTGGCTTTGATTCAGGATTTCAATTTTGGTGTTTAATTGGGAAGGGATTAATTTGTTGCTTTTCTAATTTTTCAGTTTCATGCCTCATTCTTTAATCCATTTGAACTCTCTTTGATTAATGTAAGTATTTCATGATACACATTTTTCTTCATGGGCTACATCCCCCAAATTTTATTATGTCATTGTTGTCATGATCTTTCATGAAAATTTTTATCAATTCTGTGATTGGTTCTTTGACCCACCCATTCTTTAGGATCCATTCTTTTGCTCCAACTCTATCTCTCTTTGTGTATCTTTCTATTTCAAGCATATTTCTTGTAAAGAATATATTGTTGGATTATGGTTTCTAATCTGTTCTACTATACTTTCCCATTTTATGCATGACTACATCCCATCCACAATCACAGTTACGACGACTAAATATGTATTCTGATCTATCCTACTCTTTTATACTTATCCTTTTCTTTTTTACCCTATCCCCTCTTCAAGAGGGATCATATGGGATATGGAATCATAAAATTCTGTATCATCTTGCCACACAAGGGATGTAAACAATTTACCCTTGTTTAGTGCCTTGTGATTTCTCAAACATGTTTACCTTATTCTTCTTCTCTTGAGTTCTGTTTCTGAATGCATCAACTGTCATGCTGACCTCATTGTTATATGCCTGTGAAACATGGACAGTCTACCAAAGCCATGCCAGGAAACGGAACTGCTTCCATTTGAACTTTCCTATGAAGATTCTGAGGATCACCTGGCAGGATAAGGTACTAGACACTGAAGGCCTTGCTCAAGCTGAACTGCCAAGTATTCCAACTATGCTTCAGAGAGTGCAACTCTGATGGGCTGGCCATGTTGTTCGATTGCAAAATGAACACTTGCCAAAAAGACTATTTTATGGAGAACTCACATAGGGCAGGCAATCACATGGTGGTCAGAAGAAGTGATGCAAGGACGTCTCTCAAGAACTTTGGATTTGACTGTGAAACATGGGATATACTGGCACAGGACCGCTCAGCACGGTGTGCCCACATTAGAAAGGGTGCTGTCCTCTTTGAGCAAAGAAGAATTGAGACAGCACAAAGTAAATGAAGGATGCACAAATTTGGGATACCTACCCCAAATATTCACATGGACTATCTGTGCCCAATCTGTGGTAGAACATTCAAAGCTTGTATTGTTCTGGTCAGCCACACAGAATTTTACTTTATCATGGTGATGTCATTTTGGTCATCTTCGAAGACAAAGGACAACAACCAATTAGTGTCCATATTCTCTTCTAGTATTATACTCAGTTTTGTTTCATAGTTTATTCTTATTCTTGGCTCTAATCCTACACCTTTTGCACTCCAGAATATCATGTTCTAAGCCCTGAACTTTTTTAATGTGGAAGCTGCTAAATCTCATGCGTCCTGACAGTATGTGTATCTCCCTGTCTGCTTGCAGGATTTTCTCCTTGACCTGGGAGCTCTGGATTTGGTAGAGTTCCTGGGAGTTTTCATTTTGGGGTTTCTTTCAGGAAATGATTTGTGGATTCTTTCAAGTTCTACTTTACCCTGTGATTCTAAGACATCTAGGCATTTTTCCTTCATAATTACTTAAAATATTATGTAAGCCCCCCCCATTCATTTTTTTGTTCTTGACCTTTCAATAGTCCAATATCTCTCAAATTATCTCCTTAATCCATTTCTCAGTCATTGTTTTTTTTCTATTCTTCTTTCACTCTTTTGAATTGATTTTATTTTTATCTTGTCACCTCTTAGAGTTATTACCTTTTATTTACTCATTTTTAATATTTAAGGAGTTTTCAGTATGTTTATGCTTTTTTGACCAAACTATTTTTTCCATGTCTTTCTTGCACTGCCCTTTTTTTTTTCAATTTTTCCTCTTCCACTCTTACTTGATTTTTAAATAATTTTCCTGTTCATTTTTATTTCTTTCTAGGAATTCTTGTTCAGCTCATGTCCAATCTGCACTTTTTCTTTGAGGATTTGCTGATAGGTGTTTTCAAGTTATTGTCTTCCTCTGTTTTTCTGCCTTGAGCCTCCCTGTTGATACAGTATTTCTTCATGGGCAAGTTCATTTTTTGGTTTACTCATTCTTCCAATGTGTTTCTTGACGATGAACTTTATTTTGGTGTTGGGCTCTGCTCACCTTTGAGCTTTCTCAATTCAGTCTGCAAGGTTTCAGTGCTTCCAAAGTGGTGAGTATGTTCATTGCTTTTCTTGTCTGAGGTGTGTAAGTTCCTGACCCAGGTTTTGGTCTTCTTGTGCATGGCTGGGTTGAGTTTCTGAAGAATGTTATTATTGGAATCAGTCACCGTTAGCCCACCTTAAGATTCTACAGGTTAAGACAGACTGAATTTCCTTGGTTTTGGGCATTCTGTCTCAAGTATCCCACTGCAGGCTTACACACGGGATTAAAGGTTACAATTGAGCCCACAGCTCTGTTTGCAGAAGAACCTCTTCCTTGGTTATTGCTCAGCTAGGGCCTGACTCACTGGCTTACTCAAAACTGCTGCTTTCTACCCTACCTCTGTGCCAGCTGGCCCCACTCCTCCTCCCAGCACTAGTACATGGTCCTTTGGGATCTGCTTCCTCTCAGTGGTTCAGTCACAGCACTTTTACCATCCTTGGCCACTGTAATGCTCCCCGCTGTCCTGGCAGTCATTCTGCTGGGCTCCTGGCCAGCCACCACCTCAATGTCCACAGCTCTCTCTAGCTTCTTACACTACCCTGGGCGCCAAAAATGTCTCATGGGGACTTTTTCTTGACTTTGCTGATCAGAATGCAGCCAGGCAAGTTTTCTAGATGGTTAGAGAGGAAGTGGGCTGGGCACGCCTTTTGCCCTGAGTTCTCATAGCTTCTTTCCCATCTCTACCTTGGTAAACCTGGTCATCCCAGTTGAGGTCCTCATCACTCTCTTTTTTGGTCACTGCAGCAGACTCCTAAGTGACCTCCCTTCTTCCAATCTGTTCTTTAGTCTTCTCCTCAAGGAACTTTCCTTCAACACAGAGCAGACCTGGTGAATTCCCACCTGAGCCAACAGCAGTGGTTCCCCTTTGCCTCCACAGCAAAATAGCACGTTGGTGACCTTGCCAATATGGATACCCCCATGCTGAGAATTCATTCCAATCAACCTGTCAATTCACAGGGATTTATTAAGCATTTCTGTGTGACAGGTCCTGTCCCAGTGGATATGGCAACAAAGAATGAAACAATTCCTATTCACAGGGAACTTGTGTTCTCATGGGGGAGGCCAAAAATGCAGGCAAAACTTTAACAGCATAAAAAGAAGAAATACACAAACAGCAGTTAAATACCTGGTGGTTTGGAACGTTCCTGTCTCCTCTACTTGGATGAAAGTTCCTAGTATTCAGGAAAGGTTTCCTTCCTGGTCCTTGTGTTCCCAGCACCCAGCCCTGTGCCTGGCACACATTAGGTGCTTAACAAAGTCACGGTGTTCTTTGTTCCTGTTCCTAAGAGACTTTGCATCTCTGTGTTTTCCTCCTTGTTCCCAAGACTGAACAGCATGTGTTGTCTAAGGTTCATGCTCTGCAAGAGCAGCTGGAAACTCTTTCTTCTAAATACTCTGCCCTCTGGCAGAAGGAGGCAACCAGGCTGGAGGGTCTGGAGCTATGGAAAGGGGCTAGTGAGACTGAAGCTGGGAAAGGCCTGAGCCACAAGGACACTTTGATTCTCCTCAGGGGCCTGGTGAGCTGATGGGAAGTCATCTTGAAGGAGGACTTCCACAGGGATACCACGGTCCACATCCAGGTGAGGTGAAAGCTCTCCTGAGAAGACCAGGTGGCCAAACCCAGCCAGTGGTGGGCACAGAGGTAATGAGGTAAGGCAGGACTCTGGACATGCCAGAGCCTACTAAGTTCTCTGAGTCTTGTTGAAAGCCTGTCTCCTTTTCTGTGCTACCTAGTAAACCCTCACTACAATCAGGGCATCAGCAAGATTTGGAAAACATGATGAAGCAGATTACTCAGGAATCCCCAGTAATCTGGAAACTGAGATGCTTCTGGAGGCAGAGACAATGGGGTTGGATATATTGGGGGCAGGTGGCTTTTGACTGCATCAGCATCCTTGAAAGGTTGATGCTGCTCTCAGCAGGACTGACACTTTTCCACTGCACTATGGCCACATTCATTACCTAACTGGAAGCATCTTAGATTGACAGACTCCAGTTTCACTGAGAGTTGATCACTTGCTAATAGAGCTTCCTAAGGACCCTGGACCCCCTTATCTGAATGATGCACAGGGAACTTACTGACCTAAAACAAATGGAGTCCTCCTCCTGTAGCACCTTTCTCAAATTCCTCCCATGTGCTGAGCATATCCATGCATGAAGACTAGGGAGAGCCAAGACTGCCAATGAGAAGAATATGACTTAAGAGGTGAATTTGAAACTTTTTTCAGGAAACTAAGAAGTGACCTCACCATTCTAGGGAAAGTGGTTCATGCCTAATCCCAAGTGAGCTTGAGTCTTTTCTCAGATGCCTTCTCTTGGTGGGACAGTAGGAGAGAAGACCAGTCTCTGAAACATCCAGTCAGGAACCAAGTTCAAGGTTTCTGTAGGCCAGCAGTTTGCAGACTCAGATCTTCTTAGTATCCAGTGGGCCCATTCAAAGGAGACCATGAGTCCTTAGTGTTTGACTTTGGCATTTTCATCAGTCTCATTATATCATCATCTTCCTTATGGGAGCTGGAAAGCTGAGTGCTCCAGCTCAAGTCTGAATGGCAGAGGTACAGCCGCAAACTAACTAGCAAACAGAAGAGGGGGGGCTAGAAAGCTATATCAGAGAAGTCACAACTGACATTCTCTGGGGGGTCAGTGGAGCCAGAATACTTGGTTTAGCATGTCCACAGGATTGATCACAGCAGGTAAGGACCTCAAAGAGCAGATGAGGGTCCTAAGGTCCAGGAGGAAAGTGATCTGCACAGGGTCACACACAGAGTACATGTCAGTGAAGGCTTGCACCCAGGTCTCTGGCTCTGTTCTTTCTGTTGGGTGGTGGTTCTGCTTGACTCCATCATCTGCAACTAGCTAGTGTTTGACTTTAACTTTTTTTGTCACTGGCTAGGTTGGTCCAAGAACCTGTTTGGGAAAATATGTTAAAGGAGATGGGTCATTGGAGGCCCAGTTGACTGGCCTGAGACATGAGCTGACAGCCTTGAGCCAGAGACAGGCTGCAGTGGCATAGGAAGTAAACCCTTCTCCAGAGAAGATGGCAGTCTTGCACAGTGAGTCCACCAGCCCACCAATTAGGCCACATGTGCCCCTCAGTACAAATTGAACTGCCCAAGTATCTGCCCAGGGAGGTCCAACCCTCTAAGGTGTCCACTGGTTGCTTCCCCAACAAATATTGGGCCTATTGGGTGGACTTTGTGACATGGAATAGATAAGAACAGCCCCTCAGAGCATTCAATGAGATGCTGTTTGCAGACCTGAAAGCAGTGGAGAAATGCCGGTCACTTGGTTTATAATCATCCTTTCCCTGGCATCAGGCAGGCATATGCAGGCCTTGAGCTCCCTGAGTCTCTCTAGACTCCCTGGACCCTATGCAGGTCCTTTACCTTCCTCACCTCTGGTAGTTTTCGGGTCCCCTCTGGTGGCTTCTAAGTGGAGTCTCAGTTTCTGGCCTGGATCACTCAGTTCCTTGTTGAAGACAAAGGCACAAAGGTCACGCTCCTTCAGGTGGAGGAGGTGCAGACCCAGCTTGGGGACCTGGAGTACAGAATCCTTCCTGAGGTGGCAGAAGGGCAGATCAAGTCTGCCAGCGAAGCTGCTGCTGGCCTGAGGCTGACCCTTCACAAGGAAAGAGTGACCAGAGTGATGGAAGAGGTGAGGCCTACCCCATTCCATGTCTGCCTAGTGGGGACTACAGGTTTGCCCTGAGAGAAGCCTTTCAGGAGAGAAAGGGAATCCCTGGTCAAGCAGGAAGCTCATGTGCCTCTCTGCGACAGGACTGGGTTGGCTCTGTAGGCAGCCAGGCTCACGAATCCATCCAATCCTGTCTTTTAGGCCTTGCACCAAATTGTGAATGAAGACCTGAAGCACTATAGTGAAGACTGCATCTGGCTGGTGGATTATGCCCTGGAAGACTCAGGTGGGCAGCCTTTAGAAAGCCAGAGAGCTTGGGACATGACACATGCCTTTTATGGGAAAGCAAGAATTGAAAAATCAGGATGCCCCTTATGGGACAAGGTAATTAGGAGGGCTGATGCCTTGGCAATACTCCCTCACCTTGAGGGCTGCCCTAGGCCTTCTCTGTATCCTGCCAGCCCTCAACTGACACCCCCACCTTCTCTCCCTGTTGCACTTTCAGGGCCTTGCATCCTCAGTACTCACAGCTGAGAGACCTATACACTAGGAAGGCCCTTCTCAGTCAGCTTGGCATCTCCTGGTAAAATTCCCAGTCTCCAAGAGCCATTTTCCAGGTAGGACTGAACAAATAGCCCCAGCTTGACCCACTGCCTGTCACATCTTGCCCTTTTCCCTTGGGGCTGGGATCTCAAGAGGGAGGGGCACCACAATGGGGGTCTGTTCCATTGGCTACCTATCTTTCACTTGACTTGTCTTCTGCCCACAGCTAGACATCTACCCCAGAAACTCCTAGGCATTGCTAGGCCCCCAGCCGTACTTCAATTATCTGCCAGCATCCATTTCACTGCCCTCACCTTAGAGCACATGCCCAGAGTCCTGTCCCCCATCAGCAACATCCCTAGTTCCCCCAAGAACTTTGTCATCTTGGTGAGTATCCGAGCCTTGCAGCTCTCCTATCTAGCATGGCTGAAAGGCATTTCTCAAGAGCACCATTGTGAGGTAAGGAATGGAAGGATGTTTCCATTTTACAGCTAGGATGCTGAGGCCAGTCTCCGGACTCCACAATCAGCCCTCATGCTCCCCCTTCTGAAGGAGACAGAGCCAAAGGAGAAGGGAAAACATGCATGGGTGAGGGACATTTCAGGACCTAAATCCTGATACAGATGAAGAAATGAGGTACCCACAATTAGGTTGGGTTCCCAAACCATTCAGTAGCTTAGGGGAAGAAGCACAGGAGATCAAGGGCTTGGAAGACAAAAGATCTCTCTACTGAATTAGTGAGAGAGATTCTGGAAGGTGAGGGGATCAAGGAAGGAAACACCATAGTGGCTTTTGTTTTCTCCAATTATCTCTCCCCCAAGAATCCCCCTGAGGCCTCCTGCTCCTCCCCCCCCCCACTACTGTCTACCCCTGCTTTGCCTGCACAGATCGATATGGATTCATGTCCTAACCACAGGACTTTTCCTCTAGTCCCTTCCTGGCCATCCATCCATCTAGCCAGCCATCCTTCCATCCCTTCCTTTTGCTTTTCCTTCTCTTCAGGGGTTAAATGAAGATTCAGAGTCAGAGAGGGTAGCCCTTGCACACTTCACCTATGATAATACTGGGGAGGTCATTCAGACCATCCACTATCAGGGAAGTTCTGCCCCCAGGAGCACCTGAGGTGTCATTTGCTGGGAGGTCCCTCATACCAATTGGGGCTTAATTTAGAGAGAAATGGAGGGTTTCTGTTGTGTGGGAAAGGAAGTATTAGATACAGTATTAATCTTGGATTAGATAATGCTGACACGGAGAAGGGCTCAGAGTACAGCCAGGGGCCATTGGGATAGGGCCTTCCCTTATGCTCCTGGTATCAGGTTTCTCCTCTTGGTCATCAAGGGCCCAGGGTCCTACTTCTCCATTCTAGCCATGCCTTCGTCCACCTTCTTACCTGGAGCTCAGTCATTATGGGCTCTCCTTTCGAACCATCAACTCATGTAGGTGTGGATACAGTGGGCAGGAGACTGGCCCGGATCCTGATGAGAAGAGTCTTTGTTTGGCCTGGTCTATGGTTGACAGTGAGCAGGTGCTGACCTCTTTCCCTGGGGAGGACCTGCCCAGCTCCACAGGCCTCCACAGGGAAATGGCATCAGAAGCTCATCAGCCTCCTACTCTGCACTGATTCTAGTTGCTTTCTGACCGGATAGGTTGGGATGGAGCTTGTTGGAATTACGGCTGGCATGGAAGGGAAGGGCAATTTCTTTGTCCCTATGGGCCAACTGTATTATGTGTGTGTATGTGTGTATGTCTGTGTGTGTGTATGTGTGTGTATTTATACATACACATAGATCTATTTCATGATTCTTTGTTATCAGATAGAAAAGCTAAGGGCTTCATTTCTGACTGCCTCCCCTGGGGCCCAGAGTGATATTCACTCCAGTTCTAGTTTGGTGGTGTGGGGCAGGCTATCAAGCACTGACCCCCACAGTGGGATCACTGTCCTTTCTGCCTCTTAAGGTTAGGAGGGAAGGCAGGGTTTCATACCACAGGGCAAAAGTCCTCAAAGGCACCCACTCAACTGCAGGCTTCAGGGCCCAGGAGCAGGGGGTACTGCCCCTCAGCCCAGTCTGCTCCCTCTATTTCTGTCCCCTTCCCAGGAAGCTGGCATCAAGCAGCCCCAAGTAGGAACCTACAGATGGGGCCTTAGCTCTTCCCCATCACGGAGGTTACCATTTAATTCTTTAGTTTCATTTTTTAATCGACAGATTCTAATTTATGCCTATGAAAAATAAATTTTCTCTTGGATCTGTAGTTGTTTCTTGTCTACCTATCGCATGGAACTTCCTCTTGAGGCCAACTCGGAGTACTGGTGGAAAGCAGGCGAAATTCTAGTAGAAATCCTCTGTTGAAAGGGTAGCTCCCCTTCTGCTAAGTGAGGCCTGGGAGGGATTACCCTGAGCAATGAGAAAGAGCCAAGCCCTGGACTGAAAGAAGCAAAACTGGGTGAGGGAGCCAGAGGAGGCTTTTTCACTTCTTCCTGCCCCTTTAAAGTACACACAAGGCCTCTCCTGGTCTAAATACTCCTTCACTGCCCCCAGATTTGTGTTTTATACTTCCTTGTTGTGTGTGTCTAGATATCTATAAGTAAACATACACATATCCAGACAGACACTTCAGTGGGTGCTTGCTCGATCTTTCAGGAGCAGGACAGCTCCCCAAGGAAAACAACAGTTTTGTGTCTGCCTTGGTCACCCCTGCAGCCAGCACAGAAGACATTTCTTATGAGCATTTCCATTTACTTAAACTCAGGTGTAAAGAACGAATATGCTTTAGTGTTCTGACCAAGAGGTCACTCAGCATTCCCTTGACAGCCTCCAGTGAAGGGGAAACAAGACATAAGCTCCCAATCCATCACTTTCCACTTTAGCACAGCCCAAATTGTAGTCAAATTTGTCCTGACATCAGGCTGAAATTTTCATCTTGGCATCTTCCACCCACTGCTCCTGGTTCATTCATCATGGGTCAAGCAGAACAGGCTCATCCACCATCCACATAATTTCAAATAACGGCATTCTAGAGTGCCTACTGTGTGCCAGGCAGAGTGCTCAGCACTTTACAAATATCTCATTTAATCCTCACAACAACCCTGTGAGGTAGACGCCATTACTAGCCCCATTTTGCAGGTGAGGAAACAGACACAGAGGTGAAGTGACTTACCCAGGATCACACAGCTAGTAAGTATTTGAGGGTGAATTTGAACTCAGTTTTTCATGCTTCCAGGACCAGTGCTCTATCTTCTGGGCCACCTGAATACAGCTGCCATGGTCTTCCAACCTCTTCTATTCTCCTGGGTCTTCCACAATGTTCTTGGGCCCATTCATCATTCTGCTCACCCTTCTCTGAATCCACCTCAGCTTGGTCATTTCTTTCCAAAATTGTGATACTCAGGTCTGAATACCACCCTCTAGCTGTGGTGTGATCAGGACAGAGTTATACAGATCTATTACTGACCCCCTTTCTAGATCATAGGCCTCTCAATGCCCCTTAGGGAGGCACTGGCCAATCCAACCATCAAGTTTCACTGGTGATTTTACACAGACACTGCTATCCCCAAGAATCCCTGGATCCCTTAACAGGAGCCATGGTTGCTAACCCTTACCCATTCGTTGATTTTTCTTTTCTAACTCATGTTGAAGATTTTGCATTTACCTCCACTGGATATTTTCACCTGGGTAAAAAAAAAATTCCCTTCATTCTAGCAAACTGAAAGCTCTTCCATCCTATGTCATCTGACAGCTCCACCTATCCCTCTCAGCTCTAGCATTGGCACATTTGGACAAGCACATCTGCTGTTTCATTTAAGTCCTTGATAAAAATGCTAAAGAAGCAATGAGGAAAAGGAGAAATCCCTGGAGCAATCAAGACCATTGCCCTGAGACTTGTTAGTGAGCTCATTAGCCAGCAATCAACAGGTAAGGCAATTTAACTGCTTAACAGTTTCCAAATCCACCTACCATCCCTGACCCGATCAAAGACTTTACTAAAACCTGAATGCACTTTGCAGCATTTCACTGATCCAAATGAAGACTAGCAGCTCATCAGACACTATTTTACAAAGGATCTGGGATGTTGGCAGAATGGGCAGGAAATGTATCTTTTTAGCATATGCATTTCTGCCTTCCTGTCATGAAAGCAAACTGCTTCATTTACCTAAGGAGAGAAAGTACTCAGAGTCTAATCAAGCAGTTGTCCCACTGAAGTTGAAAATGATTTTCCTGATGGGTCATTTCCACCTGCTCGATGAACAAATGCACCTTAAATAAAGCAGTGAATAGGAAAAGATTGTTCAGGATTCTCTGTCCAGAGTCACTTGGCCATAATGTCTACATTGAGGCAACCTCTCAGAAAGCACAAATGGGGCAAGAACATAAAATCAGGATAACTTAAGGGACATTTATAGGAGGCTGGAGCTCATTTTGAGCCCAGGTGTAGCCAATCAATGGGAAAGGAGAGGGAGGCTAATAGACCTCTGCCACCTTGCTTCTACTTTACAAGGGTTGTGGGGGAAAGTTTACAAAGGAAAGTAAGCTAATCTGCATACCACAGTTATCTAAAGGTAATCTAGTAGGTCTATAGTAGGCCCCAGTGTGAGATCCTATAGAACTCTGTGGGGCATGGCCTTTAAACAGGCATAACTGGGATGAAGATGCAGACAAGGAGACTGAGAAGGAGCAGTCAAACAGGCAGGAAGAGAACCAGGTATGGGTAAAATACTGAAAACCTGGAAAGAAAAGAAAGTGAAGGAGAAGAAGAACCTGGGTTCAATCCTGGGCCCCCTTCTCTTCTCCCTCCCTTTGGGATCTCATCAGTTCCCATGGATTTAATGACCATCTCTGTGCTCAGGATTATCAAATCTACCTATTCTGCCTAAAACCCTTTGCTGATCTCCAGTCTTTCATCTCTTCCTGCTTTGTTGATATCACAAATTGGATGAATAGTAGACATTATCAACTCAACATGTCCAAAACAGAACTCATAATGTTTCCCCTAAAATTCCCCCTCTTACCTTCCCAATTACTGTAAAGGGCACCACCATCTTCCAGGCTCCTGACCTTGGCACCATCCTGGACTCCTAACATCTATCACCCTGCCTAATCCAACCCATTGCAAAGGTTTGTCCAATTTACCTCTGCAACATCTATTGCAGATTTCACTGCTGTAGCACCTCTCATCAATTTCAACTCATCAACATCTCACAGATTTCACATCATCAATATTTATTCCAGATTTCACCTTAGCAGGACCTCTCCTCAATTTCACCTCTCCACCATCTCTTGTGGATTTTACCATTGCAGCTCCTCTCATCAATTTCAACACTTCAACATCTCCGGCCGATTTCACCTTAGCAGGACCTCTCCTCAGGTTCACCTCTGTAGTATCTTTCAAAAACTGTGCTTTCTCTCTGATGCTGCCCCTACCCTGATGAGGCCAACCTCATCTCCTCCCACCTGCACTATATTTTCTTCTTATGACTTGCCATTTATTTTATTTGTACAAAATAGTGAATAATCATACCTTGACTGGGAAAAAAAATGTCAATTTTGTGTTTAAACAAGTCCTTTCACTCTGGAGGATGTAAAAGCTTGGGACTAGCAGCTTTAGCCCCAACATCTTTGGGATTGGACTCAGCAGGCTTCCCAGTCTTAGAATCACAGGAATTTATGTCCTTAGAAGCAGACTTGTCAGCCTTGAAATCAGAGTTGGTGGCCTTGGTATCAGATTTTGTAGCCTTGGGATCAGACTTAGTGACCTTTGTGGCAGACTTTGTGACCTTGGAGTCAATGGGCTTAGCATCCTTAGAATCAGGCTTCTTGATCCTGAGACCTGGATGTTTGGTGGCAACCTTAGAGCCTGGAGGCTTAGTGGCCACATTGTGGCCAGCATACTGGGCACTGATTTCAGGGATCTTGGGCATAAGGATCTGAGTCTTAGAGGCCTTGGTGATCAAGGCCTTGCTGGTGTCTGCTCAGGTCTTTGGTATTGTTGGCCTGCATCTTCTTCAGCCCCTTCTTATGTTTCTTCACAGAGAACGTTTCTCAGAAACTTGAGATTGACCCCTTTCAGAGATGGGTATCACTGTGACCTAGGTTTCTTGATGCCATTTCTGTGCCATTTTTGTGATTGGTTATGGGTGGTATGGTTCTTAGATTTAGCCATGTTAAGACAGCAGCCTTCACTTACAGGCACTCCTCCCACTAGAAAAGGTCAAATCCACAGAGAGAACAGCTTTCAACTGCACTATTTCAGTAGCCCCAGGCCATCAAGCTCAATTCAAGAATAGCTGGACTCCCACTGACAATGCAGAAACCCTACAGTACCTAGATCCAGAGAGGAGGACATCGTTGGCTCCTTTCCTCGGCATGCCTGTCATCTCTCTGGGGGAGGGAAGCCATGTGAATTAGTGTGAATGAGACAAGGTAGCCTGGATGGCAAGGGAGAGAGCAGGGGAAGGCCCTCTCACCCAGGGGAAGTGAGGAGAGGAGAGACATAACCCATGAGGCAGAGAGACAAAACAGGGAAAAGGGAAGCAGCAGGAATAAAGCTGGAGAGGCAGGCTGGGACCTGGCCCTGGGACACCTTCCGCACCAACAAACCCACCTCTCTTTGCCTCCAGCCCACAACCCCTGGCTCCATTCTACAGGATCTGGAGGGCAAGTCACTCAATTGAAAGATATTTCCAGGGCAAGATGAAAATAAGAAAGAGGAATGAGAGGATCCTGGCTTGCTGGACAATGCCAATGTCACTGGCCACTCCCTTGCCCCCAGCAGAGGTGAGACCTCTCAATTACCTTGCAGGATGTTGGCCAGATACATGTCAATCTTGGGGACCACAATGAAGATGGGAACATTGAGCACTAGTGCCAAGTTCAGGTGCTCCTTGGTCATGGCCAAAACCCCAGCTTTGCTGTCCACCTGCCCTAGACAAAGAAAGTAACCATGAGTTGGAGGGAGGCCAGGGCATAGCCCCCTTCTTAGGGGTAGCCTTCAGCAATGGAGCCACAAGTACCAGGATAAGTCTAGAAGGAGGAAAAGGAGCAGGTGATCAGACACTGGCAGTACCAAGCACAATTCGGATGCCAGGACAGCATGAGGGGAAGTCACATCATTGGTGTGGAGAACTCACTCCACCAGACAGGCAAATCAAATGGAAAGTGGTCATAGGCAGGCGTTAAGAGGTGAGGATGCTTGGCCAGGGCCAACCAGCCCATGTGGATCAGAGGCAGGGACTCTCTCTATCAAGCTAAGTGGCTCACATGCCAACAACTTACAAAGAAGCACAATGACATAAACTGAGATTAGAGAGGACCCAACAGAGATGAATTCTGGTTAATCCAGGGTACAGAAGCCCCTGCCCCTCCTGGCAGGCTTCTCAACAGCCCAGCAAGCTCAGGAGTACAGGTATGATGGTTCCCATTCTGCACATGAGGAAATAGAGGACCACAGAGGGAAAGGCCTCTAACTGCTCAGTGCCTGAGCCCAGACTCCAGCACAATGAACCATGACTGACAGGAGGTAAGTTGGGCAGAACTCAGGAGGACACCTGGGAGTCACCTGCTGCCCCCAGTCCCTCCATTCAGCATATTTCAGAAGACCTATGACCTCATTCAAAAAGGTGGAGACCCAGAGGGGAAAAGCAAAGTGAAATATTGCAGCTCCTGCATGTCCCTGGTGACAACGATGGGCACTAAGAGGCACAAAAGACATTCCAAGGAAACTGTGCTGAAACAGGAGATGCTACAAAGGAAAGACAGACTGCTGGGGACAAGCATCAGAGCAAGGCCTCTGGCTCACTGGTGGTCTTCCCTGGCAGACTCATAGGGAGACACAGACAACAGGCCTGGATGGACTGGCTGGGGAAAGGTGGGAGGGCCAACCCTGAAGAGATCTCATTTCCCCCAACTCTCCCTAAGGTGACCCCACCTATCACCCACATGACAAAAAGCAGAGTCTTGGCGCTCAGGGGAGTGAGCACTTCTGGAATGATCTGCCTACATCCAAAGTTCTATCTTGATCCCTGACTAAAATTCAGATCACACTGAATGGTCAGTGTGGTCAGGAATCAGGGATCAGTGGGAAAGGCCTCTGCTTTTAATTCCAGGTTGAAAGCAGCTTCAAAACCTTCATTCCAGCGGAGCTCATACTCTACAGATGTTCTCCTATCCTCCTCAAAGCTTCTGCTTAGTCCAGAGGGGACCCTGGGCTTAAGCAAGTTTGGGCAGTCTACCTGGGAAAAGCTTCATGGGCCAACCTGATAGTCTTCCAGCTGAAGACCAGCCCGGTCATGTGTGGAGGGATCACTATGAGGCCTGAAGTCCCTGCCCAGAAGGAGGACTGCAACCTTACAGAAGGAGGGAAAGACCACAGACCCCCAAACGACTGAACGTCACAGAACCCTAGAACTGGAGCACACCTCAGGGAGGGGGGGGTCTTGAATCAAAGGCCAATGCCAGTCTTGCTCACACCCATTAGCTGAGATGTCATCAGAGAAGGTAGCTTTCAGACCTACCTCAGCTACTTACCAATCACAGGGTCATGGTCAACCACTTCTCAGTTTCTCATCACTAGAGGACCTCCAAGGCTCTGACACTCTGTGTTCTAGGGTTACCAACAACAACAAGTCCAATTTCTCATGATCTTACCTTTGCCTTGGAACAACGGTTCTCCACTCGAGGTCCATGTTAAAAAATATTTTGATAACAGTCCCTCAGTAGACTTCAAATCCTCTGTCATCACACACATGAGCTGGAGAAGGGGTCACAGGCTTCAGAAGGCTACAGAAAGCTACAGAAGGCTTCAGCCCAAGGGCTGAAGACAAGCAGGCCACAATCACAGGCCAGTGTCAAGACCCAGTGGGTCCACTCTTGCTGAGAATCTGTGTTGGTGGGATGTGTGAGCCTGTGCTTGCCATGAGCAGGTAGGGATAGTAGCAGGATGAGGGCTTACTAGGGGAAGGGCCTGCCCACACAAAGTCTGTCTTCCAAAGAGAACAGGCATGAAAGTTATTTACAAGGCACATAACCAAAAGAACTGTCAACTTCTATCAGTAAAGAAACTTCAGACTGGGGGCGGAGCCAAGATGGCGGAGTAGAAGGACGCAAGTTTACGAGCTCCGAAACCACAGCCCATAGAATTAATGTAAAAAGAGACCCCCATAACTTCTGGACCACTGAAAGGTGTACAGAAACGAAGTGGAAGAGATTTCCGTTCCAGAGAGCCCTGGAGAGCCATCCCCAGGATCCGTCGCGCCCCGAAAAGTGGACCCCACCCCAGCGCTGCCCTGGCCGCGGCCCCAGAGAAGCTGACCCGAGCAGGCTTCAGGGATGGAAGCTCCGGCAGCCAGGAGGGTCCCTCCACCCACAGAAGCTACAGGTCAGTGAGAGAGACTGCTGGCTGGAGGAGGGGAGCGGAGTGTCTCCATGACTTGGACCCCCTCGGGAGGAAGCGGCGGCGGCAGGGGCAGCGGCAGAGGCAGCAGCGGCGCGGCCATGGCGGCCCGGGACTCCCCCAGCAGCAGGCAGGATCTTCATTACTGAAAGTCTCTGCATAAAGCCCCTGAGGGAACTGAGCCTGGGAGACGGCCCTGCACCACCCCACTCTATTACTGAAGGCCTCTGCATAAAGCCCCTGAGGGAACTGAGCCTGGGAGGCAGCCCCCCCCACCCGCTCCGTTCCTGAAAGTCTCTGCATAAAGCCCCTGAGGAAGCCGAGCCTGGGAGGTGGCCCTGCCCCCACCCCAGCACCAGAACTAAAGGTCACATTGATTAGCAGCTGGGCGGCGCAGAAAGCACATTTGAATCTCAGACCCCAAGCACTAGCTGGGCGGATCTAGGCGGGGGTGGACAGGAATCTCAGAAGTCAAGTAACTGGCTGGGAAAATGCCTAGAAAAGGGAAGAAAAATAAGACTATAGAGAGTTTTTTCCAACAAATGCAAATGATCCCACTTTCGGATCTGACGAGGAGGAGGACATATTTTTGCCATCAGGGAAAGACGTAGAGGGCGGGGCCTCAGTACCCCAGACATCCCAGGGGTATGTCGGGTGGGCTCAGGCCATAGAAGAGCTCAAAAAGGATTTTGAAAAGCAAGTTAGACAGGTGGAGGAAAAACTGGGAAGAAAAATGAGAGAGATGCAAGAAAAGTATGAAAAACGGGTCAATATCTTGGTAAAGGAGACCCAAAAAAATGCTGAAGAAAATAACACCTTGAAAAATAGGCTCACTCAATTGGCAAAAGAGGTTCAAAAAGCCAATGAGGAGAAGAATGCTTTCAAAAGCAGAATGAGCCAAATGGAAAAAGAGATTCAAAAGCTCACTGAAGATAATAGTTCTCTCAAAATTAGAATGGAACAGATGGAGTCTAATGACTTTATGAGAAACCAAGAAATCACCAAACAAAACCAAAAGAATGAAAAAATAGTAGAGAATGTGAAATATCTCATGGGAAAAACAACTGACCTGGAAAATAGATCCAGGAGAGACAATTTAAAAATTATGGGACTACCTGAAAGTCATGATTAAAAAAAGAGCCTAGACATCATCTTCCATGAAATTATCAAGGAAAACTGCCCTGACATTCTAGAACCAGAGGGCAAAATAAGTATTGAAAGAATCCATCGATCACCACCTGAAAGAGATTCGAAAAGAGAAACTCCTAGGAACATTGTGGCCAAATTCCAGAACTCCCAGGTCAAGGAGAAAATCTTGCAAGCAGCTAGAAAGAAACAATTCCAGTACTGTGGAAATACAATCAGGATAAATCAAGATCTAGCAGCTTCTACATTAAGGGATCAAAGGGCGTGGAATAGGATATTCCAGAAGTCAAAGGAACTAGGACTCAAACCAAGAATCACCTACCCAGCTAAACTGAGTATAATACTTCAGGGGAAAATATGGTCTTTCCATGAAACAGAGGACTTTCAATCATTCTTGATGAAAAGACCAGAGCTGAAAAGAAAATTTGACTTTCAAACACAAGAATGAGAAGAAGCATGAAAAAGTAAACAGCAAAGAGAAGTCATAAGGGACTTACCAAAGGTGAACTGTTTACATTCCTACATGGAAAGACAATATTTGTAACTCTTAAAACTTTTCAGTATCTGGGTAGTTGATGGGACCACACACATACATACACACACACACATGTACACGCATGCATGCACACACACATACACACATGCATGCACATACAGAGACAGAGAGCACAGAGTGAATTGAATAGGATGGGACCATATCTTAAAAGAAATTAAGGTAAATGATGAGAGAGAAATGCAATGGGAGGAAAGAGGGTGAAATGGAATGGGGTAAATTATCTCTCATTCAAGAGGCAAGCAGGAGACTTTTTAGTGGAGGGAAAAAGAGGAGAGCTGAGAAAAAAAAAATCAATAAGTTTACCCTTATCACATTTGACTAAAGGAAGGAATAAAATGCACACTCATTTTGGTATGAAAACCTATCTTACAATACAGGAAAGTGGGGGAGAAGGAGATAAGCAAGCGGGGGGGATGATGGAAGGGAGGGCAAAGGGTGGAGGAAGCAATTTGAAGTCAATACTTGGGGAGGGACAGGATCAAAAGACAGAAGAGAAACAATGAGGGGCAGGTTAGGATGGAGGGTAATTCAGTTAGTCTTACACAACACGACTATCAGGGAAGTCATTTGTAAAACTACACAGATATGGCCTATATTGAATTGCCTGCCTTCCCAAAGGGAATGGGTGGGGAGGGAGGGATGGGGAGAATTTGGAACTCAAAGTTTTAGGAACAACTGTTTAGTATTGTTGTTGCTACTAGGAGAGAAGACGTACAGTTAATGAGGAATAGAAAGTCATCTGGCCCTACAGGAGAAAAGAGAAGATGGGGACAAGAGAAGGGAGGGATGACAGAAGAGAGGGCAGATTGGAGATAGGGAAAATTAGATTGCTTGGGGTATTGGGGTGGGGGGAGGGGATAAAAGGGGAAAAAAAAATTTGGAACTCGAAATTTTGTGAAAATGAATGTAAAAAATTAAATAAATTAATTAATTAAAAAAAAAAAAGAAAGAAACTTCAGACTGACCATAAAAATTAGCTCATAGGATACAAAGGCCCAGACTTCTCTTGCTTTTCTTTTCCTTTGTATGTTAATCTGTGTAAGAGAAGGAGCTTTCCCTTGCCTGGAGACCTGCCCCTGCAACAGTATCCTCTGCCCCTCCTGGCCACATCTGTCCCTCCCCACCTCCTGGCTGCCCCTCGGGGAGAGAGAATGCTTCAGCTTCTCTTCCTTTGAAGATGATCCTGTGTTCCTGGCTCCTCAGCTAAATGTCCAGGTAGCCCCCGAAGCAGATTAACTTTCTGTCTAGAGATTGCACACGGTGACCCCAGACCCGATTCTTGTGCTCACTAGCCACTGGACTCTGAGGAAATCCCTGAACTTGCCTCTGCTTTGGCTTCTTCAGCCATGGAATGGGCACAGCACTAAGATTTGCCTGCAATGACCCAGCCAGGGGCCATGGCGCCGGACATCCAGTCCCGCCCTGTTCACTCCTGGGCCGTCTGCAGCCCTGCGATTCTTTACCCCACAAGCCCTGACAGGTGTCCTGTCTTCCACACAGCTGGACGTGCTCTTGACCTGCTTGCCGCCGGCGGGTGCCCTTCCCACTTACCATGAGCATGCAGCAGTCGGGCAGGCGGACGGTCATGCCCCAAACGGTCGTCCTCAGGTACTTCTCGTGGCCGGCCAGGTCGAGGAAGGCGATGACCTTGGTGGACTTCTCACAGATTCGGGTCCACTCTAGCTGTCCTCGGAGGTGTCAGGCTTGTTCACCACGTTGCCATAGCTGTCGAAGCCCAGAATATCACTGCCCACGCTGCTGGTGAGGCCGGACTCTAGCTCAAGCTCGTGCCAGAAGAGCTTCTGCCGGGAGAAGCCGCAGCCGTTGTCCAGCTCCGCACGCCAGCACGCTCAGCAGCGTGCTCTTCTCCGTCCACGTTACGTTGCCCCCCACGGTGACCCTGCGTGAGGGCGCCAAGGTGGGGGGACAGGTGTGAGCGGAATCAAACATACGTCCCCCACCCCCACCCCCCATGTCTGCATCCAGGCGGGCCTGCCGAGGCCTTCCGTCTGCCTTCCGCGAGGAGACGCCCTGGCTGGCTGCCCACCTGGGCCATAAGCCACTTGACCAGCCAGGTCACAAGCCTGGCACGCACTAGGCAATCTCCCCGGGGCTACGGCTAGACTGGCTGCCATGGCCACCCACGGAGGCAGCTCCCGCACAGTTGAGCTCGGGGTCTATGAGAGTAGATGGAAACTGGGAGGAGCACAGATCCCTCTTCGGCCTTCTGTGCTCCCGGGGACATGCCCTTCCCCAGTCCTGGTGTCTGGCTCACGGGCTGTCCTCACGAGAGGGCAAACGGAGTCTAGGAGCAAAGCGTTCCTCCCAAAGTGGCCCCTCTTCAGTGCAGCCTTTCCTGCCATCCCTCATCTCCTGGCCTCACCCCAACCCAAAACCTGATGGGAAAACATGTGAAAAGGAAAGGAACTTGACCTTCCTCAGGCTCGTCTATGGCGCTCTTGGCAACACGCAGGAGAAAGCGAGTGGGCCAAAGCACATATTGGCAGTCTCTGGGCGTCATCCACGGCAGATGGAGGGAGGGCCCGAGGGCTCTGTCCCCCTTGGGCTGGCACTGATGTGGAGGAAACAGCTCAGTCACAGCTGTTTCACTCCCCATCCTCTTGAAGATTAAGTGTTAGCCTTAAGGTTAAAGGTACGGTTAGGATTAGTGTTAGCTTTAGGACTTGAGGTTTAGGGTTAGGGTTAGGTCTCACAGTGGCATTGCTATCCTTTCTGCCTGTTACCATCAGCAAGGCACTGGTTCCTAAAGCCAGCAGGGTGCTCATTCATGTGTAGGTTTCAGGGCTACCAGCAGATAGTGGGGGGCTGCCCCTCAGTCCAGTCTACTCCCTCTGCTTCTGTCCCCTTCCCAGCAAGCTGGTATCTGAGCAGCCCCACATAGAAACCTACGGATGGGGCCTTAGCTCTTTGCCATCACAAAGGCTACTGTTTCATTCTTAATTTTATTTTTTAATTTGCAGATTCTAATTTATGCCTATTCAAAAATAGTTTCTTCAATCTCTGGTGCTTTCTTGTCTACTTGTCACATGAAACTTGCTCTTGAGGCCAACTCAGAGTAGTGGGAAAAGCAGGAGATATTGTGGTGGAAACAATCTGTACAAAGGGTTACTTCCCTTCTGCCGAGGGAGGCCTGGAATGGATTGCCCTGGGCACTGAGAGGAAGCCAAACACAGGCCTGGGCTGGGAGAAGCAAAGCTGGGTGTGGGAGCCCAAGGAGACTTTCTCACTTCTGCTTGCCCTTTGGAAGTACACACAAGGTCTCTCCTGGTCTTAATGCTACTTTACTGCCTCCAAATTTGTGTTTTATACTTCCTTGTGGTGTCTGTCTAGATAAGTAAACAAACACATATCCAGACAGACACTCCACTGGGTGCATGCTCCATCTTTCAGGAGCAGGACAGCTCCCCTAGCAAAACAACAGCTTTGTGTGTGCCCTGGCCTTCCCTGCAGCCAGCACAGGGCCTGCCCACCAGCAGACACTTCATATGAGTATTTCCATTCAGTTAAACTCAGGTGTAAAGAATCTTCTCTGTAGCATTCTCAACAAGAGGTCACCAGCATGCCCTCAACAGCCTCCAGAGAAGGTGAAACAAGACAGAAGCTCTAAGCTGTCCTCTTTCACTTTGGGACAGCTCAAGTTGTTGACAAATTTGTTGTGACATCTGGCTGAAATCTGCTTCTTGGCACCTTCCACCCACTGCTCCTGGATCGTGCATCAAGGGTCAAGCAGAACAGGCTAATCCCTTTTCCAAAGAAATTTTCAAATAATAGCATTATAGGGTGCCTCCTATGTACCAGATACTGTGCTGAGCACTTTACAAATATCTCATTTGATCCTCACAACAATCCCATGAGGTAGGCAACATTATTAGCCCCATTTTACAGATGAGGAAACATAGGCAGTTGGCAGGAGTGGCATGTGAAGTTTCAAGGGAGGATGGAGGGGGATGGTGGCCTCCTGACCTGACACTCCTCAGGGGCTGTAGGAGACATTAGATTCTAGACAAAGTCAGCTCTCATTTGCACAGAGGAGGAGGAGCAGGATGGAATGAGGAGAGGGTGGGGCAGGATATGGGGGATAGGCATCCCAGGCTGTAGCCCCATCCTGGCCCTGTCACTGACCATGTGATAATAGCACATGAGGTAATACCTTTCTAAGTTTTGTTTTTCTCCTCTCAAAAGAAATCAATGGGCTCATTTGGGTCATCATCACCTTATTGGGGGTATAGCAGTATGACTGACACTGGGGTCTCCAAGGTCCCTGTCAATTCTAATATACTGGGGTTGTAGGTCAGCCTAGGAGGCAGTAACAGAGAGGGAGACCTGCCTTTTCTGGGCCTTCATATCAGCTGGAGAACAATATTTTGTGCTATTCAAAACACAGGGGTGGTTTTAAGGGGTGGCAGGCAGGGAAGGGATTAGATTATGATGACAGAGGCTAGGGTTGACCCTTCCCTTATAATATAGAATTCAGAACAGTCAAGAGCTTAGATTCTCTGTCTTTATGAAACTGAAATTCTGAACTTAAGACTACCTGGTAGACTGCTGACTTTGCTTGGCAATTTGGGGGGTGCCAATGCAACCTTCTCAGGCCCCCCAATGATGTGGTTAGATTTGTATCCACAGCAGCCTCACTACTAGCTTACTGCTTTGTTTGAGGCCCAGGGGAAAGACTCCACCACAGCATGGGGGATGGAGGGCAAGAGCTGATGCTGATACCACAGTGGGTGGGCATTCAAAGATTCCAGTGGGGCAGACTTTATCACCATGTGGGGATGGAATCTAGAGAGGGGCATCAGGTCAGCTATCTGCCTTGGCCACTGCCAATTTGCCTTTTCCTGTCCTTGTCAAGTGGGCAGCCCACCTTCAGAGAAGCCAGCAGGTCGATCAAATGGGATTCCTTGGCCAAGAAGACATATGGCTTCCTCCTTTTTAGGACAGGTCTATTAGGAACTCTCCCTGCTACTCAAACCAGACCTTCTCATTTTCACAGCTGGCAGAGACATCCATTGGGGTCTGTATCCCATGACCTAAGCAAGTGTCTTTTAAATAAAATGAGTTATACTCAATATAGAGTTGCAAAGGTCACAGGCCCTCCAAAATTGAATTTGTGTATATTAGAGATGGTCTTCCATGGACAGATTGGGGAACCAGGCTGAGATTCCTTACAATCTAGTCTTGTCTGTAATCTGAGTTGGCGGTGGCCTAATTCATTTTCTTTAAATCAGTTTCTCCTAAGGCTGGGACAGCCTCCCTTTTGTATCAGCCCTGTCACTGAAACTTGTCTTGTGCAATCTTTGGAAACTCAAAAATCCCAGAGGTGGCACTGAGCTTGCAGCTGTGAGCAAGGGAACTGGAAAGTCCAGGGTGTACCTTGGAGGCTCTTCCTGGTTCTGGGGGAGCCCCTCATTCATCCATTTACTCATCTGCAAAATGAGTGGGATAATCCAACTGTCCATCTAGGGCTGTTTACTCAAGAAACAGAGGCCTAAGGGTCTGTGTTAGTATCAGCTGATTAGCATGAACTCTTTTTGTCCTCCAGAATGGATTGCAGAACCAGAAGCTATTGGGGATGGGGGGAACCAAAGACATGGAAGAGACATGATCCTTTACCTCAAAGTTACAAACTCTTGGGAGCAGGAAATTGTGTCTTTGTGAAGTAAGCTGAGAACCATCCTAAGCTGAGTGTCAAAATCCCAGATTCAATAAAGATGTGCCAAGAGGGAGATCCAGAATGGAGGCAGGATAGAGAATGAAGCTGGCACTTCACCCCTCCTGCAGAATCCTTTGGAGAAAGCACCTTCTGGTCAGGCTGAGCTGAGGTTGAGCTCAGGCATGAAGCTGTTGGACTTGGCCCTGGTGGGCAACCATCCTCAATGTCTTGGAGAAACATCAGAAACTCTAGGAGAGTGTGTCTCAGTAGCAGCCCAGATTCCCTATTGGAAGAATTAGTCTAGGCTGTTTTCTCCCTCTCCTTCAAGGTCCCCCTTGCATCAGCATCTTCTCAGGGGATCCCAGAAAATCCCCTCTAGTCAGTCAGCCCAACTTCTCATTTTTTTCCTTCTTTCAGGAATTTCTACAGGGAAAGACTTTGATGATGTCTTGACACAGTCAACTCCTGAGCTGTCATTACCAGGTTAATGATGATGGATGCAGCAGCAGAAACAGCAGAGGAAGGAGTTCCCTGGTGGCTGGAGAGTGCACTGCCTTCAAGGACAGTCCCCTCAGGTAAGCCAAGCCTAAACTCCTTATAGATCACAATGACCCAGGGCAGCCAAGGACCTGGAAAGCTTCCATGTGCACCTTTCTTTCCCGTCCCCATCTTTGGTGGAGACATCATTCTACTGCTTTCTTTGCCCACAAATGGGAGAATTTTCTGTCCCCAGCACCATCTCTCCTCTACTACCATAACCTAGTTGCTGCTCTCTTCACTCTCTGAGAACAGGAACTAGGAAGGGGCTACTTTGAGCATGGAGAGAGCCAGAAACCCTGAGGCCTGAGGCTGGGCAGAGAACAATTGCCCTCTGCTATGAATCTCTCCTCTTTAGCCCCAATCCTCATAGTTCCCGGGGTGAGCAAGGACCCAGCAAGAGCAAAGGAAGCCACTGGGGTGATGTGCCTAGGGGTGAGGAGACAGGTTCAGATGGCTATTAGCTCCTCTCATATCTTGTCATGGTGGATTGATTTGGAAAGAGGCCCTCCCTGGCCCACAGGAGTTGTAACTTTGTTCAATCCTGCCTCCAGTGTTCAAAATGATTTATCTGTTTAAGGAATAAGAAGCAGAAAAGAGGACTTTGGGTGTCAATTCATTTCATCTTGCAAGGCTCCTTGAAATTTTCCTCCTCCTCCAAGCCTGGCTGCCTTCCTGTCTTTCTCCCCCTTCATCTTGTCCCTCTTTCCTTTGCTCTTCATGCTCGCTGCCTCCCAGGACCCTGAAGAGGAAGTCCAGCAGTGTGAAATGCCTCTCACCAGCCCCTCACCTGGGCCCTGCTTCCAAAGCTCACATCACCTACTACAGGGAACCAGTGGTCAGGCAGTCCTATGTCGGGGGCCCACAGGCCACATTGCTGGCAAAAAGCTCAATCCTACAGGACCAGATGGACAGTGATGACTCCTAGAGTCAGCATGGTGAGCTCTGCCCAGAGCTGGACAAACCTCAGGAATGGGGAGAAAGAAAGAAGCTCCTCCCTGTCTTCTAAAGATTTCTTGGGAGTCCAGCCTTTAATCTTGTCACTGTCATGAGTTAGCCTGCATCTTTTGTTTGACTCATCTCCCTGGATCCTCCCTGATTGGACATCCTTCCACTCTCCTGAAGTCCCTCAGCCCCACAGATAGCACTTTTACAGATCCCTGAGAGAATAACCATGCCCCTAAGGCAGAGGGTTGCCTGGTTTTGTGCAGCCAACGAGCTCAAAATGGTCTTTCCATGTTTCAATAAAGTTCCATCATATGGGAAAATGTAAAAATCATTCTTAATTCATGCAGAAATAGGAAGGGAGCCTGATTTGTCCCTTGGGCAAACTCCCTCCCCACCCTAGACAAGGTGGGATAGGCTTCTGAGCTCAGCCCCCCACAAAGGATGAGATGTCTGAGTTCTGAAAAGTTCTGCCAGGTGTCCCACCTCTAGCAGCTGTTGCTACTTCAAGGCTGAAGCTACATGCTCATCAGGCCCCTCCATTCTCTGTGCACAGGTGGTGACCTGTTGGTGAGGAGGAGGAGAGGCAAGGGAGGTGCTGAAAGCAGTGGACTGAGGGAAGGCAAAATCACCTATGACACCTATGGATCCTTCTCAGGTTACTGCTCTGAGGATGACTGCAGTTAGGCAGTACTTCCTCCCCCCAGAGCTCCATCCCCCAGGCACTGCCCCTCATACTTTGAAAGGCACCCCATTACTGGATGGGCATAGATTTCAGATAAAAGGAAGAGAGAACTCTGCAGTCTGAGTCAGGGTCAGGATTTGGAAGGGGGGAGAGCCCAAATCTCATCATGATAATGGGGGAATGCCCAGACCCACTTGGTTCTCCCTCTGAGTAGAGCCTCATTTCTTCCCTTCCCTACAGGGCATGTAATTATGGACCAGCCTGGCTCAGCATCCACACTAAGGGATGTTGCCTACAAAGTTGGTACTTTCTTGTGGATGACCATCAGTTTTCCAGGTGGGTTCTGGGAGTGAGTGATCACAGTGCCCAGGGCAGTCCCTGCTGTGGGCCCATAAGAGCTTCCTAATTCCTAAGCTGGGACATACTAGGCCAGGGTGAACTAACTCTAGGACAGTGTGTGGAGATGGCCTTATCATGACAGGATTCCCAAGCACAGCTAGAGATCCTTGGGAGGATACAAGAGCAGAAGAGCAAGAAGCAGCTGCAGAGTTGGCAACTCTGGGACAGGACAGACTTGGAGGGCAAAGCCTTTGAAGCCCTCTGCAGGGACTTTTACAGGTTGGTTCTTTGGCCTGCTCTACTGATGGATCCCCATCACCTGGTACCGCCTGACCACAGCTGCTTCCCTGCTGGACATTTTTGTCTTAACCAGGTCTTCCAAACTTCCCTAGGGCCTGCTAGAACCAAAGAATGCATGCTCTCACGGGTTCCACAATCTTTCAGCTCAGTTTCCTGATAGACTTTGCCCTGTTGGTTTTCAGCTTTTTCAGACTTTTATGCAGTGAATCTTATGACAGAGGGTCAGGGGTGTGCTGGAACCAGCTTAAACCTGCTTGTAAGTCAACTACCAATCAAAACTCAAAAGTGAGTGTCTAGATTGAAGAAGCTGGTGGGAGAAGTGGGTTGTGTGCATCTTCCCCTCCTTCAGAGCTGCTTGTTCAACCTTTACCAGCACACACCAGCCCCCATTACTCTTGGCCCTTCAGGGAAGTGGCTTGGCCATGCACACAGGTGCCATTCTCTTCCTGAGTATCTTGGAGGAGCTGTCCCCTCATTAGTTCCTGCCTCTCATCTCAACTGAGTCTGGTGGGTTCACTATTGCCAATCTGAGGGTCCTGAGTTTCCAGGAACAATCCCTTGGGGGATAGAATCCACAGCTCTCTTCCCAGTCCTCTGAGTGGCCAGGTCATTCTTGCAGGTTCTCTGTGGAGAATCATGCCCAGGTTTCCAGGCTGCCTCTAAGGCTGTGTTCAGGAGCCTCCAGAGCAGGGGTGGGGAACCTGTACCCCTGAGGGCCACATGTGGCCTTCTAGGTCCTCAAGTGTAGCCTTTGAATTGAGTCCAAGTTTTACAGAACAAATCATTTATAAAGGGGATTTTTTTTCTGCAAAGTCTAGACTCAGTCAAAGGGCCACATTTGAGGACCTAGAGGGTCACATGTGGCCTCAAGGCTGCAGGTTCCCCACCCCTACTCTGAACTCTTGGAGCCACAGGCTAGGCCAAGAGTGACCAGGCATTCTTAGCAGGGCTTCCTCCTTCCAAGTCCAATTTTACAAGCACTGTTTGGACTTTACCAAAAGAAGCCTGCCTAATTCACTAGCGTATTAACTAACTAGTATTAACACACTCCTGAGAGAGCCCTGGTAGGGAGACACCACCCACCAGCCCTGTCAAAGGGCATCCTGTCACCTTTCATAACAATATTCATGCATTTCACTAAGGCAAAGTTATCTCCTTTCACTTGGCCATGAGGGCTGTCCATAAAACCCCAGAGCTTCCCATCTTGGTTGTCCCAGGGTGGGGACACACCCTTTTGATTGCTTCCTTAGCCACTCACAAGAGACTCCAGTGGGGAAGAGCAGGCATTAGTATCTCCTCCTTCATCCCAATGAAATTCAGGAGCTTTTTGACTCTGAAGAAGTTGCTCCTGCTTCTCTTGATGCTGTTGCCTCTGACTTGGCTGGCTTATGGTGAGCCTTGCTGAGTCAGTCCTCAGGGCAGACTGGCAGGGGGGGACAGTCAAGTGTTGGGGGCAGGGCCACTGAACTGACATGTGAAAGACAGAGCTTTGAAGGGGAGTTTTTAGGGAAACAGGACTAAAGCCCTGGGAAAGGTACCCAGGCCTTCTATGGCAAGTACTTATGCCTAAAATGGGAGAGATGTCCTGTCTCTCCTCTTCTTGATCCAATTTCTTGTTCAAGCATCTTCTGTATGCAGGCCTCCCAGACTCATGCTACATGATTGGGCTGACTGTCCTGCTCATCTTAAGAGTGTTGGCTTCATATGGGTGTTTTATCTGCCGCCTCAGTGGGCAGATAGACAAGGCCCTTGAGTGTGGCAGAATTGGTAGAGGAACTGAGTCAGGAATGGATGGGTTAGTTGGGCAGGACACAGACAAGGCAAGCTCTAGAGGCCTTTGCCCCTTCTCACTGGAAAGAACAGACAGGCAATTTGATTTTTGGAGTTGTGATGACCTCAGAAGAAGATAAAAATGCCAAATAATCTTCACCCTCTGTAGCTACCTTCTCCCTTGTGGACAGGGGTCAGGGGACCTCAGGGAGGGACAGAGAGTGCCACATCTTCCTCAGTCCTCAGATCATCTATGAGCATAACTTGAATGGTTGACATTCTTCCTTTGTTTTCAGTTTTGCACAAACACTTCCATAAATTTCAAAATTTTTCACCCTCCCTGTACCCTCCCTCCTCGAGACAGCATGCAATTTTATATGGCTTCTACAAATACATTCTTATTAAACACATTTTCACATTAGTCATATTGCACAGAAGAATTAGAACAAATGGGAGAAACGATGAGAAAAAAACAAAACATACATAACACAAGAGAAAATATTCTCCTTCATTCTGAGTTCTGATTCTACAGTTCTTTGTCTGAATGTGGAAGGCATTTTGCCTCAAGAGTACTTAAAAACATTTTATTAGGTCCTTGCATTGCTGTGATGGTCTAGGTCTATCAGAAACAGTCCTCGCACACTGTGGCTGTTATTGTTTATAATGTTCTCCTGCTTCTGCTCATTTTACTCAGCATCAGTTCATATAAATCTTTCCAGGTTTTTCTGAAGCTCAAGTGTTTGGCATTTTTATAGCACAATAATATTCCATTGCATTCATAAACCATGTTGTCATTATCTTTAATGAAATTGTTGATCATTTCTGTGATTTGTTCTTTGCTCAATGATCTTTGATCATTCTTTAGGATCCATTCTTTTGCACCAAATCCTTCTCTATTTGTGTATGTTTCTGTTTCAAGCATATTTCTTGTAAATAACATATTGTTGGATTTCATTTTTAATCTATTCTACTACACTCTCCCATTTTATGGGTGAGTTCATTCCATTCACATTCACAGTTATGATCACTAAATGCATATTTTGCTCCATCCTCTTCTTTTATACTTATTCTTCTCTTTTTTACAATGTACCCTCTTCAAGAGTCTTTTGCTTCTGACCATTGCCTCCCTTAATCTACCCCTCTTTCTTTTCTTCCCCTCACTTTTCTCTTAAGCCTTTTCCTCTGACTTCCTCTTGGGTAAGATTAATTTCTCTATCTGATTGTGTGTCTGTATATATTCTTCCCTCCAACCATTTCACATGAGAATAAAGTTCAAGTGTTGCCTGTTCCCCTCTTCTGTCCCCTCCATTGTATAAACTCTTAACTGGTGAAACCCATGTCTATAACTTTTCCCATTCTTTCTCACCCCTTTCCAGTGCACCCTTCCACTTTTTTGAGATCCTCACAACATAATAGAGTCACACAGGCTGCTTATCTAATTAGACTGCCTCTAGTATCCCTGGTAATAATACAGTTCTGAAGGAGTTGCATGTATCATCCTGCCACATAAGGAAGGCAAACAAAGGCACTTGCTTACTGACTTGTGATTTCTCACCCATGTTTACTTCATTCTTCTTCTCTTGAGGTCTGTGTTTGACTGTCAGATGTTCTATACTGGTCTTTTCATCAGGAATGTTTGAAAGTTCTTCTATTTCATCGTGTCCACATTCACCTATAGCATTATGCTCAGTTTTGCTTGGTAGTTTCTTCTTATTCTTATCCAAGATCCTCTCTATATCTTTTGCACTTCAGAATATCATATCCTAAGTTCTGAATGCTTTTAATGTGGAATCTGATAAATCTCATGTGTCCTGACAGTCTTTGCATTATTTCTCTCTGGCTGCTTGCAGGATTTTCTCCTTGACCTGGAAGCTCGGGAATTGGTACAGTTCCTGAGAGTTTTGATATTGAAATTTCTTTCAGGAAATGACTTGTTGATTCTTTCATGTTCTGTGTTGCCTCTGCTTCTAAGACATCTGGGCATTTTTCCTGCATAATATATTTAAATATTACGTAAAGCTCCCTTTTTTTGTTCCTGGCTTTTGGATAGTCCAGTGACTCTCAAATTATCTCTCCTCAATCCATTTCTAGATCATTGGCTTGTTTTTCTTTTTAATGAGATACTATACATTTTCTATTCTTTTTCATTCTTTTCAATGAATTTTATTTTTTCTCGTCATCTCCTAGAATCATTAGCTTTTATTTGCTGAGTTCTCATTTTTAAGGAGTTCTCTTCAGTATTTTTGTGCCTCTTTTACCAAACTCAATTCTTTTTTTCGTATTTTTCTTGCACTGCCTTTTTCCCCCATTTTTCCTCTTCCACTCTTGGTTGACTTTTAAAATCATGTTTCCCATTCATTTTTATCTTGTTCTTTAGCTCTTCTATCAATTCTTGTTAGGCTCATGTCCAATCTGCCCTTTGTCTTTGAGGATTTGCTTTAAGATATTTTCAAGTCATTGTCTTCTTCTGTCTTTCTGCTTTGAGCCTTCCTGTTGCCATAGTAGCTCTTTACAGTCAGGTTCATTTTTTCGGTTTCCTCAATCTTCCAGCTTATTTCTTGACTATGAACTTGATGTTGGACTCTACTCACCTCTGGGCTCTCTCAGTTCAGTCTGCAGGGTTTCAGTGCTTCTAAAGTGATAGGATGTGTTTATTGCTCTTCTTCTTTGAGGTATGCAAGTTCCTGACCCAGGTTTGGGTTTTCTGCCTTGTAGGTGGCTGAGTTTCTGAAGAATGTTATTAGACTCAGTTACTGTTAGCCCACATTGAGTTTCTGCAGGTTCAGAGGGATTAAACTTATGGAATCTCTTTGTGTCTGAATCTCCTGCCCCAAATTATCCCACTGCAGGCTTGCATGAAGGTCAAAAGGTTAGTATTGCACCTTCAGCTGTACTCTGGGTCAGACCCCACAGCTCTGTTTGCAGACCCTCTTCCTTGGTCAGTACTCAGCTAGGGCCTCACTCACTGACTCACTCATGCCCTACATCTACAATCCAGAAGTGCCATCTGCCCCATTCCTTCTCCCAACACTAGTATAGGGTTCCCCAAGATCAACTCCTTCACAGAGGTTCAGTAGCAGCCTTTTTACCATCATTGGGTACTGAAATGCTTCCCACTGAACTAGCAGTCATTCTGCTGGGCTCCTGGTCAACCCTTAACTTCCCCAGTGTCCACAACTCTCTTTTACTTCTTAAGCTGATATGGGCTAGAAAAATGACTCACCATGACTTTTTGTTGATTATCCTGACCAGAATATGATGTGTTACGTTTGCTAGTTGGTTAGAGAAGAGGTGAACTGGGCACATCAAAAGTGCCCACCCTCCCTCTGCTCTCTTGGCTCTGCCCCTGTGCTGGATAAATATTGAGGCATTGCACTGGGGGACCTTCTGCATACTTGACCTCCTTTGCACCTCTTGGGGCAGTCTCTGACCCAACCTTTTGCCCTGAGCTCTCATACCTTCTTTGTCATTTCTGCCTTGGTAACCTTGGCCATCCCAGTTGAAGACCTCATCACTCTCTCCTAGGTCACTGCAGCAGATTCCCGAGTAACCTCCCTGCCTCCAAACTGTTCTTTGTTCTGCTCCCAAGGAACTTTCCTTCAACACAGAGCAGACCTGGTGATTTCCCACCCCAGACAACAGCAGGGATTCTCCTTTTCCTCCAGAGCAAAATAGCACCTTGGTGACCCTGTCAACATGGCTGCCCCCATGCTGAGAATTCATTCCAATCAATCTGTCAATTCACAGGGATTTATTAAGCATTTACCATGTGACAGGTCCTGTCCTAGGGGATATGGTGACAAAGAATGAAACAATTCCTGTTCACAAGGAACTTAAGTTCCCATGGGGGAAACCAAAAATGCAGGTAAAAATGTAACAGCAAAAACATAAAATGAATAAATACATAAACAGCACTTAAATATCTGGGGGTTTGGAATGTTCTTATCCCCTCCATTCAGATGGAAGTTCCTCGTATTCAAGAAAGGTTAACTTCTTGGTCCTTGTGATCCCAGTACCCAGTCCAGTGCTGGAACACAAGAGAGACATAACAAAGTTGAGGAGTTCCTTGTTCCTCCTCCTAAGAGACTTTTAATCTCTGTTTTCCTTCTTGTTCCCAAAGCTGAACAGCATGTGCTGTCAAAGATTCATGCTCTGGAAGGCAGCTGGAAACTCTTTCTTCTAAATACTTTGCCTACTGGCAGAAGGAAGCAACCAGGCTGGAGTGCCTGGAGCTATGCAAAAGGACCAGTGGGAGTGGAGATGGGAAAGACCTGAGCCACAAGGACATTTTGATTCACCTCTGGCCTGGTGAACCAAAGGGATGTCTTCCTGAGGGAACACCACAACTCACATCCAGGTGAGGAGAAAACTCTCCTGAGAACAGGTCACCAGGTCCAGTCACTGGGTGGTACCGAGGTCTTGAGGTGAGGCAGGACTCTGGACATGCCAGGGCCTGCCACATTCTCTGAGTTTTGTTGAATGCCTATCTCCCTTTTTGTGCTCCCCAGGAAGCCCTCACCACCCTCAAAGCAGAACATCAGCAAGGTGTGGAAAAGGTGATGAAGAAGATTACTCAGGCATCCCAAGTAATGTGTAAACTCAGATGCTTCTGGAGGTAAAGACTGCAGGGTTGGCATCTTGGGGAGGTGTCTTTTGGTTGCATGACCTTCCTTGAAAGACTGATGCTACACCCAGGAGGCCTGCCACTTACCTAAGGGGTTCTGGCCAGATTCCATACTTGTCTGGAAAAATCTTAGGTTGACAAAGACACCAGTCTTGCTGAAAGATGGCCTCTTGCTACCAGAGATGCCTAAAAACTCTAGACCCATTTGTCTGAAGGATGAGTAGGGAGCTTACTGACCTAAAACAAATCCAAGCCTCCTCCTGAACTCCTTTCTCAAGCCCCTACCATGTGCTGAGCACAACCATGAATGAAGACCAGGGAGATATAATGCTGACAATGAGAAGAACGGGAATTTGAAACTTTTTCTAGGGGATTGAGAAGTGACCTCACCACTCTAGGAAAAGTATTTCATGCCTAATCCCAAGTGAACTTAGGTCTTTCTCAGATGCCTTCTGTAGGAGAGTTCAGTTTCTGAACCATCCAATGTGGACCCAGGTCAAGATTTCTGGAGCCCAGCAGTTTGCAGAAACCCAGATCTTCCGTAGCAGACCTTAGGCCCACCCAGGGAAGATGACAAGTCCTTAGTGTGGGACTTTAGTGTTCTCATCAGTCTCCTTGTGAGAAATGGAAAGCTGGATGCTCCAGCTCAAGTCTGAATGGCAGAGGTATAACCCCAAACTAACTGGCAAACAGAAGAGGAAACTTAGAAAGGTAGATCAGAGAAGCCACAACTGAGATTCTCTCAGGGAGGAGGGGGTCAGTGGAGCCAGAATTCTTAGGTTAGCATGCCCATAGGAGTGGTCACAGATGGTGAGGACCACAGAGAGCAGATGAGGGTCCTGAGGACTGGGAGGGAAATGATCTGCACAGGGTCTCACAGGGGAGGAAATGTCAGTGGAGACTTGCACCCAAGTCTCTGACTCTGTTCTTTCCTTTGAGTACTGGTTCTGCTTAACTCCATCCTCTGTGACTATCTGGTGGTTAACTTTGACTTTTCCTTTTGTCACTGACTCAATTGGCTCAAGAAGCCCTCCAGGAAAATGATTTCAAGAAGATAGGTAGGGGGGAGGAGCCAAGATGGAGGAGTAGAAAGATTGACATATGCTAGCTCCTAACCTAAAACCCATAAATTTCCTGTAAAAAGAACTCCCCACAAATTCTGGAGCAGTGGAAGCTGTGCAGCAATGGAGTGGAGGAGATTTCCATTCCAGAGAGCCCTGAAAAACCAGCACCAAATGTCGGTCATGCACCGGACAGTGGAGCCCAGCCCTGCCCTGGATGCGTGGCCCAGAGAGGAGCAGACCCAAGCAGGCTTCAGGGACAGAACCTCCGGTGGCCAGAAAGGTGCCTCCACCCACAGGCACTACAGGTCAGTGACAGAGACTTCTGGGCTGGCCGAGAGGGGAGTGGGGTGTCTCCATAACTCAGGCCCCCTTGGGAGGCAGCAGTGGAGGCAGCAGTGGACAAGGGCTCCCAAAGCAGACAGGGGCTCAGATCTGTTATTGAAGGTCTCCACATAAACCCCCTGAAGGAACTGAGCCTGGGAGGCAGCCCTGCCCCCACCTGAGAACCTGAATTTAATCTTACCCTGAATAGCAACCCCACACACCACTGAAAGCCCTGAGGCTCGGGAGCAGCATTTGAATCTCAGACCCCAAGCACTACCTGGGCAGATCTAGGCAGGGGTGGACAGGAATCTCAGAAATCAAGTACCTGGCTGGGAAAATGCCCAGAAAAGGGAAAAAAAATAAGACCATAGAAGGTTACTTTCTTGGTGAACAGATGTTTTCTCCTTTCCTTTCTGATGAGGAAGAACAATGCTTACCATCAGGGAAAGACATAGAAGTCAAGGCCTTTGCATCCCAAACATCCAAAATAGATATCCAATGAGCTCAGGTCATGGAAGAGCTCAAAAAGGATTTTGAAAATCAAGTGAGAGAGGTGGAGGAAAAACTGGGAAGAGAAATGAGAGAGATGCAAGAAAAGCATGAAAAACGGGTCAATACCTTCCTAAGGAGACCCAAAAAAATGCTGAAGAAAATAACATCTTGAAAAATAGGCTAACTCAATTGGCAAAAGAGGTTCAAAAAGCCAATGAGGGGAAGAATGCTTTCAAAAGCAGAATTAGACAAATGGAAAAGGAGGTTCAAAAGCTCACTGAAGAAAAGAGTTTTTCAAAATTAAAATGGAACAGATGGAGGCTAATGACTTTCTGAGAAACCAAGAAATCACAAAACAAAACCAAAAGAATGAAAAAATGGAAGAGAATGTGAAATATCTCATGGGAAAAACAATTGACCTGGAAAATAGATCCAGGAGAGACAATTTAAAAATTATGGGACTACCTGAAAGTCATGATCAAAAAAAGAGCCTAGACACAATCTTGCATGAAATGATCAAGGAAAACTGCCCTGAGATTCTAGAACCAGAGGGCAAAATCAGTATTCAAGGAATCCACCAATCACCACCTGAAAGAGATCCAAAAAGAGAAACTCTTAGGAACATTGTGGCCAAATTCCAGAATTCCCTGGTCAAGGAGAAAATATTGCAAGCAGCTAGAAAGAAACAATTCCAGTATTGTGGAAATACAATCAGGATAACACAAGATCTAGCAGCTTCTACATTAAGGGATTGAAGGGCATGGAATAGGATATTCCAGAAGTCAAAGGAACTAGGACTAAAACGAAGAATCACCTACCTATCAAAACTGAGTATAATACTTCAGGGGAAAAAATTGTCTTTCAATGAAATAGAGGACTTCCAAGCATTCTTGATGAAAAGACCAGAGCTGAAAAGAACATTTGACTTTCAAAAAGAATGAAAAGAAGCATGAAAAGGTAAACAGCAAAGAGAAGTCATAAGGGACTTACTAAAGTTGAACTGTTTACATTCCTACATGGAAAGACAATATTTGCAACTCTTGAAACTTTTCAGTATCTGGGTAGTTGGTGGGATTACACACACACACACACACACACACACACACACACACACATACACACGCACACGTGCATGCATGCACAGAGACAGAGAGCACAGAGTGAATTGAATAGGATGGGATCATATCTTTAAAAAATGAAGTTAAATGGTAAGAGAGAAAAGTATTGGGAGGAGAGAGGGAGAAATGGAATGGGGCAAATTATCTCTCATAGAAGAGGCAGGCAGGAGATTTTTTAGTGGAGGGAAAAAGAGGGGAGCTGAGAGAAAAACATGAAGTTTACTCTCATCACATTCAACTAAAGGAAGGAATAAAATGTACACTCATTTTGGTATGAAAACCTGTCTTACAATACAGGAAAGTGGGTGGGAAAGGGATAAGCAGGGTGGGGGGATGATGGAAGGGAGGGCAATGGGAGGAGGGAGCAATTTGAAATCAACACTCTTGGGGAGGCACAGGATCAAAAGAGACCATAGAAGCAATGGGGGGCAGGATAGGATGGAGAGGAAATAGAGTTAATCTTACACAACACGACTATTATCAAAGTCATTTTCAAACTACACAGATATGGCCTATATTGAATTGCCTGCCTTCCCAAAGGGAATGGGTGGGGAGGGAGGGATGGAGAGAAGTTGGAACTGAAAGTTTTAGGAACAACTGTTGAGTATTGTTCTTGCTATTAGGAAATAAGAAATACAGTTAATGGGGAATAGAAAGTTATCTGGCCCGATGGGGACAAGGGAAGGGATGGATGATAGAAGAGAGGATAGATTGGTGATAGGGGAAATGAGAATGCTCAGTGTATTGGGGTGGGGGGAGGGGACAAATGAGGAGAAAATTTGGAACCCAAAATTTTGTGAAAATGAATGTAAGAAAGCTTCATTTATTTATTAGTAATTTTATTATTAAATTATATTATATATTAAATTAATAATTTAATAATAAAATTAATTAAGTTAGGATAATTAATTAATTAGTTGATTTTAAAAAAAAAAACAAAGATAGGTAACCTGACCAGTTGACTGACCTGAGACAGGAGCTGACAGCCTTCAACCAGAGACAGGCTGCAGTGGCAAAGGAAGGAAACCATTAGACAAAGTAGCTGGCAGCTCTGCACAGTGATGCGAGGCCCCCAGTCCATCTATTAGGCCACACACACCCCCTGATCCAAGATGGGCTGCCCAGGCATCTGTACAGGGAGGTTATGCCCTCTAAGATGTCCACTGGGCACTTCCTCAACAAAAATGTGTCCTGTTCAGTGGACTTTGTGGCATGGAGGTGATAACAATAGTCACCAGAGGGTCCAATGAGATTCTGTTTGCAGACCTGAAAGCAATGGAGAAATGCTAATCACTTGGTTCACAGTCGTCCCTTCCCTGGCACCAGACAGGCACATGCAGGCCCTGAGCTCTCAGATTCTCTCTAGACTCCTTGGTGCCCTTGTGCAGGCCCTCTTTCTTCCTCACCTCTGGTGGTTCTTGGGTCTCCTCTGGTGGGTTCTAGGTGGAGTCTCAGTTCCAGGCCTGGCTCACTCAGTTCCTTGTTAAAGACAAGGACACAAAGGCCAGGCTCCTTCAACTGGAGGAGATACAAGCCCAGGTTGGGGACCTGGAGCTCAGAATCCTTACTCACATGGCAGAGGGGTAGATCAAGTCTGCCAGCAAAGTTACTGCCAACCTGAGGCTGACCCTTCACAAGGAAAGAGTAACCAGGGTGATGGAGGAAGTGAAGACTGCCCTGTTCCCTGTCTGCCTGGCAGAAGTCATAGATTTGCTCCGAGAGAAGCCTTGCAGGAGAGAAGAGGAAGCCCTGGGCAAACAGGAACCATGGGTGCCTTTCTGTTGAATGGGTTGGGCAGGTCCTGCAGGTGGTCAGCCTCAGGAGTCGATCCATGCCCGTCTTTTAGGATGTACACCAGATCATCAATGAGGCTCTGAAGTGCTAGAGCGAAGACCACATTGGGCTGGTGGATTATGCCCTGAAGTCCTCAGGTAGGCAGCCTGTAGAAAGTCAGATGGCTTGGGATGTGACTCATGCCTCTTACAGGACAGTAAGAATTGAAAAATAGGATTACCACTTATGAGACAGGGCACATAGAAGGGCTGATGCCCCAGCAGTGCATCCTCGCCTTGAGGGCTACTCTGGGCTAACTCCATGTCTTGCCTGCCCTCAGCTGCCCCACCCCTTACCTTCTCTCCCTGTTGCTGTTTTTTGGGCCAGCATTATTAGTACCTACTTCTCAGAAACCTATGACACCAGGACAATCCTTCTCAGTCTGTTTGGCATCCCTTTGTGGTACTATCCCCAGTCCACAAGAGCCATCCTCCAGGTAGGGTTGAACAAAGGTCCCCCAGCTTGGATCTCTGCCTATCATCTCCTGCTCTCGTCCATGGCTCAAGATTAAGGGGCCTCACAATGGGGGTTCTGTTCCATTGTCCATCCACCTTTTACCTGACAGGTCTTCTGCTCACCCTGGGAATTACTGGGCATTCTGGGGCCCCCAGGGTTTTGCCATGGTTAAATTATCTGCAAGCATCTACCTCACTGCCCTCACCTTGGAGCATGTGCCCAGAGTTCTGCCCACCATCGGCAATATCCCTAGTGCCCCCCAAGGAATTTGTGATCTTGGTGAGTATCTGAGCCTGGAGGCTCTCCTATCTGGTATGGCTGAAAGACATTTCTTAACAGCAGCATTATGAGGTGAAGAATGGGAGGATGTGCCCATGGGAGGTTTTGACAGCGGGGATATTGAGACTGGTGTCTTGATTCCACAACCAGGCTTTCCCCTCCCACCCTTCTTCTTAGAAAAGAGCCAGGACAGGATAATTGACAGCACTAAGATCAGTCATGATTTCAATACTACCTCTGGGTCCTTTTATACAGTACTGTGGATGCCTCCATGGTCAGGTGTCCCACAGGGGAGCTGGTCAGGGATAGTCAGCACCATTCCCTACAGTCCCCTCCTCAGGTCAGAGATACAATTTTTCTTAAGGAAGTTTGGGGCAAAAACATGGAGCCAGAGGAGAAGGGGAAACTTGTAGGGCAGGGGAACACTTCAGGAACTGAATCTTGGCACACATGAAGAAACTAAGGCACCCATTGTTAAGTAGTGTGTCCCAAGCCATTCAGCAATTTAGGGGAAGAAGCAGAGAAGGAGGCAAATGGCTTGGAGGAGAAAGGATCTGTCTACTGAATTAGTGAGAGGGATGGTAAAAGATGAGGGGATCAAGGAAGGAAACATCACATTGGCTTTTGTTTTTTCCCCTTTATTCTCCCAGAGTTATTCCCCATTGCCTCTTCCTCCTCTTCCACCACCCCCTCCCCCTCCTTTGACTTCCTGGATTGATTTGGATTTATGTCTTAACAGAATGACCTTTCCTCCAGTCCCCTCTCATCCATCCTTCCCTTCCCTTTGCTTTTCCTTCTATGCAGTTGCTAAATGAAGATTCATAGTCAGAGGGGGTGGCCCTAGGACACCTCATCTAGAATATGGCTGGGGAGTCCATTCAGACATTTGACTTTCAGGTATGGAAGACCAGCCCCACAGCAGTTGCCCAGTGACCGAGGCAGGCTGGTGATGTCAAGGGCCTGATTAACAGCCATGGAGATGCTGTGACTTTGCTACCAGCTGCAGTGCAATCCCATAAACTGTGGGTGTGATAGGAACCTGAGGGATAAAGTTTTGGCTTCATTCAGCCACCTGGGGCAGAAGGGCCCTGGGATTGGGGTATCCACCACGGAATCACAAAACTACCTCTTCCCACAGGCCAACAACATAGCCCAATACTAGGTGGTTAAACTTTGGAGCTTGAACAACTGTGGTCACCCTGAATATACCTGCATTTACAGCTTCATAGTCCATGGGAAACCTGCCAAATAGCCCCTCCCCCAGGGACCTTCACCCCTTCCCCCTTTAGCCACCTCCCCTCCACAAACAAACAGCTCCCCCACCTGCTTTCCTTCCCACATACTTCATCCCTTGTGGGCACTATGGCTTCTGAGGGAGAGACAGAATATGGGAGCCCACCACCGTGGAGCAGTCTTGCCCTACATGGCCCTCTCTAACGTGAAGGAGATCACGAGCTCAGCTATTTCTTTCTCCCCATCCTTTTGAAGGTCAGGTGACCCAGCTCGCTGCCAGGCCCTGCCCACACCCGTGAGGTGTGTATACACCCCACACACACCCCCCCACACACACATATTTGTATTATATCATGAGAGTGTTTGTTGGAACATAGTGAAGGCCTTGCTATGCTGCCTGATGCTCAGAATGACAGCTAACTCCACCTTGGCTTATCTAGTCCCAGAGACTAGGACAAAAAATTTGGTGTATTAAGGGCATGACAAACTGGGCAGCTCAAAAGAGCAGACTGGTATCCACTAAGCCCCTGTCCATGGTACCATGCAGAGTTCTCTTTACCATGGGGCATGATGGGGGCAGTCTTTGAAATCCAAAGCACCTGAGACTGACCACAGTTTTCTGGGTTTTTTCATCTGACAAAGTCAACAGCCTCCACTGGGGGAAATTCTGACCCCAGAATCACCTGGTGTGACGTTTGCTGAGAGGCTCCTCATTATACCCATTGGGTTTTAATTTAGAGAGAAATAGAGGGTTTGTGGTGTATGTGAATGCCAGTATTAGATACAGCATTAATCTTGGATTAGATAATGTTGAAAGGGAAGGGAGCTCAGAGTGCAGCCAGGGGCCATGGGGAGAGGGCCTTCCCTTATGCTTCTGATACCAGGTTTCTTCTGTCTACCCTCAAGGGCCCTATTTCCCCATTCTAGTCATGCCTTCATCCGCCTCCTCACCTGGAGCTTGGTCACTGTTGGCTTTCTGTTGGGATCATCAGCTCACGCAGTTGTGGGTATGGTGGACAGGAAACTGGCCAAGATTCTGATGAGGAGGGCCCTTCCCGGGTCCCATCTATGTTTAACAGCCAATGCTGCCCTCTCTCCGTGGGGTGGACCTGCCCTGCCCCTGGCACCTCTGCAGGGAAACAGGGCATCAGGGGCTCATCAGACTCTTACTCTGGGCACAGATTCTAGTTCATTTCTGGCTTAGTTAGCACATAGACATTTGTTCAGTTTATTGGGATAGGGTAGGTGGGAGTTGTTGGAGTTAAGGTTGAGATAGGAGAGGATGGACAATTTCTTTGGCCTTGCAAGTCGACTGTATTATGTGTGTGTGTGTGTGTATGTGTGTGTGTGTGTGTGTGTGTGTGTATATTTATTTATTTATTTATACATAGATCTATTCCATGTTATTTTATCAGATAGAAAAGCTAAGGGCTTCACTTCTTGCTGCCTCCACTGAGTCCCAGGGTGATATTCACTCCAGCTCCAGTTTGGGGAGATGAGGCAGGCTGTCAAGTACTGATTCCTACAGTGGCATCGCTGTCCTTTCTGTCTCTTATGGTCAGGAGGCAAGGCAGGCCTTCACATCACAGGTCTGGCCACTGGTCCCCAAAGCCAGCAGGGCTCCCACTCATCTGTAGGTTTCAGGGACCAACAGTTGCCCCTCAGCCCAGTCAGCTCCCTCTGCTGCTGTCCCCTTCCCAGGAAGCTGGCATCTGACCAGCCCCACATAGGAACCTATAGATGGGGACTTAGCTCTTCCCTGTCACAAAGACTTCTGTTTCATTCTTAACCTTATTTTTTAATCAACAGATACTAATTTATGCCTATTTTATCTTGGATCTGTGGTGGTTTCTTATCTACCTGTCACACGGAAGTTGCTCTTGAAGCAAAGGAGGAGTAGTCGGGAAATGCAGGCAGGGTTGTGATGGAAACTATGTGTTCAAAGGGTGGCTTCCCTTCTGCAGAGTGGGGCCTGGGAAGGATTACCCTGGGCATGGAAAGGGAGCCAAGCCTAGGCCTGGTCTGGGAGAAGCAAAGCTGGGTGAGGGACCCAGAGGAGGCTTTCTCACTTCTGCCTGTCCCTTTAAAGCACACACAAAGTCTCTTCTGGTCTTAATGCTCATTCACTGCCCCCCAAATTTGTGTTTTGTACTTTCTTGTTGTGTGTATCTAGGTATCCATAAGTAAACACACAGGTGTCCAGACAGACACTCCCCTGGGTACCTTCTCCATCTTTCAGGAGCAGACTAGCTCCCCAAGGAAAACAATAGTTTTGCGTCTGCCTTGGTCACCCCTGCAGCCAGCACAGAAGACATTTCTTATGCATTTCCATTCAGTTAAATACAGATATAAATAAAGAATACACTCTACAGCATTCTCAACAAGAGTTCACCAAGTATGCCCTCAATAGTCTCCAGCAAAGGTGAAACAAGACATGAGCTCCCAGCTGTCCCCTTCCAATTTAGGACAGTTAAAGTTGTTGGAAAGCTTGTACTGACATCAAGCTGAAATCTGACTCTTGGCATCTTCCACCCACTGATCCTGGTTTTTTCATCATGGGTCAAGCAGAACAGGCTAATCCTCCTTCCACATGACTATTGAAATAATAACATTATAGCGTGCCTACTGTGTGCCAGGCACTGTGCTGAGCACTTTATGGATATCTCATTTGCTCCTCACAACAACCCTGTGAGGTAGGCAACATTATTAGCCCCATTTTGCAGATAAGGAAACATAGGCACAGAGGTAAAGTGACTTGCCCAGGGTTACATAGTAGGCCCCAATGCAGAGAACTTACAGATCTGGGGAGCATGGCCTTTTAATAGGCATGACCTGGATGAAGATGCAGACAAGGAGACTGAGAAGGAGCAGTCAAACAGGAAGAGAACCAGGTGAGGGTGGAGTCACCAAAACTTGGAGAGAAAAGAGTGTGAAAGAAAAGACACTGGGTTCAATCCTTGGCCCCCTTCTCTTTTCCCTCCCTTGGTGATCTCATCAGTTCCCATGGATTGAATGACCCTCTCTGTGCTCAAATTCTCAAATATACCTATGCCTAATACTCTTTGAAGACATCCAGTCTTTCATCTCTTACTGTTTTGTTGATATCACAAATTGGATGAATAGTAGACATCATCAACTCAATATGTCCAAACTTTATTACTGTAGAGGGCACTACAATATTCCAGGCTTCTAACCTTGGCACTGTCCTGGACTCCTAACATCTGTCTCCCTGCTATATTCAGGCCATTACCAAAGTTTGTCCAATATACCTCTGCAGTATCTTTTGGAGATTTCACCTTTGTAGCACCTCTCATCATTTCCAACTCATCAACATCTATGACAGATTTCTCCTTTGTAGGACATCTCATCAATTTCACCTCCTTAACATTTCTTGAAGATTTCACCCTAGCAGCACCTCTCCTCAGGTTCACCTCTGCAGCATCATTCAAAAACTCTGCTTTCTTCTATGATACTGCTTTTACACTGACCCTAGGCCTCATCTCCTCCCACCTGCACTAATTTTTTTCTTATGACTCACCATTCATTTTATTTATACAAAATAGTCAATAATCATACCATGGCTGGGAAAAAAATGGTGGTATAGTGTTTAAACAAGTCCCTTCATTCTGAAGCATCTCTTTTGAAGGCATGGGACTAGCACCTTTAGCCCCTACACTTTGGGTTTGGACTCAGAAGGCTTCCCAGTATTCTGAGAATTCCCATTCTCTGTGTCCTGAGAATCAGACTTGGCGAACTTGATGCCAGTCTTGGTGACCTTGATGGCAGACTTGGTGGCCTTGGTGTCAGATTTGGTAGGGTTGGGATCAAACTTACTGACCTTGGTGGCACACTTGGTGACCTTAATGTCAGTGGGCTTGGCAGCCTTAGAGTCAGGCTTTTTGATCCTGAGGCCTGTGTGTTTGGTGCCAACCCTAGGGCCTGGAGGCTTAATGGCCATCTGCGGCCAGCATGCTGGGCATTGACCTCAGGAATCTTGGCCTAAGGAGCATAATCTTGGAGACCTTAGTGTTCAGGGCCTTGATGGTCTTTGCTCAGGCCTTTAATATTGTTGGTCTGCATCTGTTTCAGCCCCTTCTTGTGTTTCTTGGCAAAGCGCATGTTTCTCAGAAACAGGGTTGACCCGTTTCAGAGATGGATATGACTGTGACCTAGGTTTCTTGATGCCATTTCTGTGCAATTTTTGTGATTGGTTGTGGGTAGTATGGTTCTTAGACTTAGCCATCTTTACACAGCAGCCTTCACTAATGGGTACTCCTCCCACAAGAAGAGGCTAAAGCCAGAAAGAGAATAGCTCTCACCTGCTCTACTGCAGGAGTTCCTGGTGGATCTGTCTGCCTCAAGTCTCTCACTATTCCTTCCAGTTGTCAAACTGATTTTCCTGAGGTGGAGGTCTATGTTACCCACCTACTCAATAAACCTGTGGCTCCCTTTTGCTTCCAGAATCAAATACAAAATCTCTGAACAAGAGTTCAAAGCCCTTTCTAACCTAGCCCTCTCCTACCTTTCCACTTATCTCATACTTCACTTCCCATTTCTTCAATCCAGCAACATTGACCTCCTGACTATTCCTTGCACATGACCCTCCATCTTCCAACTCTGGGACTTTTCTCTGGCTGTCCCCCATGCCTGGAACATTGTCCCTCCTTATTTCTGCTTGCCTGGCTTCCTTCAAGTGCCAGTTTCAATCTCACCTTCCACAAGAAGCCTCTTCCAACCCCTCTTAATTTTGCCTTCTTGTTGACTTTTTACTATTTTTCCTGTACATAGTTTGCTTTTACCTAGTTATTTACATATAGTCTCTTTCATCAGATTGTGAGGCCCTTGAGGGTAGGCACCCTGTTTTTACCTCTCTTTGTATTTCTAACTTTTAGCCTACCTGGTGCATTATAAGCATTTAATATCTATTTATTGACTGACTGATTGTATTAAAGGTTGTAAAGAGATGAAGGAGGATGAGGACTGAGAGAAGGCCATTTGATCTGGCAGTTAAGAGATCACAAGGGAGTAGTTTTGGTTGAATAATGAGGTTGAGGGTCAGACTAAGAGAGTAAAGAGAATGAAAAGAAAGGGAGTGAAGGTGCCTCTTGTAGATGATGTAATCAATCAATAAATATTTCTCAGTCCAGCTGTTTCTCCCATTTTCTATATCTACATATATCTACATAGGACACAAGGGACAGAAACATCCAAATGTGATTAATAGTCAAATCATTCGTTACAGATCCGTTCCATTTTTAGTATTTTTGTTGTCTTCTTGACAGTTTCATTATTAATAAATATTTTTGGGTGTTTTAGTTTAATTAGGTCTCACACCTAGTTTTCTGGAAATTTATTTTTCCTTACTGCTGTTTCTTGCTGTTTTTATAAAGTCAGAGGTGACTCTTGTTCCTGATCTTCCACCACCCTACTTAAGGTTTTGGGAACAAATTTAGGTTCAAAACTGGTGTTGCCCTTGGTTGCCACATTTCTCTATTTCATAAGGACATCAGGTGGCGGTTGACTTTGGCATTTTCAAGGATATTTTGGCCTTCTCTGAATGCCAACTCTTTTATGTTGATTGAATTTCTGCTTCTTCACCTATTTCCTGCTTTTCACCACCTTTAACTTATGTTAATTGTTCAAGTTGAAACTGTTTTAGTTACATGCCATTTTATCTTTTTTCTCTAATTTGGGGGTTTTGACCTTTACAAGATGATTTGACTGCAAAGTGTGTTCAAAAATGATTTCCACATCAATAACCAATCACTTCTTATCCATTAAGATACATTTTTTGGTGAGGTTTTTTGGCATTTGCCACGTCCAAGGATTTCCTACACTCATTTTTCTTCATATTAATGAAAATCCACCTCTTCTGTCTCTCATTTCTCCTCTATTGAAAAATAGATCACTTGTCATAAACATGTAGGATTCACATTCCTGCCTTAAACTTTTTTCAATTCTTCTAACTCTTCCTGAAAGAAGTATTTATGCTATATAGATGACTGAACTCTTTCCTTTCTGAATCCTAGGTTACACTTTGCAATGCATTTTTTGCCATTCTCTCTGCCCACCTTTACATTTAAGTCACCAAATATAAGGTGCATATTGACTTCATCTGGAGAAACCTGTTGATTTTTTCATAGAATTTCTTGATCTCATCTCCTGCTAGTTGTTGTCTCCAAAGCTACAAGGATGTTTTAGGGGCTCCTTTGTTTGTGTTTGTTGTAATGAGCTCTGTAAAGCAAGAAGGCTGAATAACCTGAGTCATTTTTTGTTTTGTAGGTCCAATGGTATCAACCCCTTTTTTTACTTCTCAAAGAACTTGTGAGTCATACTTCCATTTCCTGATTTCTGTGGTTTCATTTAAAGCAAAAATGTCAATATTGATACACATCCTGTCCTCCAATGGAATGTTGATGAATCATTTGTTAATATATCAATATCAATGGATAAGAATCTCACATATAAAGGAGTACAGTTAGATTAATGTTCAAACTATACCCAAAGGGCTATAAAACTGTGTTATACCCTTTGACCCAGCAATACAACTACTAGGTCAGTATTCCAAAGAGATCATTAAAAAGGGGAAAGAACCCATATGTACAAAAATATTTATAGCAGCTCTTTTTGTGGTAGCAAAAAATTGGAAATTAAGGGGATGGCCATCAATTCGGGAATGACTGAACAAGTTGTGGTGTGGAATACTATTATGCTATAAGAAATGATGAGTAGGTGGATTTCAGAAAAACCTGGAAAGACTTACATGAACTGATGCTGAGTGAAGTAAGCAGAACCAGGAGAACACTGTACACAGTAACAGCAATATTGTGTGATGACCAATCTTGATAGACTCATCTCTTCTCAGAAATACTATGCTATAAGACAATTCCAAAAGACTCATGATAGAAAATGACATCCATATCAAGAGAAAGAACTGTGGAGTCTAAATGCAGATTTAAGCACGCTATTTTCTCTCTATTTTTTTTTCTTTTTCATGGTTTTTCCCTTTTGTCCTGATTCTTCTTTCACAACATGACTAATGTGGAAATGTGTTTAATATGATTGTACACATATAACCTATATCAGATTGTTCCATCTTGAGGAAAAGGGAGGGGAGAGAGGGAAGGAGAAAAAAAATTTGGGGAACTCAAAATCTTATAAAAGTGAATTGTGAAAATAAATAATTTTTTAAAAATAGAAAATAAAATTAGGTTCAATGCTGCGATTTCATAGTCCTCTTCTGCTCCTTTTTCTGACACTATGAAGGCAATTTTGTATTTTTATTTTATGAGCTGCCATGGCCAAAAGTCACCACCTAGTGGTGAGCCCATAGCTAAGATTACTCAGAACCTCATCTTCTTATCTCAGGAGACATCTCTTTTATGATCACCATTTAGGACTGGGACTCAGATCCAAGCATGGGCAAAGCAAGAGAATCGTGCCTCAGCACCAGGAAAGATATTCCTGCAATCCCCCCCCCAGATCAGCTGCTTGATCGCCACACCATCTGTGGGCTGGGAATTCTGGAAACACCTGTTGCTGCTACTACTGTTGGTGCCGCCACCATTCACCTAGGTCCTACACAGTTTTCCCACTGACCTTCTATACCGTCTTTGGTATTTGTGGGTCAAGAAGTCTGGAAACTTCCACAGCTGCCCTGAGGCCTGCTCCAGCTGCAGCTATGCCAGCACAGCCCATGTTGGACTGTACTCCACACCCAGCCCAGTGCAACAGACCCTTCTTGTTGACCTTACAGGCTGTCTTGGGCTGGAAATTTGTTTCATTCCATCATTTTGAGGGTTCTGCTGATTTAGAATTTATTTAGAGTCATTTTTATATGTATTTGGAGGATGGGAGGAGAGCTCAAGCAAGTCCCTGCTTTTACTCCACCATCCTGACTCTGCCCCTTCAACAAGCACTTATTAAGTGCTTACTATGTCCCAGGCACAGAGGCAAAAATAATCCCTTTTCTCAAGGAGCTCATAGTATAATTGGAGTGATGAATAAACTAGAAGAAATACTGGATATAAGCAGGATTACAGAATAAATAGGATATAATCTCAAGAGAAAAGCTTGAGCACTAAAGGGGTCAGGAAAGGCTTCTCATAGAAATTGGGATTTTAGCCGCAATTGGGAGGGAATCAGAATATAGAAAGTAGAAGGCAGAGAATTCCCAACGTGGGTAACAGACAACAAAAATGCTGAGTTGGGAAATATGAGTGTTGTGTTCAAGGAACATCAAGGACAGTGTTAGTGGATCAGAGTACAGAGGGGAGGTGTGGGAAGCAAAAATGGGAATATAGGAAGAAGTCAGTTTATGATGGACTTTGAATGTCAAATAAAGGATTTTATGTATGATCATGGAGGCAACAGGGAGATACTAGAGTTTATTAAATAGGAGATGGGATGGGATGACATGGTCAGACATGTTTTACAAAGATTATTTTGACAAGTAAGCAGAGGATACTCTGCAGTAGGGAAAGACAAGGCAGGGAGACCAATCACTAGGCTATTTTAGTAGTCTAAGTGTGAGGTTGTTAGGGACCCAGGAGTCTGGGCCTGAACTCTCAGGCCCACAGGCCTTATCTGACCAGCAGGGGCCTGCAGGCCTTGGTGGAGTGAGCTGTAAGCAATGACCGAGGGGGAGACAAGATAGTGAAGAACTCCGTGCAGTGAGTGGTGTGTTTATCTCTTTACTGACACTAGAGCCCTAAGTGAACCTATCAGCAATTAGTTTGCCCTTATAAGGAAGTAATATACCTATGACCAGGACTGCCCAGGGCAGACATGTAGCCCCTAGAAAGAAAAACATTTTGGGCCTTCTTTGTTCTCCAAAAGCCCAGGAAAATAGCCTTGAGCAAAACAGGGGTGGAACCCTTCCTCCCAGCGCCATCTTGTTCATGCCTTACCAGTCTCCCCTCAGTTTACCTGAGTCATGACCAGTGAATGCCATCCAAGAGGCTGGGGGTTGGCAATTCCCTTACAGTCTGAGGCAGCAGCAGTACGGCAGGATAGCAGCACGGGGTGGGAGTCTAGCAGAGCCGAGTGAGGGACAATTGTGGTGCCCCAGCTATCAGCAGCAGCTGCTCCTGAGACTATCAGCCCACAGACTAAAGTCTGTAAGTCAGCTACTTGAACTTCGAGGAGCCAAAATGACAGAGTGATTGATCAATGTTCTCTCCCCCTCCCCTTGCTGACCTTGAAAGAACCATAAAATATTCCCCCAGAAAAATCCTGTATCAGTGGAATCAACAGAAGGGGCAAACAGTCTCATAGCACATGAAGCTAGGAAAATTGTTAAGAAGTACTCCTCTCACTGTGGCAGAGGACTGGAGCTGTCCTAGACAGCCCCACCTCAGCAAACCAGGAAGAGATCTGGAGCTCCAGGGAGGTGGAGCCTCACAACCACCAACACTAGGAGCCCAGGCATACTTCAACATTCCAGGGGAAAGGGAAGAAAATAGGGCAGCTGGGATCATCAAGTGCTGACCTTGCCTTTGCTCTAACTCAGCTGAGGAGATCTCCCATGACCAGACTACACCTCCCCAACACTTAACAAGCTAGCTAATCCAGGGAAACAAAAAACAAAACAAAAAAAAATTCACCTAGCCTCAGTGCTCTCACACCAGCCAATTCAGCAAAATGTTCCTTAGCTTCTATCTGAAAGAATCAGAGGCCACAATACCCATGGGTAAGAAGAAGCAAAGCAAGAAGGAAAAAAACCATAGAATATTTCTATGGGAACAAAGACCAAAACACAAATACCAAAGAGGTCATTATTGAGACTGTACTCCCATCTGAAACTTCAGAAGGAACTATGAACTGCTCACATGCACAAAGAGCACTCTTGGAAGAGCTGAAGAAGGGAATAGAACAAAAACTGACCAATGATTTTAAAAGTATGAAAAAAAAATTCACTGAAGAGAACAGTTCTCTAAAAAGGAAAATTGAACAAATGGAAAAGGAAGTATAAAAACTAACTGGAGAAGATAATTCCTTAAAAGGAATAATTGGACAGATGGAAAAGGAGATGCAAAAGTTAACTGAAGAAAACAATTTGATAAAAATTAGAATTGGGCAAGTAGAAGCTAATGACTCTATGAGACATTAAGAATCAGTCCAACAAAATCTAAAGAATGAAAAGATAGAAGAAAATGTAAGATATGTAATTGGAAAAACAACTGACTTGGAAAATAGATCCAGGAGAGAAAATTTAAGAATTATTGGCCTACAAGAAAGCCATGATGAAAAAAAGAGCATGGGCAATATCCTCCAAGAAATCATCAAGGAAAACTGCCCAGAAGTTCTAGATCCAGAGGGCAAAATAATCATTGAAAGAATCCACCGTTCACCTCCCAAAAGGGATCCGAAACAAGAAACACCAAGAAATATTGTTGCCAAGTTCCAGAACTATCAAGTGAAGGAGAAAATACTATAAGCAGCCAGAAAGAAACCATTCAAATATTGAGGAGCTACAGTCAGGATCACACAGGACCTTGCAGCTTCTACATTAAAAAATCAAAGGAATTGGAATATGATATTCGGTAAGGCAAAGAGCTGGGACTACAACCAAAGATCAATTACCCAGTAAAGTTAAGCATAACATTTCAGGCAAAGATATGGACGTTCAATGAAATAAGGGATTTCCAGACTTCCCTGATAAAAAGAACACAACTCAATGGAAAAATCAATCTTCAAACACAGGTCTCAAGAGAGGCATAAAAAGGTAAACAGGGGAAAAGAAAAACTTGTTACTCAGTTTGGGCAAACTGTTTACCTCCCTATAAAAGAAGATGACACTTGTTAATCTTAAGAACTGTATATCTATAATGAAATATAAAAGGGATATACATAGATAGAGGGAATGAGTATAAAGTAAATGATGGGATGATAAAAATGTGATTTAAGCATGCAAAAGGACTGTAATAGGAGATGTGAAAAGGAGGGAGCAGAAATTACATCACAGGAAGAAGTACAAAATTATATTACAGTAGTAGGAAAAAGGGGAGGGAGATGAGCATTCTTTTAGGGGTACTCTCATCTGATTTGGTTCAAGGAGGGAACAACAAACTTAAATATATAAATCTAACTAGCTCTATAGGCAGTAGGAAGGGCAGGGGAAAAGAAAAGGTAGGGGGCACAAAAAGGGAGGGAAGAAGTAGTAGGGGCAAAGTGGAGTAAAAGGGAGGGGGGGCAGAAAGAAGGAAGGAAAGACTGCAGGAGGTGGTGGTCAAAAATTAAAACTCTATTGTGGAGGGGAAGGGAGAAGGGAGAACTAAAAGCACAAATGGTGGGAAAGAAGATGGAGGGAAAGATAGTAATCATAACTGTGAATGTGAATGGGATAAATTCTCCCATAAAACGGAGATGGACAGCAGAATGTATTAAAAGCCATAATCCAACAACATGTTGTTTAAAAGAAACATATTTGAAATGGGGAGATACACACAGGGTAAAGGTAAAAGGTTGGAGCAGAATATATTGTGCTTCATCTGATGTAAGAAAAGCAGGGGTAGCAATCCTAATCTCAGACAGAGCAAAAGCAGATATAGATCTAATTAAAAGTGATAAGGAAGGAAACTATATCCTGCTAAAAGGCACCACAGACAACAAGCAATATCATTACTAAGCAAATATACTCCAAGTGGAATGGCATCCAGATTCTTAGAGGAGAAGTTAAGGGAGTTACAGGAAGAAATAGATGGCAAAATTATACTAGTGGAGGACCTCAACCTCCCACTCTCTGAACTTGATAAATCTAACCTTAAAATAAACAAGAAAGAAGTGAAGGAGGTGAATAAAACTCTTGATAAGGCAGATATGATAGATCTCTGGAGAAAACTGAATGGGGATAGGAAGGAATATACCTTTATCTTTGTGGTACATGGCACATATACAAAAACTGACCATGTACTAGGGCATAAAAACTTCACAATCCACTGTAGAAAGGCAGAGATAGTCAATATATCCTTCTCAGATCATAATGCAATAAAAATTATATGTAATAAAAGGCCATGGAAAGATAAACCAAAAATTACTTGGCAAAGTTGCAGGTTCCAAAATAAACCCACACAAATCTTCTGCATTTCTATATATTATTAACAAAGCCCAACAGCAAGAGATAGAAAGAGAAATCCCATTTAAAGCTAGGGTAGATACTATAAAATATTTGGGAGTCTACCTGCCAAAACAAATCAAAGGACTATATGAACACAATTACAAGACACTTTTCACACAAATAAAGTCAGATTTAAGTAACTGGAAAATCATTAGTTGCTCATAGGTAGGCCAAGCCAATATAATAAAAATGACAATCCTACCTAAATTAATTTACTTACTTAGTGCCATACCAATGAAACTATCAGATAATTTATTTTCTAGAGCTGGAAAAAATATCAAAATTCATCTGGAAGAACAAAAGTTTCAGAATATCAAGAGAATTACTGGAAAGAAATGCTAGGGAAGGTGATCTAGCTCTACCAGATCTCAAATTGTATTACAAAGCAGCAATTATCAAAACAGACTTGGTACTGGCTAAGAAACAGAAGGATAGACAAGTAGAGTAGGCTAGGTACTCAAGACACAGTAGGCAATGAATATAGCACTCTACTGTTTGATAAACCCAAGGACCTCAGCTTCTGGGAAAAGAACTCACTGTTTGACAAAAATTGCTGGGAAAACTGGATAACAGTGTGGCAGAAACTAAGCATAGACCAATGCCTGACACCATACATACGAATAAAGTCCAAATGGATACATGATCTAAGTATAAAGATTGATACTATAAACAAATTAGTGGAGCAAGAAATAATGTATTTATCAGATTTATGGAGAAGGGAAGAATTTTTGACTAAACGAGAGATAGAAAGCATTATAAAGTGCAAAATGGATAATTTTGATTATGTTAAATTGAAAAGTTTTTGCACAAACAAACTCAATGTAACAAAGATTAGGAGGGAAGCAGAAAACTGGAAAAGAATTTTTGCAACTAGTGTCTGTTAAAGTGTCTGATAAAGGCCTCATTTCTAAAATATTTGGAGAACTGGATCAAATGTACAAGAATACAAATCATTCCCCAATTGATAAATGGTCAAAGGATATGAACAGGCAGTTTTCACAGGAAGAAATTTAAGCTATCTATAGTCATATGAAAAAATGCTCTAAATCACTATTCATTCAAGAGATGCAAATCAAAATAACTCTGAGATAACATATCACATCTATCAGATTGGCTAACATGATAAAACAGGAAGATTATAAATGTTGGAAGAGATGTAAGAGAGTTGGAACACTAATTCATTGTTGGTGGAGCTGTGAGCTCCAACCATTCTGGAGAGCAATTTGGAACTATGCCCAAAGGGCTACAAAAATGTGCATACCCTTTGACCCAGAATATTGCTTCTATGGCTGTATCCCCAAAAGATCACAAAAATGGATAAGGGTCCCACATGTACAAAAATATTTATAGCAGCTCTCTTTGTGGTGACCAAAAACTGGAAAACAAGGGGATACCTATCAATTGAGGAATGGCTGAATAAATTATGGTATATGAATGTAATGGAATACTATTGTGCTACAAGAAATGATGTATGGTATATGAATGTAATGAAATACTATTGTGCTACAAGAAATGATGAACAGAAAGACTTCAGAGAGGCCTGGAAAGACTTGTATAATCTGATGCTGAGTGAAAGGAGCAGAACCAGGAGAACTTTGTATACAGCAACAAACACAGTGTGTGAGGATTTTTTCTGGTAGACTTAGAACTTCATTGCAATGCAAGGAGTTAAAAAATTCCCAATGGTCTTTTAAGGCAAAATGCCTTCCACATCCAGAGAAAGAACTATGGAATTCAATCACAGAGTGTAGCAGATCATTTTCTTTTGTATTATCTTTTGGTTTGTTATATGATTTCTCCCATTCATTTTAATTCTTCTATACAACATGACTATGGGTAAAATGTATTTAATAGGAATGTTTGTGTAGAATCTATATAAAATTGTATACCATCTTGGTGAGAGAGGGAGGATGGAGGGGAAAAAGGCAGGGGGGAGGGAAAAAATCTAAGTTATATGGTAGTTATTGTAGACACTGAAAATAAATAAAATTTTAAAAAGATTGCAGAGAGGTCAAGAAAGATGAATATTGAGAAAAGGCCATTAGATATGTCAATTAAAAGATTACTTTGGGGTACTTTCAGAGGAATGATGAGGCTAAAAGCCAAACTATAGAGACTTAAGGAGTAAAAGGAAAGGAAGCGGAAGTGCCTATTATAAGTGGTCTTATCAATAGTTTAGCCACCAAAAGGGAAGAAGAAGCGAAGGACAACAACTAGTGAAAATGGATAAATCAAAAGAGGTATGCTCTGGCCAATGAGCCGGCAAAGGAGACTGAGAAATGGCCATGGAGGTAAGAGGAGAATCAAAAAAGGAAAGGAAAGAAAGAAAAGAAAAAGAAAAAAAGTTGTGTCAGGACAATCTAGCAAGAATAAAGTAAGTATTCAGAAGAAGAAGGTGACCAATAGGGTCAAACGCCACAGAGAGTCAAGAAGGAGGAAGATTGAAAAAGCACCATTAGATTTGGCAAGTTAGAGATCATTAATAACTTTGGAAAATGTATTTTTTTTTTACTGACCACATCATTTGGGCTCTGTCTGTTGCTTCAGCAGTGTTTAGAACAAATATACAAAGTATGGCCTACCCCACAGCCCCTCACATTTGACATTCTAACCCCTGAGATCAACTATTCAGTCATCTTTTCCTGTTTCCCTCCAGAATGAGCCACCTCTTTTATGTCTGATGCAATGAGCCCTTCCTCTCACATCCATGAAAAGTTCTCTGCTGAGGGCACTGTTAACCACCTAACCAACCTGTAGGCCTCCTATCTGTTTCTGACTTTCTACTTTGACCTGGAGTATGTTGCCTTCCCTGGAGTGTCACACTTTTTCTGTGAGCTAGAAAAGGAAAAACTGGACGGCACTGAGTGCCTTCAGTGTTTCTAGTGAGTATGGGCCCATGTTATCTTCCATTGCCTGGATACCATGGAGGCTACCCTGACCCTATTGGAGCTGTATACCCTAGTGTCCAGCCAAGAGGAGACACAACTCTGTGACTTCCTGAAGAGCCACTATCAGCTAAGCCCCCAGATTGGTCTGGGTGACAATCTGGTAGAGAGATAGCCTGAAACTAGAAACTGGACCTACCTGCTCAACCTAACCTGGGTTCCTCCTGATGCTATTCTCTCACTTCCAAATCCTGAAACTAAATGCTAACAAGAAAGCTTTCTTGCACTCCTCACTCCCTGACCAATTTTCTATTAGGTTTCCATTGAGTAAGATTTTAAAGAGGAGTCTAAGAAACTGAGAAATGGAAGAACGGTGTTGTCCCCAGAAGTAGAGAAATTCAGAATGGAGGTGGGATTTGAGGTAAAGATAGTGCAATCACCCATGCCTACTCATTCTGTGCTATTCACTCTTCTTCCAGAAAAACAATGAAATGTTTGTGTGATGGAACGGGAAGGTTGTTAAACACTGACCACTGACCCAGAGTAGTGATTTGGTCCTGAGAAGAAGGGTAGGGAATGTGAGAAGGATGGGTTTAATTGGAAGTAGGGACAGAATTTGCTTGCATAGCTACTTCTGATACCTGGGCTAGATTAGTTTATAACCTCTCTGAAACACTGAAGACTGGTATAGTCACCAAAGCCCATTCTTGGGAAGAGACAGAGGGGAGATGTGTTGAAAAGGGTGATATAACTGTATTAGACAAGCCCACAATTTTCTTGGGGGTAGGGCTGAGAAATAAGATTAAATTCCTTCTTCCACCTTCTGATCAGTTGATCCCTAACCCTGTAGGGGCAAGCCACAGCCCCATTTTTCTGGATCACTACCTTAACTCTCAGAAAACAGTGGCTTCCCAAGGCTAGAACACTGGTTACCTTGTTAACAATTTCAGATCTTTTCTCCAAGTACCATTTAACTGTTGTAAAATTTGCATTTCCATTGAGAAAATTAAACACTCTACAAGTGCATCATCAAACAGAACCTCAAAGAAGAAATGTCTAAATTTTTCAACAAGGACTACTGGAATACCACTACATGTTAGAACAATTAAATGAGATAATGGCAGATCTATCAAAAGTCTTGGAAGAATGCTTAAGCCACTCAATGAAGATTCAAAAGGCCTCTGCAGGCAAATTTTCCAACTGAACTGAAATATTCAGTTCAGTATACTGAGGCATTTGCCAGTCAATCAATAGGGATTTATTAAGTCCCCACAGTGTGTCAGACACTATGCTACCATACTATTAAATATTTAAGTATTCATATTTAAGTAGAATTTCATACTTTTTCATATTAATTTGCAATTGAACAGGGGAGGGGAACCTAGGAGTCAGAAATTTCAGCAGATATATACCAACAAATTCTTCAAGATGTATTTCCCTATGGCAAGAAGCAGAGAGTGCTCTTTTGTTACATTATACTCTGTTCTTAATTAAGACACCATTAGTGCTTCCATTAGTGCTACCACAAATATTAGTCTCCTTGCTTAATAGCTTTATCATAACAGATTTGAAGTCTCAAACATTCCTTAGAAAGTGGGCTTGATTGTCACTCAGGGTCAAAGAGAGTATGACAAAAGTATGGGCTGAGCAGTGTTTCCTTTCTTCTTAATTGATAAATACCTTTGCTGCAAAAAAAAGAGGAGGGGGCTCTAAATGTCTCTTTTACCTCCTTCAACTCCTAATTTGTCATATTCCCCTGTTCAACATACCATAAAAATGAAAATAACTTTATTTTATTATCTTTCAATTAATAAAATTTTCTAACCCTTTTACTTACACTCCCCTATGGGGGAAAAAGTTAAACAAAACCCTTGTAACAAATATATGTAGTCAAGAAAAACAATTTCTCACATTGGCTATGTCCAAAAATATGTCCCATTCTACATTTTGAGTGCATCATCTCATTGTCAGGAGGTGGAGAGTGTGGTTATTACCAGTCTTATTGGAATTAAATTGATCAGAACCCTCAAATCCTTCAAAGTTGCCTTTACAATGTTATTATTGTATAATTTGTTTTCATTCTGCCTACTTTACTGTACAAGTTCACACAAGTCTTCCAGATTTCTCTAAAACCATCCTTCTTTATCTTTTCTTAGAGCAAAATAGTATTCAATTATAGCTAGGTCCTGATTAAAATGGATAATGAATACTGTTAAGTCATCACATTATTCAAATTCTTCCTACTTGAACTTATTAAGGAAAAATGCCATGGAAAATATTTCAAGAAGCTTCTATGTCTTTAACATAATAATAGGAAAATATGTTTCAGATTCAAATTTACTATAAAGAGTAATTATAGAAAACTAAATTTCAAAACTTTAAAATTTTGAATTTTGTTCCTAAAGACGTCTGTGCTAATGATATGCAAAAATCTGATAATTGTTAATAAATATTTTAGTGGCCTATACTGAACTATCTTCTCTTTCAACTTCCATGGTTTCCTTTAAGTCTCAACTAAAATCCTACCTTCTACAGGAAGTTTCTCCAACTCCCCTTAATTCTAGAGCTCTCTTTTGGTTAATTATTTCCTATTTATTCTATTTATAGCTTCTTTTGTAAAGTATATGTTTGCTCTAATGTCTCTTCCATTAGATTGTAAGGTCCTCAAGAGCAGAGACTATCTTTTGCCTCTTTCTGTATTGCCAGTATTTAGCACAGTGTAGTAAGTGCTTAATAGATATTGATTGACTGACTGATACATATGCTGGTAGGTACAAAGATCTTTACTGTCATTACATAAATTTGAATGCTCACATTCTCACACAATCAACCTAGTATAATTGGATGATGTGGAGCACTTTCTAATATCATTGGATGGGATAGTAATTTGGAAACCAGTCTGAAAAACAGATTTAATCTCAAATCCTTTTATAAAACTGGAAGCAATCAATGACTGTAGCCTCTCAGAGCTTAAGTATTTGGAGACCTGTAAACAAGTATTTAATTTAAATTCCTTTCTCTGTAATCTCCTAATAAAAATGTTAGTCAATCCTTTAAATCAAAATTGAATTTTTTCTCAGAAATCCAAGCTCTGGAAAGAATACTTTTCCAGCATAAGCCTAGTTCATTCACATAAAAAAATTATTGTCAGAGTATACACTCTCTTCTATTATATTCTTTAAAACAGCAGCATATTTATAGCTATTCCACTGTCCTCATCTGCAATGGCCACGTCTCTGATAATTTTAACATTATACAACTGAGTTCAATTTTTAAAGCAACTGAACCAACACCTGCACTTCTTCATTATCCTATTCCTTTCCATTTTGTTTCACTGACTTAAATAAACTTGAGGCTTTTGTCTGAATGCCTGCTTTACTTCGAATAATGTGTTTTTATTGTAGTTGTCAATCCATAAATTTAAAAGACCCTCCATTTCTATCACAGTAACACTTCTATTCCTTGTAGTTGTGTGTGAACCGCAAAAAGCTGATACAATTTTGCCTTTTTCTTTTATTTCACCTGTGTGTCTTATAACTGTCTATACCACTGATTCAGAAATTAGAAATCTTCCTATTTTAGAGTTTACTGCAACAACATTCATATTATTCGATTACATCAAGCCTCTTCTTTTTTGTGCTGGCAATATTTCCATCTGAAGTATTCTTCCTTTTGTCCATGTTGTTAAAAGCTTTTTAAAAAGTTTACACAACTGTTAGTAATGTTTACAGGCACTGTGCCTGAAACATAGCAGGTACTTAATTATTAATGAATTGATTGGTATACAACACCATATCATATCCACACACACACAAGAGTAGGCAAATAAAAGATTTTGATACAGTAGTATTTTAAAACCAACATTAAGTACCATTTTATAATTCACATTAAATTGAATTTCATATTATTTAAACTCACATTAATAGCAACCTTGCTGTACAGGCATATAATTTGTGCAGTCATTCCCACTGATTGGCACCCTCTTAAGTCTCGAGGACCTTACTACTACAAAAGGAGCTACTATAAATATTTATGTACTTTCTTTGATATCTTTGCAGAATAGGCACAATAGAAATATGATTGAGTCAAAGATTATGCAGTTTATCAACCTTTTGTTCATAATGGCAAACTAATTTCCTGAATGGCTGGACAAATTCACAGTTTCACCAGCAGTGCAGTGATTTGCCTATTGTCCCACAGACCACTAAACATTTCTCATTATCCCATTTTTGAGGATATTATTGCCAATGTGATGGGTATGGGGTGGAACCTCAGATGTGCTTTAATTTGCATTTCTTTAGCTATTAGTTATTTAGAGAATTTATTTTCCTATGGCTGCTGGTAGCTGGGATGTCTTCCTATGTTAACTGGTTTTTTTTCTTATCTTTTGACTATTTAACAATAAGGAAATAGTTCTTACTCTTACAAATTTGAATAAGTTTTTAACATATTTTAGAAATTATTGTCAAAGAAGTTTAATGCAAAGATTATTTCCCAGTCAACTTTTTCCCTTCTGTTTTTAGCTAAATTAATTTTATTTATGCAAATATTTTAATTTTATGTGATTATGATTGTCCATTGAATCTTCTGTAACCTTCTTTACTCCTTATTTGGTTGTGAATTTTTCTCCTATCCATATATATATGAAAGGTAATTTATTATTCCTCTAATTTGCTCATGATGTGATCTTTGTTGTCTAGGTTATTCATATGATTGGAATTTATCTTGGCTTATGGTGAAACGTATTGATCTAAACCTACTGCTGTTGTTGTCGGTCATATCTGGCTCTTGGGTTGTCTAGCCAAAGATAGAGGAATGGCTTGCCATTTACTTTTCCAGCTCATTTTACAGATAAGGAAGGTGAGGCAAATAGGATTAAGTGACTTGCCCAGGGTTACACAGGTAGCAAGTATCAGAGGCCAGATTTGAACTCAGGAAGATGACTTTTCCTAACTTTTAGACTCAGCACTCTATCTACTGTGCCACCTTGCTGCCCCAGTCTAGCTTAATTTTGACCAAATAGTTTTCTAGTTTTCCCAGAAGATTTTGTCAAATGGTAAACCCTTATCTCATTAGTTGAGATTGAGGTTAGCTCAACCATTGAAAAAACAAACAGAATACATAAGAATAATAATAAAGAACAATAAAATCACAAATTATATCAATAGATTGTATCACCCAGGCAACATTCACAGTACCAAAGGTGACTATGAATATGCCAGAGTTATTCTGAATTGCAAAGTATAACAGACTTTTCATATAGAAGGCAAAAGAAAAATATTTATTCAGGCACCAGAAAGTCAAATCCCAACACCAGAAAGCCAAATCCATCATAGTAACCAAGAAGTCAACACACATTAACACTACAGGGGACCTTCCCACAAACAAACACTCTCAAGCCTAGTTGTGCCTGTTTGCCTGTGTCCTTCCCAGCTCTGACTAGCCTGACCAACTTCCTCACAGTTCTGCTCCACCCTTCCTGTTCCACCCATTCAACAAACTCCTCCTACCACGTGTATCTTAGGCTTCCATGTAATTGAAGCAGGTTACATGACTTATTAATGAATGTGAAAGAGCTTTCCATTTACCCATGATATTCGGCTCCAATATCTTTCATATTCATTACACAGGTTGGTGGGGCAATTGGTATCAACAGAATTGTAACAGAGATAACAGAAAATAAGCACATAAAACAATATCTTAGGCAGCTTGTATCAACAGAACTTTATAATAATATAACAGGGATCACACAAAATAAGCACATAAAGCAATATCTTAGGGTGGGACTTGAGCACAAGCACCTCATCATTGTCCCCTCCAACGAATAGGGTCCAATATGGGTAAGGGGCAAAGGTCTCTTCTTCCATAGCCACTTCCTCCTAGAACTGGATGTAGAGCTCTCCCTGCCCCAAGAGATCTCATTTGAGGGGTCAATTCTTTAGCTGCCATTGAGAAATTGACTGATGTTAGGTCCAGGGGTGATACATCACAGTCATGGACAAGGGGTGACATCCAATTTAATCAATCAGGCACCTGCAGGTAGAGGATACTAAGCCTGCAGAAAACAAATCTAGCAAGCAAATTTAATAGACAAAAAGCCAAAAAAGAAACAAGGAGACAATAACCACAAGGAGGGTAGATATAGGGTCAGCCATACTTCTGAAATCCATGAATCCATTATCATAGATTCATTCATGGTAGAATATATGAGTTAAGGGTACAATTTGGTAATCATCTTCTCCTGAATAAACAACAGTTACAGTATTATCTTTCCCATGTACTATAATTTCCGCAGCCTTTGGAATATCATCTGGCTTCCATTTTACCCATATTTTAGCTCCCAATTTTATTCTTATCAGTAGAACCCAATCTTTCAGTTCCTCTGCTAGTTATTTTGGAAGGAGGGTCAGTTTCCACAGTGGGTATTATTTCACAAGGAATAATAATTACTTGAACTATTCTATCATTTTTACAAAACTGTATGGATTCTTTACCTAAATTCTGGGATGTCACAATAATTTCTCCTTGATAATTAGAATCTATCATAGCCAACACATGCATTCCTCAAGCTGGTAATCCAGATTTAGGCAATATCCATACAAAATGATTTTCAGAGATTCTCATATATATTCCAGGAGATATTTTTCTTATTTCTTTTCTATCTAGCCTAGTGCTCTAAACAAGGTAAATCATATTCTGCTGACCTATATGTCTCAGGATATGGTGCTGGGACATCTAGCCTCACAGTCCAATACTCAATATTTAGGATCTTATGTATTTGTTGTTTTCTAATTTGCAGATTTGGGGTCATCATTCTGGCTAGAAGTGTACTTCCTCCCAATGGTCTAGTCTTCAAATTATGTAAAGGAGTGAACCAATTACCTTTCCAATGATGATAAGAGTGTTCTTTAAATAATCCATTGATTTTTTTTTCAATTAATCCAGATGCTTGGGGATAATGGGAAATATGATCTATCCATTCTATATTGTTTAATACACAATATCTCTTCATTTCATTACCTTTGAAATGTGACCCATTGTCACTTCAGGTCTGCATTGGGGTTCCATAATATTTGATATCTAAAGCTTTACAGGAGTTTTTCTGGGTCACATTCTTATGGGGACAAGCCACTAGTACATCTGAAGAGGTGTCAACACAGGTACATATGAATTTGCATACTTTATCTTGGGGTAGGGGTCCAATATAACCTATTTGCCAGATTTGGGCTTGTATTTTCCCCCTTGCTGTCTCTCCAGTTACAACCCAAGGGACAGATCATACCTTTTCTAATTAACATATATAACATTTCTCTGCTACTTGTTTTAACAATGAATGAGAGATACTAATACCTCAATATTGTGCCCACTGGCATGTGGCCTGGACCCCTAAATGCCTGACTGTTTGATGGACCCATTTTGCTAGTACTGGATCATCAGTTGGTGTTAGAGTAGGGACAATATGTTGAGTAGCAATCTTGGCTAGATGATCAGCATGTACATTGTACTCACATTCTGGTGTGGTGAGGGCCACATGAGCATGTGCATGAAAAATTGACAAATTAATAACCAAAGACACATCCAATATATCTTCCCATAATTCTTTACCCCAGACTTGTTTGCCATGAGTTTCTCAATTTTGATTTTTTTCCACATGGGCATCCATGTAGCTAACCCACTAGCTACCACCCATGAATCAGTGAATATATGACACTGTCCTCCTTGTTCTGTTTTGATAGCTTGATGTACTGCCAAAAGTTCAGCATATTGAATATATCCAGCTATCCCAGTACTTTCCAGAGTCCACCTAGTACAAGCTATTGCTCTCCAATCTCTTTTGTGGCCCAAATATTTTGCTGTTATATCAGTAATCATGCATGTATCTTTTGTTCTTCAATTAATAGATCATATAATTCCATTTTACTAAGGACCATATCAACTGCTGCTTTGGTTCAGGGGCTATATCATTTCCCTCGGTATCAATGTTTCCTGTAGATTCATGTAAAGCTGAAACTCCACTTTTGCCTGCTTTAGGTCTATTCTGAATATACCATTTCCATTTATTTTTAAAATTTTGCATTTTATTTTAGACTCAAACAGAACACAAATACAAAATAGAAAAAAGAGCCAAAAACATATCATAAACTTAAATATTGGAACTTATATACAAAGTTAAAAGAAAAAAGCATGTCATGTGTATAACAGAACATGACAGGATTCAAATTGTGTAAAAATAACTTTTCAGTTCAAGAAAATTTGCATGATAAATAATACTTGTATTGAGAATTGTTCATCTTTGCTTCCTTGTGAGTTTTTTTGTTCTCTGCTGTGCACTTTCTCACTTTATTCTTTTCTCCCCTCCCCCACCCCCAGAAGGCTAAAATAAAGTTTAGATACATTTCTCAATACCTATAGATATATACATCCATACATAGACATATACTTTCCCAAACATATTCTATACCTGATCTTTGTTTTTTGTGTTGGAACATATCTCCTTTCCTTTCCCTCCTGCCTCCTCTACTTAACTTCTACCCACTCCTTGCCCTCCTATAACTTATCCACCCCTCAACAAGGATCCTTCTATCTCCCATGCCCAAAAATCTAAAGACCCTTCCCTACCTGCTTTTATCTATTCCCTCCTCCTCCCTTCTAAAGATCCCTCCCTTGTCCTCTCTCCATTCCCTATGCCCTACCATTTTATTTCTTCTTAAAAGACCTTTATATTCATATTATATATGTATATATGTATGTATGTATTGTTCCCTCTTAAAACCATTCCTGATGAAAGTAGTTTGCCAGAAGAATCAATCCTCCTCCCCCATCTAATTCCTCTGTATTGATTCTCCCTCTTGCACCTCATTTGTATAAAATAATTACTCTTTTTAGCTGTTCCTAAATAGTTTTACATTTTAAATACATATCCTACTCAGGTTTTCCTCAGTCTTACTTATGAGCTACCCAATTAGTAATAACAATCTTAGACACATTTTACATGTCATATATCTATATATGTGTGTGTGTAAAATTAAACAGTCTGTCTTTATGAATCGCTTATAATCAGTCTTTTTATGTACCTTATATTTCTCTTGGTTCTTGTATGTCAAATCTATTAAGTTCAGTATTTTTTTATTAATTAATTTATTTTTTGTTTTCAACATTCACCTCCAAAAGATTTTGAGTTCCAAATTTTCTCCCATCTCTCCCCTCTGCCCATCCCAAGACATCATGCATTCTAATTACCCCTTCCCCCAGTCTGCCTCCCTTCTATCACACCCCTCCCTTCTCTTATCTCCTTCCCCTCTATTTTCTTGTAGGGCAAGACAGATTTTTACACTCTATTTTCTGTATGTATGTCTTATTTCCCAGGTGCATGTAAAAACAATTTTAACATTTGTTTTTAAAACTTGAGTTCCAACTTCTCTCCCTTCCTCTGAACTCATCCACCCCATTGAGAAAGCAAGCAACTGAAAATAGGTTGCACATGTGTAGTCAGGCAAAACACTTCCATAACAGTCATGATAATGAAAGATTAACTATATTTCCCTCCAACCTATCCTGCCTCCATTTATTCTATTCTGTCTTTTGATTCTATTCCCTCCTTAAAAGTGTTTCCTTCTAATTATCTCATCCTCCTATTTGCCTTGCTTCTATCATCATCCTATCCCTCACTTAATCCTTTATCCCCTACTTTCCTATAGTGTAAGATAGATTTTCACAGCAAATTGAGTGTGCATGTTATTCCCTACTTAAGCTAAATCTAATAAGAGTAGGGTTCACTCTTTCTCTCTCACTTCCCTCTTCTTCCCCTCCATTTAAAAAGCTTTTTCTTGGGAGGAGCCAAAATGGCAGAGTAGAAAGACTTACATATGCTAGCTCCAAACCCACAACCTATAAATTTCCTGAAAAAAGAACTTCCCACAAATTCTTGAGCAGTGGAAGCCACGTAGCAACACAGAGGAGGAGATTACCATTCCAGAGAGCCCTGAAAAACCAGCACCAAAGGTCCACTGTGCACCGGACAGCGGAGCCCAGCCCGGCCCTGACCCGGCCGCGTGGCCCGAGAGGAGCAGACCCAAGCAGGCTTCAGGGACGGAACCTCCGGTGGCTGCGAAGGTCCATCTACCCACAGGCACTACAGGTCAGTGAGGGAGACTTCTGGGCTGGCCGAGAGGGGAGTGGGGCATCTCCATAACTCAGGCCCCCTTGGGAGGCAGCAGCAGAGGCATCAGCGGCTAGGGGCTCCCACAGCAGACAGGACCTCAGATCCATTACTGAAGATCTCCACATAAACCCCCTGAGGGAACTGATTGACATCAAGTTAGAAAGGTGGAGGAAAAACTAGGAAGAGAAATGAGAGAGAGGCAAGAAAAGCATGAAAAACAGGTCAATACCTTGGTAAAGGAGACCCAAAAAAATGCTGAAGAAAATAATACCTTGAAAAATAGGCTCACTCAATTGGAAAAAGAGGTTCAAAAAGCCAATGAGGAGAAGAATGCTTTCAAAAGCAGAATTAGCCAAATGGAAAAAGAGGTTCAAAAGCTCACTGAAGAAAACAGTTCTCTCAAAATTAGAATGGAACAGATGGAGGCTAATGACTTTCTGAGAAACCAAGAAATCACAAAACAAAACCAAAAGAATGAAAAAATAGTAGAGAATGTGAAATATCTCATGGGAAAAACAACTGACCTGGAAAATAGATCCAGGAGAGACAATTTGAAAATTATGGGATGATCAAAAAAAGAGCCTAGACATCATCTTCCATGAAATTATCAAGGAAAACTGCCCTGATATCCTAGAACCAGAGGGCAAAATAAGTATCCAAGGAATCCACTGATCACCGCCTGAAAGAGATCCAAAAAGAGAAACTCCTAGGAACATTGTGGCCAAATTCCAGAATTCCCAGCTCAAGGAGAAAATATGGCAAGCAGCTAGAACGAAACAATTCCAGTATTGTGGAAACACAATCAGGATAACACAAGATCTAGCAGCTTCTACATTAAGGGATCAAAGGGTGTGGAATAGGATATTCCAGAAGTCAAAGGAACTAGGACTCAAACCAAGAATCACCTACCCAGCAAAACTGAGCATAATACTTCAGGGGAAAATATGGTCTTTCAATGAAACAGAGGACTTTCAAGCATTCTTGATGAAAAGACCAGAGCTGAAAAGAAAATTTGACTTTCAAACACAAGAATGAGAAGAAGCATGAAAAAGTAAACAGCAAAGAGAAGTCATAAGGGACTTACCAAAGGTGAACTGTTTACATTCCTACATGGAAAGACAATATTTGTAACTCTTAAAACTTTTCAGTATCTGGGTAGTTGGTGGGACCACACACACACATACACACACACACACAGAAGCACACACACATGTACATGTGTGTGCACACACAGATACACACATGCACACACAGAGAGAGACAGAGAGCACAGAGTGAATTGAATAGGATGGGACCATATCTTAAAAGAAATTAAGGTAAATGGTGAGAGAGAAATGTAGTGGGAGGAGAGAGGGTGAAATGAAATGGGGTAAATTATCTCTCATTCAAGAGGCAAGCAGGAGACTTTTTAGTGGAGGGAAAAAGAGGAGAGCTGAGAAAAAAACATGAAGTTTACTCTCATCACATTCGACTAAAGGAAGGAATAAAATGCACACTCATTTTGGTATGAAAACCAATCTTACAATACAGGAAAGTGGGGGAGAAGGGGATAAGCAGGGTGAGGGGGATGATGGAAGGGAGGGCAATGGGAGGAGGGAGCAATTTGAAATCAACACTCTTGGGGAGGGACAGGATCAAAAGACAGAATAGAAACAATGGGGGGCAGGATAGGATGGAGGGAAACATAGTTAGTCTTACCCAACACAACTATTATCAAAGTCAACTGCAAAACTACAGAGATATGGCCTATATTGAATTGCCTGCCTTCCCAAAGGGAATGGGTGGGGAGGCAGGGATGGGGAGAAGTTGGAACTCAAAGTTTTAGGAACAACTGTTGAGTATTGTTCTTGCTACTAGGAAATAAGAAATACATGTAATGGGGAATAGAAAGTCATCTGGCCCTACAGGACAAAAGAGAAGATGGGGATAAGCGAAGGGAGGGAGGATAGAAGAGAGGGCCGATTGGTGATAGGGGAAATTAGAATGCTTGGTGTATTGGGGTGGAGGGAGGGGACAAATGGGGAGAAAATTTGGAACCCTAAATTTTGTGAAAATGAATGTAAAAAGTTAAATAAGTAAATTTATAAAAACCAGGGAGGAAAAAAGCTTTTACCTGCCTCTTTTATGTGAGATAATTTACCCCATTCTATTTCTCCCTTCCTCCTTCTTCCAATATATTTCTCTCTCACTCATTCATTTCATTTTTTTAGATATCATCCCATCATGTTCAACTCACCCTGTGCCCTCTGTCTATATAATCCCTCCAACTACCCTAATACTGAGAAAATTCTCAAGAGTTACAAATATTATCTTTCTATGTAGGAATGTAAACAGTTCAACTTTAGTGAGCCCCTTATGATTTCTCTTTCCTGTTTACATTTTCATGCTTCTCTTGATTCTTATATTTGAAAGTCAAATTTTCTATTCAGCTTGGGTCTTTTCAGTGAGAATGCTTGAAAGTCATCTATTTCATTGAATGACCATTTTTCCCCTTGAAGTATTATACTCAGTTTTTCTGGGTAGGTGATTCTTAGTTTTAATTCTAATTCCTTTCACCTCTAGAATATCATATTCCAAACCCTCTCATCCCTTAATGTAGAAGCCACTAAATCTTGTGTCATCCTGATTGGGTTTCCACAGTACATGATTTGTTTTTTCTGACTGTAATATTTTCTCCTTGACCAGGGAGCTCTGGAATTTGGCCACAATATTTTTCTTTTGGGGTTTTCCTTTGGGGTCTCTTTCAGGAGATAATTGGTGGATTCTTTCAATATCTATATTATCTTCTGGTTATAGAGTTTCAGAGCAGTTTTCCCTGATAATTACTTGAAGTATGATGTGTAGGCTCCTTTTATTTTTTTTTGTTTGATCATGGCTTTCAGGTAGTCCAGGGATTTTTAAATTGTTTCACCTGGGTCTATTTTCCAGGTCAGTTGTTTTTCCAATGAGATATTTCACATTGTCTACTATTATTTTCATTCCTTTGGTTTTGTTTTATAATTACTTGTTTTTTCATAAAGTCATTAGTTTCCATCTGCTCCATTGTAATTTTTAAGGAATCATTTTCTTCAGTGAGCTTTTGGACCTCCTTTTCTATCTAGCCAATTCTGCTTTTTTAAGAAATTCTTCTCCTCATTGACTTTTTGGAATTCTTTTGCCATTTGGGTTAATCTATTTTTTAAGGTGTTATTTTCTTCAGTATTTTTTGGGTTCCTTTTTGCAGGCAGTTGACTTGGTTTTCATGATTTTCTTGCATCACTCTCATTTCTCTACCCAATTTTTTCTCTATTTCTCTTCTTAGATTTTCTAAGTCCTTTTTGAGCTTTTCCATAGCCTAAAACTAATTCATATTTTTCTTGGAGGCTTTGGATGTAGGAACTTGGACTTTGTTGCCTTCTGTCGGCACATTTTTGGTCTTCCTTGTCACCAAAGTAAGATTCTATAGTCTGATTTTTTTTTCTGGTCTTTGCTCACTTCTCCAGCCATTTACTTGACTTTTGAGTTCTTTGTCAAGGTAGTTCTCTGCTTCCAGTGGAGATGAGGGGTGTACTGTCATTCACTTGATCTTCCCACAGCCTGTGGACCTAAAGATCCAGAAACAGCCACTGCCACTACCCCTGCTGCTGCTGTAGCTTCCGCAGGCTCCTTCACTGCCTCTGCTGCCCTGGAGCTGGGGCTAGATGATGGTACTCTCTCAAACAGGTCTGACCGGTTTTTTCCACTGACCTTCCAATCTGTCCTTGGTGTTTTGAGTTGAAACCACCACAGGTGCCAGAGGTTCAATCTCCTAAAGTCTGCGCATGTCCCATCTGTGCCAGCATGGCCCATGCTAAACTGCATTCTGCTTCCAGCCTGGTGCAATAACCGCTTCCCATTGACCTTCTACACTGTCTTGGGATGGAGATTTGCTTTACTCCATCACTCTGTGGGTTCTGCAGCTCCAGAATTTGTTTAGAGTCATTTTTTACAAGCATTTATTTGGTCTTGTGGGGAGAGCTCTAGAAGTCCCTGCTTTTACTCCACCATCTTGGTTCTGCCCCTTCAAGTTCAAGATTTTTTAACAAAACCTTGAAAGCCTGAGAGTTTTTCAAATGTCCATTTTTTTCAGTCAGGATAATATTTAACCTTGCAGGGTATGACATTTTTGGTGGGAGCCCCAGTTTCTTTGCTCTTCTATGTTCCAAGACCTGTGATCCTTTAATGTTTCTCCTGCTAGGTCTTGTGTGAGTCTAATTGTGGCATCACCATATTTAAATTGTTTTAATCGTGATGCTTTTAATATTTCATCCTTGAGCTGGGGGTTTCATAAAATCACTATGATATTCCTATGAATTTCTCTCATATTATCTCTTTTAAGTGATGATTGATGGATTTTTCTATTTCTACTCTTCCCCCCCTCTTCTTCTAATGCTTCAGGACAATTTCCTTTAATAATTTTATGTATTATGTCAAGATTTTTTAACATAACATTGTTAGTCCAATTATTTTTATATTTTCTCTTCTTAATCTATTATCCAAATCTGCTGTTTGTCTTATGTTTCACTTTGTCTTCTGTTGTTCATATTTTGGTTAATTATTTCTTGATCTTTTATAATTTCACTGGCTTCACTTCGCCCAATTCTAATTTTCAAAGTCACTTTCTTAAGATTCTGGATTTTCTTTTCTAATTGAGTGACTTTCCTTTCACAATTTACTTGTTTTTCTCGAATTATTCTTTTTTTCTTTAGTTTTTCCCATCTTTGTCATGTGGTTTTAAAACTTTTTTTTTTTTAAGATTTTCTATAATTCTTTTGGGGCAGGTGACCATTTGAAATTACTCTTTGAGCATTTCTTTGATTCATTATCCTCTTCTTAAGATTATCCCGGATCATCTATAGTCCCATAATAGCTTTCTATAGTTAGATTCTTTCTCCTTTGCCTGTGCAATTTTTTTAGTAATAGATTAAGTTTTGTAATCACCTCTAGCCCTGGGGTATGAGAAATGGTGCCTCTTGTCCCAGATCTTCAGTTCTCCCTCTCCTCCCTGGCACCAAAGTCAAATCTCCAACCTCTTGTAAGTGCCCACAGCTAGAGGTGTTCAGCCTCACTGCTTCTGCACTCACTGGGCATGTGCTGGATCTCTCTCACCCCTGCTACTCTTTGCAGTACAGCTGGATCTGGTGCTCCACATCAGGAGAGGTTCTCTCAATCTTCTGGGAATCAAACGCCCAACTCCCCTCACTATCCTGGGGGTAGAAGTTCCTAGGCAGCCTCTCAAACCAACTAACCCCAGGGCTTGCCAGTTGGTGTTTAAGCAGCTTGCTGCTTGTTAAAACAGACCCTGGCCTGGAGGTTTTTACCCTTCACAGGGACCAAATATCATGCTAGGACTTTTCTTTGGATCTTCTCAAATTGTCCCAGGAAGACCCCAGTTATACTCCTTTTTATTTATCTCCACCCATACTTTATTTGCCCTAAGGTGCTATTTTAATTCTTTTTGGGGGAAAACCTTGAGAGCTTGGAATTTTCTGACCTACTCTGTCTTCTTCACAGAATCCTCTCCCATTTCCACTTAATTATGCTAGCTCCTTGCACATGTCCAATTCTGTGAGAATCTGGTGTACTCATTACCCAGGTCACAGTTAGGATTCCAGGACTTAGTACTACCTCATGGTGCAAAGTCAGTTGTTCAGCTGAATGGGTACAATTGCCACAAAGCCCAATATGTAGCTAACAACTGCTTTTCAAAGGGGATATATTGAGTTCCAGATGAAAGGCGTTTCCTAGACCAAAATCCTAAGGGTACATTTTGGCTTTGTTGTTTTTGCCATTAACTCCACTTTGCATATTCATCCTGGACAGTCACGTGTAATCCATTGGGCCACTTTTCATAGGCCATAAATCTAGGGCTAATTGTACAGCAGCCTTTGCTTCTTCAAAAGCTTTACTCTACTCAAATCCCCAATCAAATTCATCTTTTTTTCCTAGTAATTATATAAGGGTTTCAAAGTTTGTCCTAGATATGGTATGTAATGTCACCAATATCCAAATAATCCTATAAACTTTTGGGCCTCTTTCTTATTGGTGGAGATAGCAAAATCCTGAATTTTTTGTCAGGCTTGTAGGAGAATCTCTTGCAGTCCCTTATTCCATTGTATACCCCAAAATTTTACAGTTTGAGCTGGTCCTTGAATCTCTACAGAGTTAATTTCCCTCCCTTTGCTTTTCATATGCTCAATTAAAAGTGTCAAACTCTTCTCCACTTATTTTACATTTTTTCCCTGTATCATAATATCATCTATGTAGTGGGTAAGCTGTACACCAGGTAGCTCTAATTCATCCAAATGTTTAGTCACAATCCAATGACAATAGTTGGCAATACAGATATCCTTGTGGCAAGTGTGTAAAAGTGTACTGTTGGCCCTGTCAGGTGAAAGCGAATTGGTCCCATTGTTTAGCATCTATTAGGATAGTAAAGAAAGCATTGGCTAAATCAATAACTGCTTAACAAGTCTCATCATATTTCTGGATCCTTTCTATTAAGGTAACAGTATCTGGAATAGCAGCATAAAAGGGAGGAGTCACTTTATTCAATTGTCATAATCTATTGTCATTCTCCATGTCCCATCTGACTTTATAGCCAGACAAGATTATTCCATCAAGTGGTTTTAGGGGCTAACACTTCTGCCTCAACATATTACTTCACAGTAATTTTTTCTTGCCCACCTGGCACATGATACAACTTTAAAGTAATTATTTCATAAGGTTCAGGTAAAGTGATTGGGTTCATTTTTATTTTACCCACCAAAATTATATATTAATTCCTATCTTCCTTACTACAAATTTGTATCTCCCCTCAAGTAATTTAAAGTCATCCCTCCCACTATATCTATTCCAGTGATGTATTCAGAAATGGGTACAACTGTTCTTTCTCACGTAATTGTCCAATTTTCATCATTAGTTTGACTTGTCTGGCTGATATTTCAGCCCCTCCCAATCCTGTGATGGTGATAGGAGTTCCATGTTTAAATTTACCAGGGTTTCTATATATAAGGGTATCCTCTACCCCAGTATCTATTAATGTCCTAGTTACAGTACTTGATCCATTTTTCTAATATATGGTCAAATTGATATGGAGTCTATAATGCCATCTGTGGATTTCTTTAACCTGAAGTGAAGCTCAGTCAATTTCCTATTCTCTCTGAAGGTGTGACAAACTTGGGTACAAGGGTTGGGGAGATTCTGTAGTAGCTGTTCTTACTTCTCTACTCTGTCTAGTATGAAGCAACTTTTCTCAGTACATTCTGTATAGTTCATTCCTTGGAATATCATCTATGCTTCCAAAATCTACCACTGCTCTCAACAGAGCAATAAATAATTCTTTCCTTGTCAATCTATTCTGACTTTGAATCTGCTGGCTATTTACTCTTCTCTCTTGAGGAAATTTGTTTTTCCCAGTCCCCTAAGTCACTTAACTGTGAAATCTTGTCCAGCACCTTTGAAAGAAGATACTATATTTCCCCAATTATTAGAGTCAAAATGAGGGGCTTGTAAGCAGGAAAAGTGACCTTCACTATTATATTCCAATAGCAAACTGATAAGGGGTATCACAGTATGCATCTGTGCTCCTGATCATTATGGCAGCCTTCATTATCTCCTTCTTTAAGTTTCTTATACAGTCCCTAAGTGAATACCAGGGCCTATTTCCATTAGACCACATAGAATCAATAGGATACTGCTTACTGAATCCTTCAGCAGCCAAAGCTAACAGATTAGTTGTGTTGTTACCTCCTCGCATATTGTGTTCTCTAAACACTTGCTGTACAAAAGGATTCTGACTGATACCTATAAATTTCAAATAATTCATGCCACTTGTAGGTACTCCTTTGGCCCCCATGTCACTGATTCTCACCATCCAAGATATTAATGATTCTCCCATCCTTTGGGTGAACCAGCTCAAGATATGTGTGACCTCCTGCTGAGTAAAATCCTCAATTATCCCCCTAAACATTGTGTTTCCTGATTGGTTCTCCTGTTTTAGTATGGGGCAAGTTTTGGCCTGAGACATTGCCACCTATAACATTGTTTCATTTTCCAACTCTGATTTTGTTACATTTTTCCCACACACACTCTCCTGGCAGTTGCCATCATGGTAAATAGGCTGGGTCTGTACAAAGGTTGTATATGCACTTCTTTTGCCAGCTTTCTACTTCTTCTTAGTAAAATGTACAGCTTTTTCTTCCACCTGAGACCCTTCAGCCTCTTCTTTTAAAGGAGAGCCCAAATGCTGAGAATTCCCAAACAAACTAGCTATCTTTCCATCTGATTTTTTTTCCTTCAGCAGTTCATCTCTGTCTTTACAAATAATACAAAAACCTGTTAATAAAATCCAGTGTCTGTTATACACTCCCGCCAGCTCTTTCCATGGTCTTATTGGCATTCCTTGCAAACACCTTTCCAAGTCTCTAGGTTCCCCTTCCTGTAACCTCGGTTCCGAATTCTCACAGTGGGAGAGAGAGTGGAAGAATTTTAGTCCATTCCCTTGCCAGTGAGGAATAGGGCAAATCCTCTCATCCTGGGATATCTGTTTCTTCCTCTAAATCCTTTCTGCTTTCAAATAGAGATTTTATACCCTGCGATCATGTTTGTGATGCCAAATGTATCACCCAGGCAATATTCACAGCACCAACAGCGACTGTGAATATGCCAGTGTACTTTTGAATCACAAAGTATAATAGACTTTCCATATAGAAAGCAGAAGAAAAACATTTATTCAGATATCTGAAAGTCAAATCCCAACACCAGAAAGCCAATTCCATCATAGTAACCAAGAAGTTAATACACGTTAACACTGCAGGGAACAAAGGCATTTCCAAGCCTTCCCTCCCACCCCCACTGGACCCTTCCCACAAACAAACACTGATAAGCCTAGCAATGCCTGCTTGCCTGTGTCTTTCCCCACTCTGATTAGCCTAACCAACTTCCTCTCAGCTCTTCTCCACCCTTCCTGTTCCATTCATTCAGCAAGTTCCTCCCACCACATGTGACTTAGGCTTCCATGTGATTCAAGCCAGTTACATGGGCCTATTAATGAATGGGAAAGATCTGCCCATTTAAATTACCATTATATAAATAAGGCAAAAGCTTTTGACCAAATAAAAAACTCATTTCTATTTTAGAAAGTAGAAAACATGGGAATTAATTTTTCTTTACTATAATAAATAGCATCTCTATATATATTGGGATGGCCATGATACCAGTACATTCAGTTAGTTCAGATTTGATGTCAAGATGAATTGAGACACACAAAAGGGTCACTGAACAGTAACAAAACAAAAGGATTTACTTACCTCTAACATAGCATGGCTTTTCTTTGGTAAATGAAGCACTCTTCATCTCCATATGAAAGTGCATCTGGTAAGTATGGCAGTATATAGTAACAAAGTCCCTATACTATATACTATACATAGTCTCAGGGCACCCATCAAATCTGAAAGGCTTAGACCCCATATGGTTGGGAATTATATTTCCAAAGGAGATCAGGAAGGGATGTCTAGGTGACCCAATAGATGGGGTGCTAGGCTTAGAGTCAGGCAGACTCGTTTTTCTGAGTTCAAATCTGGCCTCAAACACTCTCTTGTGTGACTCTAGGCAAGTCATTTAACCCTGTTTGCCTCATTTTCCTCACCTGTAAAGAAAGCTATAGAAGGAAATGGCAAACCCCTCCAGTATCTTTGCCAAGAAAATCCCACACAGGCTCATGAAGAGTTGAACCAAACTGAAAATCAACTGAAAAAAGTGACAAGGAAACCACATCAATCCAGCCAAAGGCTACTGGGAAGTTGCATTAAGGAAAGCATAGTTTGAGCTTTTTCCTACCCCATTCCCAAGCAAGTCAAATCCAAGTTTTGTCACCTTTGGAGGAAAATCTTCTAAATCATGTTTTGTCAGGTTGGGGGAGGAAGAAAACCTGGTAGATATTTATCCTATCACAATCTAAAACCAAGAACCAACATTATATATAATCAAGATAAATTCAAGTCTTATCCTGTTTGCCAATAAAGTCAAGGGTACAGCTAAGATGTTCATTATCACCACTATTTGAACAAGTGCTAACTATAGCAATAAGATAAGAAAGGAAGTTGAGGGAATAAGCATAGAGAAATAGGAAATAAAATTATTTCTAATTGAAGAGAGTTTTAGAGAATCAACTGGAAAATTAAGAGAAGCAGTAACTTCAACAAAATAATAAGATAGAAAATAAACTCATCCTTCTTTCTATATTGTGAACAAAACCAGGAGAAATAGAAATTCTATTCAAAATAATTACAGAAATGCCCATCAATTAGGGGACGGCTGAACAGATTGTACTATTGTGGTATAAGAAATGACAAGCTGAATATACTCAGAAAAACCTGTAAAAACTTACATGAACTGATACAAAGTGAAATGTACAGAACCAGGTTGTATATAGTAACAGCAATATTGTATGGTGATCAACTATGAATGATTTAGCTATTCTCAGCAATACAATGATCTAAAACAATTCTGAAGGAATTGTAATGAAAAATACTATTAAACAAAGAACTGATAAAATCTGAATGTAGATTAAAGCATGCTTTTTTTTCCTTTATTTTTCATGTTGGGTTTTCTTTGTTGGTGTTTTCTTCCTCATGACTAACATAGAAATATGTTTTTCATGACTGCATGTATAACCTATATCAAATTGCTTGCCTTCTCTTTAGTGTACTTTTATTCCAAATGTATTTTTAAAGGAATTGCTCAATTTTTCTTCTGCCTCTCTTATTTGACTTTTATAAACCTTCTTGAGCTCTTCCAAGAAGGCTTTTGGGTCTTTAGACCAATTCATATTCCCCTTTGAGGTTTTGGATGTGGGTATATGGACCATGTTGTCCTCTTCTGAATTTGTGTTTTGATCTTCCCTGTCATCAAGATATTTCTCTATGGTCATTGTTTTTCTTTTATTCTTCTTGCTCATATTGTTTGCCTTTTTTCTGACTTTTAAAACTGATCTCTGCTTCTAGGGCCCAGGGTTCACTGTCCCAGGTTTCTTGTACTTTTCTGTGCTATAGCCTCAGGTTCTGGCAGCTGGATGTTGTAGCTGTATGGTAGTTTACCTGGTACTGGGTTGGAGTTTGTGGTGGTAGTTGAAGTGTGCCTGTTGTGCACTTGCCTGCTCCTCCACCCTGGGGCTCAAGATCTCTCATTGGTCTGCTGAGGTGGGGCTTACGTCTGGCTTTCTCTGACGCCCCTTATCCTGCACTTGTCCTCCTCAGCCACAGCAAGAGGGACCTTTCTTTTTAATTGAGTTAATCTCCCAAGCTAAAAGATTGCTGTACCCCATCTTTCTGCTCCTTCGCTATTCCAGGACTTTTCCTGGGGAAAAATTCTCTGGGTTTTTCAAAATCTATAAGGGAGAGTGAGAGCAACTTATTGTTTACTCTGCCATGTTGGCTCCCAGAAGTTTACATAGGTGACTTTCAAAATTCAGTCTTTGGGTAATAGCCCCAGGAGCAGTGGCTGCCACTGCCACAGATCCAGCACAGGATTATACTTCTCTCTCACCCTGTTCTGACAGACACCTCCCTCCTGTGCTGAGAGGTCTGAGAACTGCCACTGACACCAGTGATTCAATTCCCTGGGATGTGCCTGCTTGCCTTCCCAATGAAGGAATGAGGGAGGGAGGGACAGAATTTGAACTCAAAATTTAAAAAAAAAAACAAATGTTAAAATTTGTTTTTGTATGTAACTGAGAGGGAAATAAAATATTAAATAAATATTTTTAAAAGAACAAAATAACTACAGAATGTATAAAACTTGGGAGAGTTTAGCTACGAAGAAGACACACAAACAGGAATTATATGGACACAATTAAAAAACACTTTATAAAAATAAAGACAGACCTAAATAATCTGAGAAATATGAATTGTTCCTGGCTGGGCCATTAGCACTTATATGGTATATGTTAGAATCACTTATATTGAAAAGTCATACCTAAATTAATTATCCAGTGCCATTCTGAGGGAAAAAGAGAAAAAAAATCATCAGAAAGAACATAAGATCAAGATTCATAAAGGAAATTATGAAGATAGAAGGAAGAGAGTCTAGCAAAAGTAATTTCAAATTATACTACAAAGCAACAGCATCAAAATTTTAGGATATTAGTCAGATAAAAAGAAAACACAACCATAGAACAGATTAGATAAGCAACATACAAAAGCAAATAAACACGATAATATAAAGTTCAAAACACAAAGACCTTAATTATTTTCAACAAAAACTATTGGGAAAATAGGAAAGCAATGTCAAAAATTAGATTTAAACCAATGTCCCATAGCACATACCACAATAAGCTCCAAATGAATATATCTTTAATTTATAGTTTTGTTTTTACTCTGAGAAGAGATGCTATAAATAGTCTTGTATATATGATTCCTTTTCCTCTTTCATTGATCTCTTCAAGCATCTTGATCTCTGATTGGATAGAAAGTCAAAGGAAGAAAGTAAGTAGTCTTTAAAGTAAGAAGTCTTCAAAGAAGGAAATACAAACTATCAAAATCACTAATAAATAGAGAAATACAAATTAAACAACTATGACGTCCAACCTTATGCCCATCAGCTCGGAAACAAATGAAAGCAAAAAAGGAAAATTATAATTGTTGGAGTGGCTGTAGGAATATAGGCACACCGATGCATTATTATAAAGCTGCAATTTAATTAGTCCAGTCATTCTGAATAAGAATTTGGAACTATATCCATAAAGTCAGTAAACTGTGCATACCCTTTGATCTACGTGATACAATATCTGAAGAGACTAAAGAAAAAGGAAAGACTTATGTACAAAATTACTAACAACAACTCTTTCATAGTAGCAAAATCTTGTAAACTAAGGGGGTACTCATCTGTTGAGGAATGGCTACATTTCAATATACAATATATTTTTGGATACTGTATATTATATTGGAGAATATACATTTTGGGATTTGGGCCCAATATGTGGAATGGTTTTTGCTTGACTATGATTATTGGCTACACAGGTTTCAACTTGCAGTTGGAGATTTGTCTGGGGAGAAAGAAGTTAGCTGTTGTATTGCCAAAAAATGGTTATGTAGCATCAATAAACATTTTTTAGTGAAAAGAAGGAAGTTCAGAAGGAAACACAGAAAAGCAGAACAAGTCCAAAAGTAATATGTTAAATTTATTGTTTGCTTTTAAAAAAACAAATTGTACATAATAAAGATTCATAGTTTAACATATAATTCTTGTTTTTGTTTCACTTTGTATTTTATAATGTTCTTTTGGCACTGGGTTCAGAATTTAGTTGTTTTCTTCATTAAAACATCTTATATCATCTTCAGAAATATAGAAAACATTAATGTTGTGATTTTAAAGCATTTCATTTGTTTTTCAGAATCACAATACTGATGCTTCTATACTTAAGAAAAAGAGACACTGGAAAACATCTGATAAAGAAAAGAATGGAGGCAAAAATGTAAAATTCCTCACCCACAAACAAAGCTGCATGGAGAGGTTCCTTCTAGGTATTAGTCCTCTGAAATTCTCTTTCCTTGTTATCTAAGCAAACTACTTATTCCCAAAACTCATTTGTATAAAGGGAGAATCTATATCTAAAGAGGAAATACATCAACTGAGAAGTCAACTTTGCAAAAAAAAAAAACCCACAGTGAGTGCTTTATTAATTTTTAAATATATCTTTAGCATGGGCTAAATTTACTTAGGCTCAAATTACCTAAAGATTACTTATGCCCAAATCTGGACTTAGCCACACAAATGAGTCATCAAAATTTCTGCTGGGCCTTTCAATGATAGTATCTCAATATAACTTAAATGCTATTTCTCTTTCTTTCTAGCTTGTGAATGAATGAACAAAAGTCAAGGCAGGTTAGTAGAATAGAACAGTCACAAGCAAAACCACTTCAAACTTCAGAGAGTTTTCTCCCCATAGTCTCCATTAGTCCTCTGAAATTCTCTTACCTTGTTATCTAAGCAAACTACTTATTCCCAAAACTCATCTGTATAAAGGGAGAATCTATATATAAAGAGGAAATACATCAACTGAGAAGACTTTCTCCCCATTCTTATATTTTCTCTTTTCCATAAATGGGGAGAAAAGAGAAAATATAAGAATCAAGATCTCGAGCCTAAACTACTTGAGGAAAATGGACAGAACAGTAGAAGCAGGCTACTTTAATTATAGTTTTAGGGTTGTCAAGTCAACAAGCAATTATTAAATATCTATTTTGTCTCACTGTCTCTCACCCCATTCCCAACCCCCATATTCAATTTATTGCCAAAGCCTGTATATTTCGCCTTCCTAACATCTCTATAATTCACTCCTTCTCCCTTCAAATAGTGCATTACTTCCCCCCTAGACTATTGCAATAATCATCTGATGGGTTTGTCTGCCTCAAGTCTCTCCCCACTCCCCACATCCTCCATTCAGCCACTTAAAGTGATTTTCCTAAAGTACAGGTCAGATCATGTCACTCTATCCCCCACCCACTACCACTACTCAGTAAACTCCAGTGACCACATACTGTCTCCAGAATTAAATAAAAAATGCTCTGTTTGTCCTTCAAAGCTCTTTGTGGCCTAGCCCCCTCCTACCATTCCAGTCTTCTTCTACCTTACACCTTGCCAAAATACTCTTCAGTTCAGTAACACTGGCCTCCTTGCTATTCTACCAACAAGACACTCTCTCAGCTTTGGGGTCTATGACCTGAGTGCTCTCCTTTCTCATCTCTGCTTACTGCCTTCCTTAAAGTCCCAACTAAAATCTTGCCTTCTACATATAGCTTTCTCCAGCTTCTAGTGCCTCCCCTTTATTATATTATTATTTTTAATTTTTCTTTTATTGTTATATTGTTATATAATATATATAATATAAATATTATTATTTATCCTGTATATATAGCTTGTTTGTACATATTTGATTACTTGTTGCCTCCTTATTAGACTGCAAGTTCCTTGACAGAAGGGATTATCTTGCCTTTTTTTGTATTCCCAGTGGGTAGCACAGTGTTTGGCACACATAGTGAACACTTCATAAATGTCTACTGACTAACCATAGGCCAGACATTATTCCAAATTTTAGGGATACAAAAGCAAAAATAATTTCTCTCCTCAAGGAGCTCACATTCTAATGGGGTGGACTACATGTAAACAACTATGTACAAAAAAATAGATACAGCATAAATGAACCTTATCTCAGAGAGAAGGCACCATCGTTAAAGAGGACCAAAACAGTCTTCTTGCAGTAGGTAGGATTTCAGCTGAAACTTGAAGGAAGCTAGGGATACAAGAATGTAAGAGTGAGGAAAGAGAACATTCAATGCACAAAGGACAGTCAGTGAAAATGCACAGAAATGGAGATGGAGTATTTCCTATGTAAGGAAAATATTAGATTGAAGATATTTGGAGGGAAATAAAGTTAAGAAGACTGAAAAGGTTAGGACTTAATTGGGAAGTTAACTGTGAAGAACTTAATTGTGAAGGACTTTATACCCAAATAGAGGATTTCATATTTCATTCTGGATATTAAGAGCCACAGGACTTCATTGAGTTGAGGGTGTAGGAAGGTAAGGGGGAGGATTGAACATAGTCAGATGTTCATTTTAGGAAGAAACTTAACCACTAGTCAGTCATTGATGGCCAAATTGGGGGCAAAACAAATACTGGGGGTATTAAGCCAATAACATTAGGGAAGGGATATACTCAATCCCATAAGGATGGCTATAGAACCCCTGAGCAGGAGATGTAGCAGCCTGACTCTGGAATAGCAAACCCCATAGCATATTAAATAGTTATAAGGGTTAGCTGCTGGGTAAGGAAGAGGGAGGAATAAAATTAGAAGTAGGCCACTGCTACTTTCAGCCATCTCCTCACCATGCCACCTATACTCAACTTCTCCTCTTTTTCATCCAACCACAATCACATGCTCTGTCCCCTGGGCCTTGAGAACTGGTAGATGAGCTTTGACTTACCTTACTTGCCTTTAGTACTACTTACCAGACACCTCCACACCATGTACCTGCTTGCCACCTTCCTATAAATCCCTATTATTTGTCTCTTTTTCTATATCCTTTCCCCTCTTCAGGATAGGCACTGTCTTATATTCTTGTTTTTGTAACCTCAGTGCTTGGCACATAGTAATCACTTAACAAGAAGTTTTGACTATTTAAAATTGAAGGTACTATAAAAAGAAGATATATCAGTAACATTTTTAAAAGTAACTATTCATCTGGCTTACATGCTTCATCACAGAACCAGGCAAACACAGAAAAACCCCACCTGACTTCAGCACACTCCAGACACCCACCATGAGGATCCAGCACCAAGTAAGCTGCCAGACACCTACAGCCTCCAGAAGCTGCTACCTGAGAGCCCAGGGTACAAAACTAGCGACTAGGTCCCTGAATCACAACAGAAGAAGCTTGAAACAGTGCTCCCTGTGTTCCAGCAAAAGAGTTCAATTTTAAAAACCATGGAATAGGCAAACAAAATGAGCAAAAATCCAAAAAGAACACTGACCACAGAGAATTATGATGATGACAGGGAAATTCAAAATACAACCTCAGAAAAGGTCAATAGTGTCAATATACCTAAATCTAAAACCTTCAAGGGGAACATGAACTGGCCTCAAGCCCAAAAAGCTTTCTTGGAGGAGCTCGAGAAGGATTTTAAAAGTCAGATAAGAAAGGTAGAAGAAAAACTGGCAAAAAATAAGAGGTATGCAAGAGTCAACAGCTTGGAAAAGGAAGCACAAAAATTGACTGTAGAAAGCAATTTCTTAAAAAATACACTTGGCCAAATGGAAAAAAATCCATTGAAGAAAACAATTGTTTCAAAAGTAGAATTGATCAAATGGAAAAGGAGGTACAAAAACTCATTGAAGAGATCTCCTCAAAAAGTAGAATTGGCCAAATGGAAAAGGGAGGTACAAAAGCTAATGGCAGAAAATAATTTGCTAAAATTTAGAATTGGGCAAGTGGAAGCTAATGAATCTATAAGACATCAAGAATCAGTCAAATAAAATCAAAAGAATGAAAAATGTAGAAGAAAATGTAAAATATCTCATTGGAAAAACAACTGACCTAGAAAATATATCCAGGATATATAATTTAAGAATTATTGGTCTATTGGGGAGAAGCCAAGATGGCAGAGTAGAAAGACACACATACACTAGCTCCTAACACACAGCCCATAAAATACCTGTAAAAAAGAACTCCCAACAAATTTTAGAGCAGCAGAAGCCACAGAACAATGGAGTGGAGGAGATTTCTGCTCCAGAGAGACCCAAAAAACCAACACCAAAGGTCCATCACGCACCAGACCCGGAGCAGAGCCCAGCCCTGCCTTGGCCCCGTGCCACTGAGAGTAGCAGATCGAAGCATGCTTCAGGGCCAGAATCTCCAGTGGCTGTGCAAGGCCCTCCACCCACAAGTGCAAAGGTCTGTGAGAAAACCTTTTTGGCTGGCTAAGAAGGGAGCAGGCTGTCTCCATAACTCAGGCCCCCTCGGAAGGCAGCAGTGGAGGCAGCAGCGGACAAGGGCTCCCAAAGCAGGAAGGAGCTCAGATCCGTTATTGAAGGTCTCCACATAAATCTTTATGAGAAACCAAGAATCACAAAACAAAACCAAAAGAATGAAAAGATGGAACATAATGTGGAATATCTCATTGGAAAAACAACTGACCTGGAAAATAGATCCAGGAGAGACACTTTAAAAATTATGGGACTGTCTGAAAGCCATGATCAAAAAAAAGAGCCTAGACATCATCTTTCATGAAATTATCAAGGAAAACTGCCCTGATATTCTAGAACCAGAGGGTAAAATAAGTATTCAAGGAATCCAGAGATCACTGCCTGAAAGAGATCCAAAAAGAGAAACTCCTAGGAACATTGTGGCCAAATTCCAGAGTTCCCTGGTCAAGGAGAAAATACTGCAAGCAGCTAGAAAGAAACAATTCCAGTATTGTGGAAATAAAATCTGGATAACACAAGATCTAGCAGCTTCTACATTAAGGGATAGAAGGGCGTGGAATAGGATATTCCAGAATTCAAAGGAACTAGGACTAAAACGAAGAATCACCTACCCAGCAAAACTGAGTGTAATACTTTGGGGAAAAAATGGTCTTTCAATGAAATAGAGAACTTTCAAGCATTCTGGATGAAAAGACCAGAGCTGAAAAGAAAATTTGACTTTCAAACAAAAGAATGAAAAGAAACATGAAAAGGTAAACAGCAAAGAGAAGTCATAAGGGACTTATTAAAGTTGAACTGTTTACATTCCTACATGGAAAGACAATATTTGTAACTCTTGAAACTTTTCAATATCTGGGTAGTTGGTGGGATTACACACACACACACACACACACACAGAGAGAGAGAGAGAGAGAGAGAGAGAGAGAGCACAGAGTGAATTGAATAGGATAGGATCATATCTTTTAAAAATGAAGTTAAATGGTAAGAGAGAAATGTATTGGCAGAAGAGAGGGAGAAATGGAATGGGGCAAATTATCTCTCATAGAAGAAGCAGGTAGGAGATTTTTTTAGTGGAGGGAAAAAGAGGGGAGCTGAGAGAAAAACATGAAGTTTACTCTCATCACATTCAACTAAAGGAAGGAATAGAATGCACACTCATTTTGGTATGAAAACCTATGTTACAATACAGGAAAGTGGGTGGGAAAGGGATAAGCAGGGTGGGGGGATGATGGCAGGGAGGGCAATGGGAGGAGGGAGCAATTTGAAATCAACACTCTTGGGGAGGGACAGAATCAGAAGAGAGAATAGAAGCAATGGGGGTCAGGATAGGATGGAGGGTTAGTTAGTCTTACACAACATGACTATTATCGAAGTCATTTGCAAAACTACATAGATATGGCCTATATTGAATTGCCTACCTTCTCAAAGGAAATGGGAGGGGAGGGAGGGATGGGGAGAAGTTGGAACTCAAAGTTTTAGGAACAACTGTTGAGTATTGTTCTTGCTACTAGGAAATAAGAAATACATGTAATGGGGAATAGAAAGTTATTTGGCCCTACAGGACATAAGAGAAGAAGGGGACAAGGGAAGGGAGGGATGATGGAAGAGAGAGCAGATTGGTGATAGGGGAAATTAGAATGCTTGGTGTATTGGAGTGGGGAGAGGGGACAAATGGGGAGAAAATTAGGAACCCAAAATTTTGTGAAAATGAATGTAAAAAGTTAAATAAATAAATTTATTTAAAAAAAAAAAAAAGAATTATTGGTCTACCTGAAATCCATGATCAAATAAAAGAGTGTAGACAGCACCTTTCAAGAAATTAGAGGGTAAAACAGGGTGCTGGGCCTAGAGTCAGGAACACTCATCTTTCAGAGTTCCACTCTGGCCTCAAACATTTACTCATTTGTGTGACCCTGGACACGTCACTTAATGCTGTTTGCCTCAGTTCTCTCATCTGTAAATGAGCTGGAGAAGGAAATGGCAAACCAACTGCAGTAGCTTTGCCAAGAAAAACCCCAAATGGTGTCATACAGATTCAGACACAATTGAAACTTCTCAACAATAACAAAAAACTTATAAAGAAAGACTTGAGAATGGAAACACCTGTTTTTAGAGCAGTATAAACTTCAGAGAACCTAAATGCAAAGATTTCATATTAATTTCAAATGTGTAATTATTAAGGTAAGAGGAGTATTAAAATAAAGATTTCTAAATGAAAACAGACATAAATGACTAATGGAGAAATGGATAATACTTGAAAGCTACATTGAGGTTGAGGAAATAAATTTGAAACCATCAAAGTCCTTTCAAATGTCTTTTTATGATGATACCTGCTTTGTCAGGGAGTGTTATATGATATGTGTCTTACAACACTTAGCAGTCATTGTTACTGTTAGGCAAATCTAGATAGAGTTCAAATCCAAGAATCAAAATATACTGCTATTTTTGGTTGAAATCCAAATTTTAATGTGATTCTAAAGGATTAAATTTCCAGTGAAGAATTTGCCTGTGATAATATTAAAAGGGACATATTGAGAAAAAAGAAGTGCCCCCCCCAAAGTCAACCATATCTTATGAAACCATTCTTTAGATTCAGTATAACAGTATGCAGTGTGTTCAAAATAAAAATAAAATACATTTTACCTTTCATCATCTTAAATTGCAAGGACCCGCAATTGTAGGCATAAATAGCCCACTATGGTGACTATAAATAACTAATAATATTGAAAAACAGTGGTTTATAACTTTCTGAAAAAGACTAAGAAGCTACATCCTTTATTCTATTTACTGAACCATTAGGTTCAATAGGATCTTAAAGTGTCATCTACTGTAGCGTTTTAGCTCATCACCCAGTAACAACATACCCAAACAATTCTAGACAAATGAGTATCATTTATATGCTTAAACAAATGGATTAGCAAAAGCAATAACACATGCCTTCTAGTAGCTCACTGTAAAAAGTATTAAACTCCAATTATTCTTGTATAAGACCATATGATTTGATCATAAAAGCACAACAAAAGACAGAACAATGGATGGGCAATGTGAAAACCTAGAGGGAAAAATACAAGTTGTCCCAAAAGTCTTAGTGCAATCTTAAGCTATTAGACTTTAGAGATCTAATAATTTTTAAGTTTTTAATAAAGTTCTACTAGCTTAAACTGCGCTAAGACTTTTGGGACACCATGACAACCTGTAAGTTTGGGAAAACGTTTTGTAATATTACTTTGAGTTGTCCAAATTCACATAGTTAGTAAGTTGAAAGAGTCAGGATTCAAACCCAAGACTTCTTACTTCAGGTCCTGTATCTGTCCAACTACACCATGCTTCTTTCATCAAATAGGTGACATTAAGATTATACCTATAACTAGTACACAGATAATAATAACTAGTATTTATATAGTACTTTAAGGTGTGCAAAACACTTCATAAATATTATCTCATTTTGTCCTCACAACAACCCTGACAGGTAGGTTATGTTATTGTCCTCATTTTACAGATAAGGAAACTAAGACAAAAAGAAGTTACATTACTTGCCTAGAGTCACACAGTTAGTAAGTATCTTTGATTAGATTTGAACTTCGGTCTTCCTGACTCTAAGCCTGGGATTCTGTTCACTGTACCACCTACCTGCCACCTGCTTATCGAGTGAAAATATTCTGGCTTGTGTAAAAGAGAATTTAAAAATCCAACTGGCAGCCAAAATCTACCTCATATCTCATAAAATTTAATTTTCAGAATATTTTATGTGGATCTATGATTTCATCAGATGTAGATATGAAATTTCAAACTCCTTTTGTCACTTAAAATCATGGACAGTTGTCTAGAGCATCAAGAATATTAAGTGATTTGCCCATGGTCAAATAATTATTATGAGATAGAAGTAGAACTTGAACCCATGTCTACCTGACTTGTCACACTGACACTCAATCTTCAAAATAAACATCAATTTATTTTAAAGTGTCCACAACTTGAGTTTGGTAAAAACCAAAGCAAGATAAAAAGACGATTCTTGTTTAACCTTGAATATACTATAAATTATGATTAGTTTGGAATTAAGCTTATGAAGTGACCTGAAGGTGGCATTTCTATCTAGTAAAATTCTCTTCTTTCCCAAATTACAAAAGTGAATTTGGCCTAATGGGTTAAAAACACAAGTAACCTAGTATTTTCTGAGAGCCCATCTGGAATCACTTTATCCTAGAATTGTTGCATAATGAATCTCTAACATAGCCAACTATATAGTTCACCCCCCCCCACTGAAATATATGTATGTGTCCTGGACATAACCTTACCATGCATAGCAAGTTCAAAGCCCAGAACATCTTGTTCAGGGATCATGTTGGCAGGAATGTGCTTTGTCTTGGAAACTGTAGCCTAAAATATGTTCATTATTAGAAGGAGATCCTTTAGATGGCAAATGAATGAATGAATGAGTGAATGCATGAATGAATGAATGAAAAAGCATATACTATCTTCTGAATACTGTGGTAAGCTCCAGGATACAAATATGAAAGCAGATAGTCTCTGCCCTTGAGGAGCTTATATTCTAGGAGGGGAAAGCAGTACATAAGGGTCACAAACAATAAAATCATAAACAACCTCATTAATTAGGATCAAATTTGCACAATCAAAAGAAAACTGGTGCTGTATACCCAAATTCAGTTTTTTCTTCCCCCATTAAAGAATTTTTAATACATTTTAAAGTTTTAATACAGTTTTTTAGCCTATGAATATTGTTTTGCGTTCTGACATAAGTAGTTTTACACATTTGACATAGTAAATGAATATTTATAATGTGAAGAAATTATTGCTTGATAATATTAAATGTTTCATTTCCTAACCTATCTATTTCAGCATTTACATGGTTTTTATTTGATTACAATGAACTACAATACATAAATTTTCCACTTTTGAATGGGTTATGTTTTTAAAGGCAATGTGGAACTTGGTTCCTTGAAATATTTCCTACTGAAAGTGTTTTAAGTTGCTGTGAATTTCCCAGGTTAGCCCACAAAATATAGCCAGAATATAATATTTACATAAGTTCTATATTCAGGAAGCAAAGTACCACATAATAAGGGAGAGAAAAGGAAAGAGAAAAGAACAGGGATGAAGAAGGTTAGACTGACTCTAAGCTAAATTTCAAATAAACAAAGAGTTTAACGGATTCTTTTTTTTTTTTTTTTGGTGGGGGGAGTGTTGCCCCCTTCCACCTCTCTTAAAAGCACTGTGACAAGAGTTGATAGAAAGTCAACCTGACTCAGGGGCAAGAAACTCAAAGTCTAAATCCTGCCTCTGACACATACTGGCTGTGTATTCTGTTACAAGTCACAGTGTCTCAATGTTCCAGGCAATTCTCTATGACTTTAAGTTGCAGAGAAGGTCAGTCAACAAGCAATTATCAAAGATTTACTGTGTACTAGGAACTGTGCTAAGTGCTATGGATACAAAGAAGGGCAAAAAACAACAGCCACTCTCAAGCAGCTCATAGACTAAAGGGGGAGACAACATGTAGATGACTACAAACAATATTTATATATGTGTGTATATATATGTATATGTGTGTGTGTGTGTGTGTGTGTGTATATATATATATATTGTGGATAATCTCAGAGGGAATGTGCTAAGACTAAGGACCAGAAAATGTGTTTTGCAGAAGGCAAGACTTTAGTTGATATTTAGAAGTAATCCAGGGAAGATAGGAGACAGAGAGACAAGGAGGGAAGATGTTTTGGCATTGTGAAAGTCTGTGAAAGCCAGTGAAAATGAATGGAGTCATAGAGAGTGTCTTGTGGGAGAGAAAGGAGGATGTGGGAGGTGAGAAAGGGTGTAAGAAAAGGTAAGAAGGGGTGAGTTTATTAAAGTCTTTGAAAGTCAAAGAAAGGATTTTATAATTGATGTAAGAAGTAATAGGGAGCCACTGAAGTTTATTGAACAGAGGAAGGTGACATGGTCAGACCTGTGTTTTAGGAAGATCTATTCAGCAGCTGAGTGGAGAATGGACTGTATAAAGGAGAGATTTGAGGCTGTTATAGTAGTAATGAGGGCCTCCATCAAGGTAATGGCAGTGTCAGAGGACAGAAAAAGGTATACATAAGAGATGTTATGAATGTTGATCTATGACAGGCCTTGCAACAGATTGGAAATGGAGAGAGAGAAGAGGAAAGAGTCATACTTAGGTTTTGTTTGTGGTGACTAGGAGGATGGTGGTCTCTTTGATAGTAAAAAGGAAGTTAGAAAGAAGGGAGGTTTGGGAAGAAAGATAATAAGTTCATTTTGGATATGTTGAGTTTAAGATATCTATGGAACATCCAGTTTGAGATATAAAATTGGCAGCTAAAGATGCAATACTGGTTGTTAGGGATGAATAAATAGATTTATTTGTATCTATAGAAAGTCATCTGCATGGAGATAATAATTAAAACCATGGGAGTTGATGAAATCACCAAGTAGAATAGTATAGAAGAAGAGACTAGGCTAATCTAGGCCTTGGGAGACTCCCAGTTAATGAGTGTAGATAGAGATCCAGCAAATGAAACAGAGAAGAAGCAGTCAAACAAGGAAAAGTACCAAGAGAGAAAGAATTGTCCTGAAAACCTGGAGAGAACATGAAGGAGAAGAGTTCAAGGATAAGGAGTAAGAAAATGACACTAGATTTGGCAAGAAAGAGATGATTGCTACCTTCCATGTCATGTGACCAGCAAGATGGAGGACTAGACACTTTCTCTGATCAAAGAGACATTTCAAATTTTTCCAAAACAGAAATTATGGACCACAGACAAGGCAACTTTAGGTATCTCGATGGTCTAGGATACCTGGAATCCAAAGGAAGGTTAAATATATACATACAGACAGACATCCATACACACCCATTTATATGTATGTTTTTGTGTATAATTCATATATGTGTATATATGTAATTCACATATGATGTATGCGTATATATAATTGATATATGTACATATAATTCATATATACAAAATCATATTGTTGTTTTTGCGTTTGTCCTTTGCTCTTGAAGAGGACCATGACATCAAGATGATGACATGACTTGAAGTTGACTTCAGTCTGAGTGAGGGAGGGCTGTGCAAGGTCACCAACCTCACTTACTTCTCCTGAGCCATCTGGGTCCAGTGGTCTGATATTCATCAAGATGACTGGAGATGACCCAAGATGCAATATGACACCCTGGCCCTTTCAGGTTAATGTCTTACCACATTCTCACTTTGAGTGAGATACACCTATTCAATGAATAGGCTTCTTTAAGTGGTTACTGAAAGGATGTAATCAAAAACAAAAAATCAAACTGGGAGGGGAAGACTCTCAGGGTTCCTGGGTAAAAGAGAAAGAGTTACCATTTAGTATTTACATTCACTCTGTGCTAGATGCCTTAGCCTAAAATGGCCAGAGTCTTACATTGCATCCTGGGTCATCTCCAGTCATCCTGATGAATATCAGGCTACGGGACTCAGATGACTCTGGAGAAGAAAGTAAGGTTGGTAACCTTGCACAGCCCTCACTCACTCAACTGCAGGTCATGTCATCTTCTTGATGTCATAGTCCTCTTCAAGAATGAAGGACAAAGACAACCGGTGAGTGAGTATCGACTCCTCTCCTCTTTTCTCCTCTCCTATCTTATCTTCTCTATCTTTGCACCCCAGGTAAAGGTACACTTCCATGACCAAAAGATGCCTTTTTTCCTTTGGGTTTACTGGCTAGTAATCTTGTTGAAAGACCAAGCCTTAAGCCCAATTCACTCTGGAGCTCATAGATTGGACATCACATACATATATATATGAATTGACACCTACCCTGAACTTGATCCACATTCTCTCCCCCAACACCCACCTCCCACCATACTACCATCAACAAGGCTGCACTGGGAGACCCAAGCATCTGACTCACACTTTTGTTTTGCCAACAAAATCCAACCCTATACCTCAGCTCTTCCTCTCTCTTTGCAAGGGGTCAGGGATATCTAGGTTCTGGGTTATGGAAGGCCGCTGGGACCACAAAACCCATCATAACAGCATTGTTCTGCACTTCAAAAGATCTCAGCAGGATGGCTGAGGAAAAGAGTGAAGGGGGAAATACACATCTGGGTTTGAAAAAGTGCCCAAACTCACACCCTGAACTCATATCCTCTTCTTACAGAATCTTGGTGTCCCAAACTATAAAAATCAACTCAGTAGAAACATATGTAACCCCTCAAAACCCATGGGTATGGGACTCTCTTCTCATTGATATGGTGGAGATAAGTGCCTGGCCTTGTATGAGGGCAAGGAAGAACTGGTAAGAGCAAGAAGAGGTCTAGCCTTTCCTGGTCCTCTTCTGGACTTGTCAAGCTTCAGTCCCCCTGAGAACTCTTCAAGCTTCAAGTCTTCTTCAGGACTCTTCACGTGGTGATTCACTTTGGCTATTTTTGGCTTCCAGCTTCAGGAAAGAAGATGAAAGAGATTATCCCAATTCTGGTTGCTAAAGAAAAAGACTCTGGGAAGACAGGAGAGGTGCTGAAAGTTTCCATCATCCTTGTCCCCAGCTTGCTACACTACAGGCTGCAGAGTTTCTCCTCAAATGAGATCTAGAACTCTTTCTTGGTTAAGCTGAGTTATATCACTCCCAATGGGAAAATTCTTTCACTCTGTATTATCTACATATTCTCCTATGCATGCCTTCTCTGATTTCTGCTTTGCTACCAATTCAGAAAAATGGGTTGCTTTTTTTTTTTCATTTTGTTTTTGTATTTGTTACGTGTGTTCACTGCGGAACTGGCATTTGATGGGAAACAAATCAAGCTTTATGTATAAATCTTGGAGTCCCCCTTCTCCACAATAATAATGACAAAGCAACAGAAATTAGCTTGAACCCAATCATATCCCCTAGACTGACAGTATTTAAGGACTCAGATAGATACAATTCTAAACCAGTACCCCCTTCTCTCTGGGAAGAACAGAGTGACTTCCAACACCAACTTCCTGCCTTCCCTTCTGAAAGGGCCCTCTGAAGGAAGGTGGGAGGAAAAGAGGCTATTCTGAAACCCTTTGAGTCACACAATGACAGCTCTTACCATATATAGGCCCCTCTATACACAATGGGCTCATTCGTTCTTTACATATGTTCTAGGTAAGTCCAGTTCTATTTAGTCCCATAGAAACTATCAGTGTTAGGCTAGAGATCTGAGAAACAGAGGAATCCAGGCAGAAAATCAGGACAGGGTATCATGTAGAGGTGGGGTGGGGCTATGTAGCATACCCAACACTCAACTGCAGCCAGATTTGTCCCCCCAAAAGCCACTTGAAGTGAAGAACTAGGCTGGTGAACCATGAATTGCCCAGCATAGCATCCCTACGGAGAAAGTCTGAAAGTAATAAGAGTGAGGAGAACAAATTGATATCATTAAGATGAAAAAACTGAAATTACACTAAGACCTCAGAAAGAAAAAACCCTCAAACACCTTGAACATAAACATACAAATTAAGTGGGAAATTATTAACAACAGAAGGAAATAAAGACCCCACCTCTAATAAGTGACATCTATGAATAAATACTGCTAAACAAAGGAAAAATGATCCAGCACTGGGTGAGATAGAGAACCTGAATCTAAGTAGAACATGGAACCACAATATATTATTCCTGAGTAGTTTAAAAAATAAATGAGAATTATGAAATCAATATGTGGACTGCACAGCAAAATAAGCAAACAAGCAAATGGGTAAAACAGAATAACTATACTCTGCAATGGCAAGTTTCATGAAAGAAACAAAAAAAAGAACAATTGGTTGAGAATGCAAACCCACAGGTATGAAGGACAATCTAGAAGAGAAGCAAAAAACAATAATATATTATAATATAACATAATTATATAATATGTATGTATTATTATATAATATATAAATATATAAAACAATAAAAAATATATATGCTTTCCATCTGAACAAAACATACTGATCTAGAAGACAGGATGCATGGAGACAATTTAAGATTCTTAGATCTCCCAGAAAAACACAGTAGGACAAAAAAAAACTCCAACAATGCAAGAAATAATACAAGAAAACTGCCCAGAACAGAAAAGGAAATACCAATTGAAAAAAATTCACAAATTACTTCCAGGAAAAATTTCTTGAAAAGACTGAAAACCCCAGAATACTTTGTGGTTAAATTTAATTATTCAATGCAGAAACAAGTTCTAAAAGCAATCAAGAGAAAGTTCTTCAAATACAAAGGAAAGAAAATTCAGATAAAATAAAACTATTCTATACACACCAGAAAACCCAGGAGAGAATGAAATAAATAATTCCGAAGAGCAATCAAATTCAGGAAGCAGCCCCAAGTAACCAACCTACTCTGCAAATCTGAGGTTAACCATAAATTTAAAAAAAAGATGAATGTTCAATAATAAAGAGATTGTGGAATATTCTGAGAAAGAAAACGATATCTAAAAAAGATTATTTGTTTCTCAAATACCCGAGAAAACAAATATATGAAAAGTGAACAATGAATGCAACAGTCAAGGACAACAACAGCAACATAGTAACAGCAAAAACACCATTAAGACACTTCTTACTAAAGCCACGGATGTAAGTAGGAAACAGCTGGGGGGGAGGGAGGAAAGGTAACCAGTGGGATGGTATAGATTAGTGCTAGACTGCATAATGAGAGATAAGAGGAGCATCCTGCCATAGGGCAATGTCCTACAAGAATTGTAATTGTTCTGAGAGTAAGACACAATTAAAAAGGGAAATCTGTTGGATGTGTTCTACAAGGTAGTGGGAGATTACTAGAAGGGAGAACATAGAATGGCTATCTCTGAAATTTTTATTCTGGAATACACAGGTAATAGGAGGACTAGATAATTATAAAGAATATGAACCAGAGAGAGCCTAAAGTGGAAAGAAAGAGAATGGATGGTGAAGACAGTAAGAGATTAATAAAATTGAAAGTAAAAAAATGAATGAATCAATTAATTAAATGCAGCTGGTTGGGAGGGACCTATAAGAGATGAACCATTGCCTAATTTGATTTTTAAAAGAGATGGTAACCAAATTACCAGGATCAAAAATGAAAAAGGTGAATTCACTACCACTGAAGAGCACATTAAAGCAATTATTAGGAGGCATTTTGCCCAGTTATGTGCCAATGATCTGACAATCTAAGTAAAATGGTTGAATATTTACAAAAATACAAACCATATTAAAAGAAGAGGAAATAGCATACTTAAACAATTCTTTGAAAAAGAAATTGAACAAACCTTAAGGAAAAAACCCAGAATCAGATGAATTCATGAACAAACTCTGCCAAACATTTAAAGAATAATTAATCTCAAAAAAAAAAAAGAATATATATGTTAAGATAATGAAAAAAAAAAAGAATAATTAATCTCGGTATTACATAAGCTGTTTGAAAAAAAAATACATACAGAAAGAATCATACCAAATTCCTTCTATGATGCAATGTGAGTTTGATAACTAAACCAGAGAGAACAAAAATAGAGAAAGAAAAGTATACACCAATTACCCCAATGAATACTGATGCAAATATTTTAAATAAAATACTATCCAGGAGAATGTGACCAGGTGGGATTTATACCAGGAATGCAGGGCTAGTTCAATATTAGGAAATCCATAAGCATCATTGACTATATCAATAATAAAAACAACAAAAATCATGTTATTATATCAATAGATGCAGAAAAGTTTTTTGACAAAATACAATATCCATTCCTATTAAAAACATTAGAAAGCATAGGAATAAATATAGCTTTTCTTAAAATGACAAGTCAAATCTAATTAAAACAAAGAACAAGCATTATCTGTAGCAGAGATAAACTAGAAACCTTTCCAATAAAATCAGAAGTGGAACAAAGATGTCCATTATCATCATTATTCTTCAATACTGTATTAAATATTATATAAATAATGAGCAAGATGGTTTCAGGAAAAACCTGAGAAGACTTAAATGAACTCATGCAAAGTGAAATGACCAGCACCAGGAGAACATTATATGCAATAACAACAATATTATAGCTATGATCAACTGTGAAAGACTTTACTGCGATTAATACAATGATCCAACACAATTCCAAAGAACCCAAGATGAAAAATGCTATCCACCTTCAGAGAGAGAACTAATGAAGTCTGAATATATATTGAAAGATTTTTTTTTACTTTTATTTTTCTTGTTTTATTTTTTTGTTTGTATTTTCTTTTGCAACATGGCTAATATGGAAATATCTTTTTAATTATTTCATATGTATAACTGATATCAAATTGCTTGCCTTCTCAAGAAGGGAAGAGGGGTAAAAGTGAGGGAGAAAATTTAGAACTCAAATTAAAAAAATATTGTTTAAAAAATGTACATATAATTTGGAAATATTTAACAAAATAATTTAAGAAAAAGTGACATAATCATAAATTAGGGAAACATGGAAAAAATTACATCAGACCTATAGATAGAGGAAGAGTTAATGACCAAACAAGAGATAGAGAAATTCAAAGGAGGTAAAGTGGATAATTTCGATTACATGAAATTAATTAAAGTGGTTACAACAAACAAAACTAACGCAGCCAAGATGAGGGGAAAAAAGCAGGAAAGTGGGGAGAATTTTACAGAAAGTGTCTCTGATAAAGGTCTCATTCCTCAAATATATAGAGAACTGAGACAAATTAATAAAAATAAAAGCCATTTTCCCACTGATAAATGGTCAAAGGATGTGAACAGGCAGTTTTTAGAAGAAGAAATCATCTAGTGACATGAAAAAATTCTCTGAATCATTGATGACTAAAGAAATGCAAATTAAAACAACTCTGAAGTACCACCTCACATCTAGCAGATTGGCTAACATGAGAGAAAAGGAAAATGACAAATGATGGTGGGAATGTGGGTATGCTAATGCACTATTTGGGTAGCTATCTGGGACAATTAGATGGTGAAGTAGATAGAGCACCAGGCTCAGGAAGAACTGAATATAAATATGGCCACAGACACATAATAGCTGTGTGATCCTGGGCAAATCATTTAAACCCTATTTGCCTCAGTTCCTCATCTGCAAAACAGGGACACACTGGAGAAGGAAATGGTAAACCACTCCTGTAATTTTACCAAGAAAATCTCATGGACAAAGTCCGTGGAGTCATGTAAAGGCAGACACAACTGAACAACAATAACAATAAATCTTTTTAGGGACAACTAGATGGTATAGTGGATAAAATATTGGGCCTGGAGTCAGGAAGACTCAGCTTGGTGAATTCAGATCTAGACTCAGATACTTACTAGCTGCATGACCCTGGGCAAGTAACCAGTTTGTCTCAGGTTCCTCATCTGTAAAATGAGTGGGAGAAGGAAATGGCAAACCATTCCAGTCTCTTTGCCAAGAAAACCCCAAATAGGCTCATAAAGAGTTAATGTTTAACCAAATGAAGAACAAAAAATGCACTACTGGTAGAGCTATGAACTTAGACTAGCCATTTTGGAGAACAATTTGGAACTATGCCCAAAAGGCTTTTAAAACTGCATACCCTTTGACTTAGAAATACCACGAACAAGTCTAAACCGCCAGGAGATCAAAGGAAAAAGATTTCTATGTAAAAAAATATTTATGTCAGCTCTTTTTATGGAGGCAAAGATTTAGAAACTGATGGGATGCCCATAACTTGGGGAATGTCTGAATAAGTTATGGTATACGAATGTGATGGAATTGGTGATTGCTATCCTTCATTCTTAAAGAGGACCAAAATGACATCACTACGTTGGAATCAAGGTAGAGTGTCTAATCAGATCGGTATAAGCTCCACAAGTACTCACAACTGACTGTATCAAATGCCTTGGTCAGGTTGGCGGATGTTGTGTACCTCTGTTCTGCTCCTGGAATTTTTCCTGTAGTTTTCAGGCAGCAAACACCATATCAACCCTTTCTGAAACCACAGTGGCTCTCAGATAGATGCTCATCTTCCAAGCGAAGCCTATTAAGGAGGACTCTGGCAAGAATCTTGCCGGCAATGACTAACTGAGACAACCCCTTGTGATTGTCACATTTCCTTTACCTTTATAGAGATGGACAATGAGGCATGCATGAACTCCTAGGGAAAACCTCCTCTTGCAATATAACCCAGAAAATTTCATTCAGCTTTTGTATGATCAATGGACCCCCAGCCTTGTAAATCTCAGCAGGAATAGAATCAGCACTAGGCACTTTGCCACATGAAAGGAGCTCAATGGCATTCAAAGCCTCTTCTTCATTTAAAAATTCAGTTACAAAGGGACTGACTTCAATCTAAGGTATATAATCAATGACTGCAGCATTGATTAATGATGGTCTGTTAGAAACACTATGGAAATGTTCTGCTCATCTCTTCAGGATCATGTCCTTATCACTAAACAATATGGCTCCATCAGCACTGAGTAGTTGTAATGCACCATATGTCTTTGGACCATAAATAGCCTTCAGGGAATCATAAAAGTGCTTTGGATTGTTACTGTCAGCATATAACTAAATTTCATCTGTCTTCCTACTGAGCTAAAATTTCTGCATCTCTCTAAGCTTCACTTGCACTAAACACTGCCTTCTTAGAAACAGATGAACCATCCTGTTGGTAAACCCTGTGGAGTTCTCATTTTTCATTTACAGTTTCTGAATTTCTGCATCATTTCTGAAAGACTAATCATGATGTTTCCAAGTGTTCTGGACCAGATGCATAAATACGATGTTGTATACTAAATCTCTGAAAGCTGCCCACTCATTTTCTGCTCTACTTTTGCCAACTGTGTGTTTGTTCAGCTTTCCCTCCAAGTTAGCAATGAACTGTTCCCACTCAGAGAAGTGCTCTAACTTGTTAACATTAAGTCTTCTGGCAGTCGTCGTGTCTTGGGGCTGAGGTTTTTGTTGAATATAAATTAGAGAGGATAAGTGTATGATCAGTCCAACACTCTGTGCCACACACTGTCTTCATCACTTTCACATCCTGTCTCCTCTCCTTATAATGACACAATCTATTAAGTGCCAATGTTTGCTATGAGGGAGCACCCCTGAAGTTTTATTGCATTTAGGTAAATGGAAGACAAGTCTTCAGTGCATCTTCAAACATCTTCAAATGATCATTGTTGTTGCTGTTTCTGACTCCATTCCTTCCAAGGACTCCCTGCCATGTCTGATAGTCTATTCCCATTCATGAATTAAAGTCACCCAAAATTATGTTTGTCTTCTTTCAACACATTGATGATGAGAGTCTCCAGGTCTTCATAAAATTTTTCTTTTACCTCATCAAAGTTCACGTTAGGAGCATAAGCACTGATGATTGTGATGTGGCACTTTCCTGCAAATGACAATTGCAGGAAGTGAGGCTGTCATTTGCTCCTTTTGGTAGGCATAAAAGCTTGTTGACCAGATTAGTTTTGACTGCAAAATCTACACCAGCTTCGTAGCACTCCCCATCACTGTGATTACTCCGGAAAAACATATATCTCTAGCTCAGACTTTGGTAAGCAGGCCTTCATTTGCCAGTCTTATTTCAAAACTCAGGACTGCTATTTGGATGTGTTACGTGTGGAGTTCTCTCATAACAAGGGCTATTCATCTTCCAAGTCTATTGGGGTTTGTGTTGTCCATAAGCATGCACACATTCCATGTATTGATGGTGAGTGGAATCATCTTTGCAAAAGTTTTTGTACATTTTTTGTGTGTTTCAACCACAGGGTAGGATCCCCACCTGCCATGGTAAGCATGGCTGGGTTGGGTGAAGCAGATAATATTGTAGGGCACCTTTCTAGCTCCTTTCTCATACCAGAAGGTAAGCAGTGTGGTCCTTCAAAAAGACTGCTTAAACACCCAGGGAGCTGCTTATGCTTCAGTCCAGTGTAAAAGATGACCCTATAGCTTAGGTTACCGGTGTGAAAGCTTGTGACTATAGCTCTCAGCATATTCACACCTGCTGCTTCATAACAGGACTTTAAGGTGGATAAAAATGGTATGGGTAAAGCCTTTTGATTTGTGCATAAATTAGATTTAAGTGAGGCAAAATTGCCGAAGTCTTCAGCCTCACTCTTCCTTCCAAAATCATCGGAGTACAGTAGCACAACAAAGTCAAGACAACTGGTGATTGCTTGGGATGCAGTAGATGACTTTAAATCTTCGATGTCTAACGAAACTCTAAGTGCTCCATAGCACCTGCTTCGGTTGCCTTCATGGCTACTGAAACAATTTGTTCTCATCTGCCCATTCCACCAAGGCAAATCTTCACATGCTTGAGGTAGACGCTCCCCAACTCACCTAAGGGTTTGAGATCCTTCGTTTATTCTCAATCTTATTTAACCTATCTGCCAAAACAATTTATTGGGGTGTGGCAGGTACTTATACTACCTAAAGTAGAAAGTAGCCCTGATCCAGAGTTCTCGGAACACACCCTCCATCCCATGAATGCGATGGAATACTATGGTACTGTAAGAAATGAAGGGGAGGGTTTTAGAAAACCCTGGGAAGACGTATAAACTGATGCAAAGTGAAATGAGCAGAAGAGGACAACAAGGTACATGGTAACAACAAAAGATAATCAACTGTGAAAAACTGATCAATACAGTGAATCTGGGGCTTAGTTTTTGGAAGAAGGTTTGTGTGCCAGACAAGCCTTGGGGCAGCTACTAAGGAGCCCCCGAGCTTTGAAAAACCAGATGTTGGTGCATCTCTCTCTGGTAACTATGTATACATGGTCAGACAGTTGGATCTGTCTGCTGATCTATGATATATGTATTGCTTAAGGTCAGACAGCTGGGAAGCCTTGTCTGCTGATTTTTATTTCTCTGTTTGTATTTTCTCTGAAGTTCAGGGTGCTGACTTTTCTTCCTGAACTAATGAATGATGTATGTGCTTGATTAAATTGATTGTTGACCCTTCAAAAGTTGCTTTCCTTTTAGAAAAGCAGATCAAAGAACCTGTGATAGCAGGCCCTCCTGTGTATATCAGGGTGCTTGCTTATACATTTCTTTATCTGGAGAGGGAAATGACAAACTATTCCAGTGTCTTTGCTAAAAAAATCCCAAATGGGGTCACTAAGAGTCAGATGTGACTGAAACAACTACACATGGTTCTGCTTAGCACAATTCCTGGTACATAATAGGCACTTAATAGATGCCTTTTACTGATTCAAAAGAACAAAATTATAATATTTTTCAATATAACAGAAACTTTAACATCTACTTAAATTTCCTCCTCTTAAAAATGAAGAAACTGAGAATCAGAGGACTTAAATGACTTGTGAGAGGTTGTACAGGCTGTAGTAATTGAGTAAGTCAGAATATGAACCCATGTTAAAGAACCTAGAGAATCTTCAGAGTCCAAAACCAATGTTCTTTAAACTATTTCAAGGGATTATCAGAATGTTGCAATTCCTATTAGTTTTGTCTTTCTTGTGCTTTCCATGGAAGCATCATCATCAATTTTTTTAAAAATACAACAAATGTGAAATTGTGACTTCAATGCCATAATAAAAATGAATTTCCCATTTTTACCACAAGATGGCCTTGCAATATTATTGTAATGCATAGTTCCGTATTTATAGTACAGTTCCTCCAAAAACTTGTTTCATATACCCCTTCAGATCTCATCTGCCTGCCTGATTCTTTTGTATTCTAAATGAGAAATGCATTCTGAACATAACAGTGTGATACTTTATGTTGCCACTGGATGGCAAGATAATAACACTTTTAATGATCTTCAAATAAAAAAAATACAATGATTCAAGACAACTTCAAAGGACTTGATGAAAAATGCTATCCACCTCCAGATGGAGAACTAATGGACTCAAAATATAGACTGAAGTATTTGTTTCTTTTCCTTCCTTTTTTTGGGGGGAGGGGTGAGGAAGTGGAGAATATGACTAATTTGGAAATATGTTTTGCATGACTTCGTATGTATAATGGATATCATATTTCTTGCTTTCTTAATGAGTCTGGAAAGAGTGAAGGGAGGGAAAGAAGTTGAAACAAAACAAAAATAAAATTTAAAAGCAAAAAACAAAACAAAATCAAAATTGTCTGGAATTTGTTCTTTACCAACAGTAGGAGTCATGGTTTATTTATTCTTTTATTCCTCCCAGCATGTAATACTGAGCATATAGAAGACAATAAATATTTGGTGAATAAATGGGGAAAACAGAGCTAAACATTTGAAGTGAATGTTACATGGTGCAAAAGTCAGTTTTACTACGATATTTTAAGCAAAACTATTATATAAATATTTGGGATGACAAATGTTAATTTAGGAGAAAAATATTCCCTTTACAGAAGGATTTACCAAAGAATATCTTTAAGTAATCAGTTCTCTAATGCATTAAAATATGGTTTATAATCACAGAATGTTGAAACCATAAGTGACTATAAGTCATCCATCTAGTTCAACTCCTTGATTTTGCCAGTGAGAAACTGAGGATCATAACGTGGATATGACTTTTCTAAGTTCAGGGAGCTATTTAGTGGCCAAACTGTGATTAGAACTCAGCTCTCCTAAATTCTAATCCAGTGTCCTTTCTATTGTAGTACCATCTCAACTAGAAGGATTGAGAGCAATTAGAATGAAACCTGCTAGACATAAATCTTTCATTTCTGTTTATGGGTTGTTTGCTGTTTCTTTTTACCTAAAATTAGACTAAAAGACTATTCCTTAAAGAGATAATGTTACCTTCCCTAAAGGGGAAGTCTTGGGAGAAATGACAGTGGAGCCATGAGGTATGCACAAGCATGGAAGTTTTCAGTAGGTATTTGAACAAATGTGGAGCACAACTGAGGTTGTCCTCACCTCCATTTACCACAACCAGCCTGTGAGCCAAATGAGACAGACATTGGTCTAGTCAGATTTGAGGGCTGATTTCATTAGTTTTAACTTTTCCCAAACTTGTTGCTGTTGTTTTGTCAGTTAGTCATTCCCAACTCTTCATGGCCCCATTTGGGATTTTCTTTGCAAAGATACTTCCCTGGCTTGCCACCTCCTTCTCCAGGACATATTACAAATGAAAAAAACTGGGGTAAACAGGGTTAAGTAACTTGCCCTCAAACACAGAGCTAGTTAAGTGTCTGAACTCAGATTTAACTCTGGTCCTCCTAACTCCAGGGGTCAGCATTCTTTTCACTGTGTTCTCTACCTGTCCTTGGGAAGAACTACAAATCCCTTGGAATTTTTGTCACCAGCAAACCCAAAACAAACATCGTTTTGAGAACAGATCCGTCAAACTTCCACAAAAGGAAGTTAAGATCCTATGCTTTAGGCAAAACATAAGTTCAGCAATAGTTTCTCTGGGATGGAGAAGCTGCTGCTTTAGGTCACACTGCCTACCTCCATTGTTCTACTCTGGGAATGCTATAGGAGACTCTGAACTGGGTTGGAGCCAAGCATAATAAATAGCATCCAAAGGGAGGAGATAAGACTAAGGTCAGGAACCTGTAGAGATCTGATCAGGACTTTGCCCTGAATCAGACCACATTGGAAACACTGAAAGATTGCAGGTTCCCAGCCTGTACTGTTCTTGAGGACCTGGAATAATGTCAGCCTTGATACCTTACGAAAGCAGCAGTCTAATCAGCCTAAATTTTCCCTCTGAAAGTGCACAGAACTTGGCCCTAATTTCAAAGCTATAATCAGGAAGTATGCTGACAAAATGAAAAAAAAACTCACAATTTAAAAGCTACAATGATGACAGGGAAACTCAAGACACAAACCTTGAGAAACTCTAAAATAGATATAAACAAAGCTTCAAAGAAAAACACACCTCAGGCAAAAATCAAATTAGAATTTCTGGAAGTGGTGAACCAAAACAAACAAAAAAAAGATTTAAAATGTTTTTATAAATGAAATAAAACTACTTAAAGAAAAAATTGGGAGAAAGAAATTAAAGGTATGGAAGAAAGACTTGGAAAGGGAATTAACAGCTTAAACAAAAGACACAAAACTTTACCCAAAAACAAACTCCCTGAAAATTACAAAGGAGCACAGAAGTGAATGATTTCACGAAACAAGAAGAAATATTAAAACAAAGTCAAAAAAGTAAAAATATAGACAAAATATAAGGTATCTCAAAGCAAAACAGCTGACCTTAAAAATACATGTAGGAGGAAAATATTACGACTCTTTGGACTACCTGAATGCTGAGAGAGAGAGCCAGAGAGTGACGGGGGGAGAGAGGGAGAGAAGGAGAGAGAGAGAGAGAGAGAGAGAGAGAGAGAGAGAGAGAGAGAGAGAGAGAGAGAGAGAGAGAGAGAGAGATCTTACAGAAAATGGGCCAGCTTGATCTCTTAGAAGCAGAGGACAATGTGGAAATACAAAGAATCCAACAGTTACCTCCTGAAAGAAACCCTCAAATGAAAATTTCCAGGAATTATGTGGCGAAAATCCAGAGTTTCCAAGCCAAAGAAAAATACTGCAAGCAGCCAGAAAGAAAGAATTCAAGCATCAAGGAGCCATGGGAAAGATCACATATGATTTAGCAGCCACTGCTATAAAAGAGTAGAGTTTAGAATGTGTTATTCCAGAAGGCAAAGGATATAGGCTTACAGCCAAGAATACTTACACAGCAAAATGGAGTATCATCTTTCAGGGTGAGAAGTGGGGGTGAGGGGAGGGAGGAAATGATCGTTTAGTGAAATAGAAGACTTTTAAGTACTAGTCATGAAAAGACCAGTCACATAGAAATTATGAAGTACAAACACAGAAGTTGAGAGAAACATAAAACAGTAAACACAAATGAATAATGCTAAAAGATGAAGTAAGGATAAGTTCATTACATTACATTCTAATATGGGAAATGATACAAGTATCTCCTCTGAACCCTATCAGAGGTCAAATGTGGGAGTCTAATTAGACAAGAACTAAAAGTGGTTCTGTTATGTCTTGATGATGAACTTAAGAGAAAAAAATAAAGAGGAAAAGAAGAATACAACTGAAGGGGGGAGGAAAAAAAATTAGAGGAAATTATCTCACATAATTAGGATGTGAAAATAGCCATCTATATAAGCAAGGAGCCAGGAGTTAAAGGGAACAGCTAAAGCTTCAACCTCACTTTCATCTGAACAGACGTATCTTTTTTTTTTTTTGGATATGGCCAATGCAGAAAATTGTTTTGCATGACTATACATATTTATAAATGGGGTTTTGTTTTTCTTTCATTCTCAACTGGGGGTGCAGGGAAAGGGAGAGTGGATTTTTGCTGATTAATAAAAGGTCAAAGAATACACACACACACACTCATACACACATTTTATCCAACACAGTAACAGGAAGGAAAGGGGAGAAAAGGAAAGGAGGAACTAGAAAACCGATAGATTAAGATAAGGATTAATTCTAAGAAAAACAAATTCTAAGGATATGCAAAAATATTTATAGCTAGTTTTAAGGTGGCAAAAAATAGAAATTTGAAGGGGTTCTTGGGAAATGGACAAGCAAAGGTATAGTATATAAATGTAATGGCATATTATTGTGCAATAAAAAAATAAAGATAACAATTTGAGAGAAACTTGAGAAAATTTACATGAACTAAACAGAAAGTAAACAGAATAGGGTAAACAATTTATACAATGATGACAAATAACTTCAAAGGAATCAAGTATTCTGATTAGCATGATCAATTATAATTACAAGGGTTTATGATGAAACAAGCTGCCCACCTCCTGATAAAGAGAAGAAGGATTCAGAGTAAACAATGAGAAATATTTTTTTTTGGATATGATCAATGCAAAAATTTGTTTTGCTTGATTATACATATTTATACAAGAGCTTTTGATTTTCCTTTCTCCATTGGTGGAAGGAGAAAAGGGAGAGAAGGTGGAGTTTTGTTTATTCAAAAAAGTAAAATACAATAGAAAAAGAAAAGATTGGGGACTGTGCATGTAAGGAGGATTTTGTTATCCATCCTAATTTCTCAGGATCCATGGCCATGGGAATGTCTAGTTTCCATGTGTTAGATAACAACTCCCCAGAACAGCCCTAAGGATTCTAGATAGTACTTCCCAGAATCGTAGTGACAGACAGTTCCACTGAGGCTGCATCAAGAAATAAGGGGTGACACAATGTAATATTTACTACACTTGTGCAGAATGATGCTATTGCTAAACTTAACCTGTGAGCTTAATGCCTTCTTTTATTTTTTGCCTTATAAAGCAAGTAGGCACTGGTCAGTGAGTGGAAGAATCCATAGGGGAACCCATAGGGGAAACTATGGGTAATGTATAGAGGAATGCATGTACCTGCCTCAACCAATCCACATTGAAACTTGAGGGGATTTAGTGGGGTACACAAGCTGTGCCTGCTTTGACTGACCCCATCGAGACATAGGGGTAGTTGCCCCCATGTTCTCACCAGCACCTGTGAGAAGGATGACTAGGGAATACTTCCAATATCAGCAACCATTCTAGCCATGACCAAAAAAGGGCATAGACATGACAGTGCAAGAAATTATAAAAGAAAAAGTACCACAATATCTTAGAACCAGAGGGCAAAATAGAAAAATGAAAGAATTGACTGAAAGAAATCCCAAAATGACAATTCCTAGGACATAGCCAAAATCAAAAGTTCCCAGGTCAGGAGAGTCTCATATGAGATGTAATAGCTACCACCATAAAGGAGCAAAGGGCTTAGGATATAATATTCCAGAAGGCAAAATATCAAGGAATACAACCAAGAATAACCTACCCATCAAAACAGAATATAATCCTTTTGAAATAGATGACATTCAAGCATTCCTGATTTAAAGACCAGAGCTGAATAGAAAATCTGACATTCAAACACAGAACTCAATAGGAGCATAAAAAGATAAACATGAGTGAGAAATTACAAAGATTGAAGGTTAAACTAGGAAGAAAAGAAGGAGGAAAACTATCTCATGTGAAAAGGACATACAAGGAAGAGTTTATACAATAGAGGAGAAAAAGGGGAGAATAGTCAATGCTTAAACTTCACTCTCATATGAACTGGTTCACAAAGGAAAGAGATACGCATGTGCACACACACACACACACACACACACACACACACACACAGAGTAGGGTAAATAAATTAATCTTACCCAAGAGGAGAGTAGGACAAGAAAGGTCTAAGAGAAAGTGGAGGGGAAAGGGAAGGAGGAGGGGATAGAAGGGAAGGTAGATTAAGAAAGACAACTGTCAGAAGCAATACAGACTTTTGAGGAAGGCACAGAGTGAAAAAGGGAAGGATACATAGAAAAGAATAGGATGGAGGGAAATGAACAGTTAACAATCATAACTGTGAATAGGATGAACTTACTCATAAAAGAAGATAGCAGAATGGATTAGAAGTCTGAATTGAACAATATGATGTTTATAAGAGATACACTTGAAACAAATACATACAACGTTCAAATAAAGAGCTGAAGAAGAATCTGTTATATGCTTCAGCTGAAGTAAAAAAAAAAGGGTTATTTTCTTCTTTTACCAGGTGTAGGGACGGAGTCAAGATGGCAGAAGAGAGGAAGCATCTAGTCAAACTCTCATCATTTCCCCTCCAAACAACTTCAATGCATCAAACTGAATTATGCAGTGGCACAGCCACAAAAGATCAGGGTTAGACATTTTTCCAAGGTGAGACAACTTAGGAAGTTGGAGGGAGAGGTCTGTGACACTGAGGTAGGTGCTGGTCTGTAATGCACAGGGCAGCAGCAACAGCTGTAGGCCTTGGAAGTGGTGGCAGCAATAGCAGTAGTTTTGAAATCTCTCAGTCCAAAGACAGCAAGAGGGTTGGACAACTGGTAAGAAAAAGATGACAGGGGAGCCCTATGCTGGCACTGGCATCAGGTCCAGGTGCTATTTGGCACCACTGCCTGTTACCCAGTTCTAATTCACAGTTTTAGGGAGGGGAAGAGCACTAGATTCTTCAGTTGCAAGGGATCAAGGAACCTTCTTGGTAAGAAGCAGAATGCAGGACAGAAGAGAAATAACAATAACTCTTCCCTCTTTGGAAACACCAAAACCTTTCAGATTTCCCCTCCTCCAGAACAGTAAACAACACAAAAAAGCCTGAAGATTATGCCAGTGCCCTTTCTCCCTCCCTCAGCTGAGTAGAGCCCAAATTTAAAATAAGAGTCCAAAGTCAAGAAATAATTCATGGAAATGGGCAAACAAACAAAAAAATAACCTGATCATTAAAAGCTACTATAGTGACAAGGAAAAAAATCAAGATATAAACAAAGAAGAAAATAATAACATAAAATGAGTTACAAGCAACGTCTCAAAGAAAAATGCATATTGGATACAAGTCCCACACAAGAATTCCTGGAAAAGCAAAAGAAAGATCTTTTTAAAAGAGCAGAAAAGAATTTTTTTTTAATAAAGTAAGAGGGACAAAGGGAAAATGGGAGAGGAGATGAGTGGAAATGACAGCCAAGTAATAAAATTATGAAAAGAGAATTAACAGCTTGATAAAGAGGAAAAAACAGTGAAGAAAATAAAACCTTAAAAAACATAATTAATCAAATAGTAAAAGAAATACAAAACATTATTAAAGAACTCCTTCAAAATTTCTAAAAGAAGTACAAAAACTTTCCTAAAGAAGAGAACTCCTTAAAAAAAAAGAACTCCTTAACAACTAGACAAAAGGAAAAAGCAGTAAAAAAAAAAAAAAAAAAAAAAAAAAAAGCTCACTGAGGAAAATAATTCCTCAAAATTAGGATTGGGCAAATGGAAGCTAATAACTCCATGAGAAACCAAGAAAAAATAAAACAAAATCAAGAGACTGGAAAAAGTGGAAGAAAATGTTAAATACCTCATTGGAAAAACAGCTGACCTGAAAAGAGATTGAGGAGAGATATTTTAAGAATTATTGAACTAGCAGGGTGGAGCCAAGATGGCAGAGTAGGAAGACTCACATATGCTAGCTCCAAACCCACAGCCCATATATTTCCTGCAAGAACTCCCCACAAATTCTGAAGCACTGCAAGGCGCGCACAAACACAGTGGAAAAGATTTCCATTCCAGAGAATCCTGGAGAGCTGTCTCCAGGGGTCCGTCGCACCCCGGAAAGCGGAGCCCACCCCTGAGCTGCCCTGGCCGCACGGCCCCAGAGGAACAGATCCAAGCAGGCTTCAGGGACGGAATCTCTGGCGGCCGGGAAGGTCCCTCCACCCACAGACCCCTCAGGTCAGTGAGACGTCTGGGCTGGCCGACAGGGGAGAGGGGTGTCTCCGTGGCTCGGGCCGCCTCGGGAGGAAGCGGGGGAGGGAGCGGCAGCAGCAGAGGCAGCGGTAGAGGTGGCAGCGGCAGCCCGGGAGGCCCCGAGCAGCAGGCAGAAGTTCAGAGCCATTACCAAAGGTCTCTGCATAAACCCCCTGAGGGAACTGAGCCTGGGAGGCGGCCCTGCCCTCACCCCAGCACCAGAACTTAAGCTCACATTGAATAGCAGCCACGCCTGCCACAGAAAGCCCATTTGAATCTCAGACCCCAAGCACTAGCTGGGCAGATCTAGGCAGGGGTGGACAGGAATCTCAGAAGTCAAGTAACTGGCTGGGAAAATGCCCAGAAAAAGGAAGCAAAATAAGACCATAGAGAGCTACTTTGATGGGGTACAGATGTTCCCGCCTTTCAATTCTGATGACGAGGAACTATTCTTACAATCAGGGAAAGATGTGGAGGTCGGGGCCTCTCTATCCCAGACATGCGAGGTGGATGTCCGGTGGCCTCAGGCCATGGAAGAGCTCAAAAAGGATTTTGAAAATCAAGTTAGACAGGTGGAGGAAAAACTGGGAAGAGAAATGAGAGAGATGCAAGAAAAGCATGAAAAACGGGTCAATATCTTGCTAAAGGGGACCCAAAAAAATGCTGAAGAAAATAACACCTTGAAAAATAGGCTAACTCAATTGGCAAAAGAGGTTCAAAAAGCCAATGAGGAGAAGATGCTTTCAAAAGCAGAATTAGCCAAATGGAAAAAGAGGTTCAAAAGCTCACTGAAGAAAATAGTTCTCTCAAAATTAGAATGCAACAGACGGAGGCTAATGACTTTCTGAAAAACCAAGAAATCACAAAACAAAACCAAAAGAATGAAAAAATGGAAGAGAATGTGAAATATCTCATTGGAAAAACAACAGACCTGGAAAATAGATCCAGGAAAGACAATTTAAAAATCATGGGACTACCTGAAAGTCATGATCAAAAAAAAGAGCCTAGACATCATCTTCCATGAAATTATCAAGGAAAACTGCCCTGATATTCTACAACCAGAGGGCAAAATAAGTATTGAAAGAATCCATTGATCACTGCCTGAGAGAGATCCAAAAAGAGAAACTCCTAGGAACATTGTGGCCAAATTCCAGAATTCCCAGGTCAAGGAGAAAATATTGCAAGCAGCTAAAAAGAAACAATTCTAGTATTGTGGAAATACAATCAGGGTAACTCAAGATCTAGCAGCTTCTACATTAAGGGATCGAAGGGTGTGGAATAGGATATTCCAGAAGTCAAAGGAACTAGGACTCAAACCAAGAATCACCTACCCAGCTAAACTGAGTATAATACTTCAGGGGAAAATATGGTCTTTCCATGAAACAGAGGACTTTCAAGCATTCTTGATGAAAAGACCAGAGCTGAAAAGAAAATTTGACTTTCAAACACAAGAATGAGAAGAAGCATGAAAAAGTAAACAGCAAAGAGAAGTCATAAGGGACTTACCAAAAGTGAACTGTTTACATTCCTACATGGAAAGACAATATTTGTAACTCTCAAAACTTTTCAGTATCTGGGTAGTTGGTGGGACCACACACACACATACACACACACACATGTACACGCATGCATGCACACACACATACACACATGCATGCACATACAGAGACAGAGAGCACAGAGTGAATTGAATAGGATGGGACCATATCTTAAAAGAAATTAAGGTAAATGGTGAGAGAGAAATGCAGTGGGAGGAGAGAGGGTGAAATGGAATGGGGTAAATTATATCTCATTCAAGAGGCAAGGCAGGAGACTTTTTAGTGGAGGGAAAAAGAGGAGAGCTGAGAAAAAAAACAAGAAGTTTACCCTCATCACATTCGACTAAAGGAAGGAATAAAATGCATACTCATTTTGGTATGAAAACCTATCTTACAATACAGGAAAGTGGGGGAGAAGGAGATAAGCAAGGGGAGGGATGATGGAAGGGAGGGCAATGGGAGGAGGGAGCAATTTGAAGTCAACACTTGGGGAGGGACGGGATCAAAAGAGAGAATAGAAACAATGGGGGGCAGTATAGGATGGAGGGAAATATAGTTAGTCTTATCCAACACAACTATTATCAAAGTCATTTGCAAAACTACACAGATATGGCCTAGATTGAATTGCCTGCCTTCCCAAAGGGAATGGGTGGGGAGGGAGGGATGGGGAGAATTTGGAACTCAAAGTTTTAGGAACAACTGTTGAGTATTGTTCTTGCTATTAGGAAATAAGAAATACAGTTAATGGGGAATAGAAAGTCATCTGGCCCTACAGGACAAAAGAGAAGATGGGGACAAGAGAAGGGAGGGAGGATAGAAGAGAGGGCAGATTGGTGATAGGGAAAATTAGAATGCTTGGTGTATTGGGGTGGGGGAGGGGATAAAAGGGGAGAAAATTTGGAACCCAAAATTTTGTGGAAATGAATGTAAAAAGTTAAATAAATAAATTTTTATTAAAAAAAACAAAGAATTATTGAACTACCTGAAAGCCATGATCAAAAAAAGGGGCTAGGAATCATATTTCAAGAAATTAAAAGGACAAATGCCTCAACATCTCAGAACCAGAAGGCAAGACAGAAATTAAAAGAGTTCACCAATTATCTCCTGAAAGAGTTACCAAAATGAAAACTCCCAAGACTATTATAACCAAATTCCAGAGCTTCCATATAAAGGAAGAAATAGTGAAAGGAATGAAAAAGAAACCATTAAAATATGGTGGAGTCACAGTCAAGATCACACAAGATTTAGCAGCTACCATGCTGAAGGAGTAGTCAGTTTGAACTATTTTGGATGGCAAGGGAGCTAAAATTACAACCAATTACCTACCCAGCAAAACTGAATGTAATCTTTTAGGGTTAAATTATGACTTCCAAGCATTTCTGATGAAAAGACCAGAGATGAATAGAAAATATGACATTCAAACATAAAACTTGAGAAGTTTAAAAAGGTAAACATGAGTGATAAATCATAAGCGACTTAATGAGGTTAAACTGCTTAAATTCCTATATGGGAGGAGGATATCTGTAACTCTTAAGAATTTTATCATTACTAGAGTAGTTGAAAGGAGTTCATATAAAAAGAGGGCATGGGTATAAGTCAATTAAGTTGGGATGATCTTTAAAAAGAGAGAGAGAGAGAAAAGAAAAGGAATGAATTAGGAGAAGAGAGAAGGGAAGGAAAGAAGGAGGAAAATTATCTCACCTAAAAGAGGTGCACAAGGAAGTTTTTACAGTGGAAGGGAAAATGAAGGGAAATGTTTGAAGCTTACTCTCATCTAAATAGGTTCAAAGAGGGAAGAATATACACATAAATAGCATGCATACATGTATGTATGTATGTATGCGCATACTAAGTTTGGTATAGAAATTTCTTTCTCAAGAAGTAGAAGGAGGAGAAGAGCATAAGAGAAATGGAAAAGGGGTGATAAGAGGGAGGGCAAATTGAGAGGCAATGGTCAAAAGCAAAATATACTTGAAGAGGGACAGGGTAAAAAAGCATAAACAAAAGGAAAAAGGTTGGAGGAAAACACACAGTAACCACAACTGTGAATCTGAATGGGATAAACTCATCCATAACATTGAAGTGGATAGGAAAATAGACCAGAATCCAACAATATGTTGCTTACATGAAATACAACTGGTGCAGAAAGATACACAGAGTTAAAATAAGGGGCTGAAGTAGAATCTACTGTTTCAGCTGAAGTAAAAAAGGCAGGGGTCACAATCAAGATCTCAGGCAAAGCAAAAGTAAAAATAGACCTGATTACAAATAGCTAAGTAGAGAAATTACATTTTGCTAAAAATATATTATTAACAATAAAGTAATATCAATATTGAACATATATGCCCTAAGTAGCAAAACAATCAAAATCTTGCAGGAAAAGTTAACAAACAACAAATCTGGCTGGTTGGTTGGTTGGCTGTTGTCCTTCATTCTCAAAGAGGGCCAAAACGACATCACTATTCCAGAGTCAAGCTTTAGTGTGTCCGACTGTTGCTGATCAGACCACTATGAGCTCAGAAAGCTCTACCACAGTTTGGGCACAAATAGTCTATGTGAACATTTGGGGTGGATTCTCTAAATTTGGGCATCCTGTGTCTCCTTTGAGCTCTATTCAATTTTGCTTTGCTCATACAGCACATCTCTGATGTGGGTACGCCATGCTGAGTAGTCCTATGCCTTTCGCCCAGGTCACACAGTCAATTCCAAAGTTTTTAAGAGAGACCTTGAGAATGTCCTTGTATTACTTCTTCTGACCACCATGTGAAAGCTTGCCCTGAGTGAGTTCTCCATAAAATAGTCTTTTTGGCAAGCATCCATTTTGTATTCAAACAACATGGCCAGGTCATTGAAAGTGTACTCTCTGAAGCAGAGTTTGAATGCTTGGCAGTTTAGTTCAAGTAAGGACCTCAGAGTCTAGTATCTTATCCTGCCAGGTAATATTCAAAATCTTCCTAAGACAGTTCAAATGGAAGCAATTCAGCTTCCTGGCATGACACTGGTATACTGTCCAGTTTTCTCAGGCATACAACAATGAAGTGACCACAACAGCTCTCTGTAGATGTTCAGTTTGGTAGCCACTCTAATACCTCTTTTCTTTCATACTTTCCTTCAGAGCCTCCCAAAAACTGTGCTAGCTCTGACAATGCATATGTCAACCTCGTTATCAATGAAAAGTACACTACCAAGGTAAGTGAACTTATCCATAGCATTCAAAACTTCTCTATTTGCTGCAACCAAAGGTTCAGCATATGGATGCTGTGGTGGTGGCTAATGGAGTACCCAATTGGCATTAATTATTAGGCCAAAATTAGCAGAAACAGTGGAGAATTGCTCTATACTTTATTGCATCTCAGGTTCAGAGGCTGAATTGAGTGCACAGTCATCTGCAAATGGAAAATCATGCACCAATACTCCCTCCACTTTGGTCTTGGCCTGTAGCCATCTCAAGGTTGTGGGGAGGGGAAAGATGAGAAGAAAGTTTGGAACTCAAAATCTTGTGTGAATGAATTTTGAAAACTAAAAATAAATAAATTTAAATCTTAAAAAGAAATTGACATACATTGCTGATGAACTTCTTAGTCAACCAAATTTTGACATAATTTTCTATAAGCCCTCATGACTAACAGTATCAAAGGCCTTGATCAGATCTACAAATGTGTATACACCTCCGTTTTGTTCCTGACATTTTTCCTGGAGTTGTCAGGCAGCAAATACCATACTGACTATTCCTCGGCCCTTGGGGTATAGGGTGTGTCCAGAGAAGACTAGTACCTTTGGTAGGATGACTGCCAAGCCCTTTTCAGGGATGTTTTCCACCTTTGGTATCCACCTTTTCCACCCAACTCCCACCTGTGACTCCAAGAAGCTGTAGCATGTGTAGTGGCCACACCCTAGTAAATCTTTTCCATAAACAGATTAAACCAAGTTGAGTGTAACCAAGGGGTCTTAAACCCATTGGTGAATTGGGGGATGGGGGGGGTGTCTACCCCAAGCTTATGAAGACTTTCCCTGGAGGAATGGACAGGTGAGAAGGATTTGTTCCAACTACCAAGAAGGCACCTGCAACAGGTTCTATGGAGCACTTAGAGCCTGGTTAGATGTGGAAGACTCCAAGGTCATCCACTACCTCTTGAGCCATCACCCATCCTCTTGATTCTGTCCTGTCAATGAATTGTGATGACTTTGGAGGAGAAAGTGAGGCCAAGACTGGGAAATTTAGAAGTAAATGACAGAATCAAAATTACACCCCAACCTCCATTCCCAAATCTTCATTAGAATAGATCCACCTTTCACTGTAACATTTATTCTCTCTCATTGTTAACCAATCAGAGTTGATTGCCACCCTCAGGAACACCCACTCTTCCAAGGGCTTATAAACTTGGAGACTCCAGGATTCCTCTTTAGCATTCCAGAGTGTCACTGACCTATTTTATTAATATGCTAGCATTATTAAGAAAGTGATTAATTACCCAAAAATTATGTCTCTTGAGTTTTTTAAAAGTCACACAGGGTAATAAACGTTCAAGTGGACGAGGTCAAATGGGAGAGTACTTCAGGCATGGGAGACAACAGCCTGTGCATTTCCTAGAGAAAGGAAATGGGATGTTTCATGTGGAGAACAGCATGTATGGATGGAGCATGGAGAAAGTAACATGTAATCAGTCCAGAAACATAGGCTGGAACCAAATTATGAAGGCTTTTAAATATAGAAGACTTTATATTTGATCTTAATAGCAATGGAGAGCCATTAAAATTCCTGGAGCAAAGGAATGATACTGTCTGGCCTGTTCTTTAGAAATATCAATTTAGCAGCTACACAGACGATGGATTGTAGAAAGGAAGATCTGGGGTTCAAGAGGCACCAACTAGAAAACTCATAATACTAATAGCTAATATTTATATAGTGCTTACAACAAATACTATGTGCCAGGCATTGTGCTAAGTACTTTACAATTATTCTTTTATTTGAACCTCAACAACTCTGGGAGGTAGGTGCAATTATTATTCCTATTTTACAGATGAGGAAACTGAGGTAAACATGGGTTAAACTGCATGCTCAGGGTCCCACAGCTAGTAAGTGTCTGAGGCTGGATTTTAACTCTGAACTTCCTGACACTCCAGACTCTGTGCCACCTAGAGAGGCCTTATGGCTACAGTGCTGGCATATGGGAATGAGAACCTGGACTTGGACGTGGAATGGTACCTGACAGTAATCCAAATTTAGGGTCACCTGGTTCAGTGTATAGTTCAGTTCACGATTCTTCTTTTCAAAAGGTAAATTTTTTAAGCTGATTCCCATTATTAATGTTCTAATTTCTCATATAAGAACAGATAGGTGGGGGCAGTGAATTGAGCATGTTCTTTACTTTCTAACTAAAGTTATGTTTAAAAAACTAAACTTCAGGACTTTTGGTAGTAGAACAAGGGAAGAAAAAAAGTCCACTATTTGTAGTTTTCCTAGAGTGGTCACGTTCTGTGCAAGGGCTGGAGAAATTAGGGTTAATTGAATGGATTAAATGGATCGATGATCTTGATTTTAAAATTCTTAATGCTTAAGTCAGACTTGTTTGGAAACGTAATTTACGTCAGCCGGTCGGGCCCAAGCCCACACTCGGGGCTCCGGGCGCGGCTTCATGCTCCGGACGCGGCTTCATCCCCCGGGCGCGGCTTCATCCCCCGGGCGCGAGGACGAACCCCTCCGAGGCCCACTTCCGGCCGCCTGCGGCCTGTCTGCGCGATTCCCGCCCAAGCTCCCCCTCTCTGCGGTCGCAAGGCCGGCCCAGCACGGCCTGCTGCAGCGGCCCAAAGCTCCGCGGCGCGGCTGCACGTCACCCGCAGGGGCTTGCTGCGGAGCCTGCACCGGGCACCTCGGGCTGCGAGCCCCCCGGCGGGGACAAGCGCCTCCTGACCTTGTGGGTCCCTCCAGCCTTTCCTGGTCACGTGCCCTCTCCCCACAGGCGCCGGCGCGCATGGCAGCAGAGGCCTCCGCGGCCCGTCCGAGGGCAGGAGCTGCGCAGCCGTCGGCAGCGGGCGGCAGCTGCGGCAAACGCTCCCGCCCCGCCCATTTCCAGCGCAGGGTCTGCGCACGCTCGCTTCCCCTCCCTCCGCCAGGCGCAAGAAGGCGGTGCCGACTGAGTCACCGATCACATGAACTCGCGGAAAGCTGTGGAGGGAAGGGGGGCCCGGGGCCCCCGCCGCTGGAACTGCCGCCCGGAGTGGAAATTTTCCGAAGTCCTAGCCGGCCGCACGCAGGCCCCACCCACCCCCCAACGCCCCAGCCCTTCCGCCCCCGCCCCGCTCCTCGCTCTCGCCCCGCCCCTCTCCTCGCTCTCGCCCCGCCCCGCCCCGCTCCGCTCCTCGCTCTCGCCCCGCCCCAGCCTGCTTCGCGCCGCTTTGGGGCTTCTGCGCCAGGAAGGCTGCTTTTTCGAGCGAGCCTCGGTTCTCGGGCTGCGAGGCCTGCCTCCGCCGCAGCGAGTGTCCGCCGGGGGTCCGAGAGCCGCGCGTCACCGAGCCTGGGCAAGGCAGCCGGGAAGATCCACGATGCAGATTTCCTGATCTGCCTTTCGTGCGCACGTTCTTTAAAGCTCGTCGCTGACATAGTACTGTTGAAATGCGTCCACCTCTCAGTGTCCCAGATAACAATTGCGGGGCAGTTGCGGATTCGCCTTTAGCACCAAATAACTCTCCCCACGGGTAATTTCCCGTACCGAGGAGCTCAGGTTTCAAACAGGGAAATAATGGAGCTTTTTCTCCTACCCTTTAATAATCCTCTTCCCTCTCCCTTTATTTTCTGTCTGTAAGAATGCCCTAGGACAGCAACATTTTTGTCCAAACCCCTAAGAGAAGCACGCCTATCATTACATCATAAGATATATGAGATAGCCATTTGTGTTCTACGCAGAGCTCAGAACATAACCAAAAACGAGATTTTTGGGGGGGAGGTCGAACCTCCCAGGGTGTCCCTGCAAGGAGTGGGCCACGGAAGACCCCCTGGGGTTCATTCGCTTGGGCTGGCACGCAGCAGTCTAAGTTGGCCGCAAGTCCCAGTGACTTCAGCCAAAGCAGTGGGAGTTTTACCTGAGTAAGGATCCCAGTTCCATACCATATTTATACATGTCTGCCTCTTAGGGAACAAGAATTGCAGGTATGTTAATGATAATAAAACTCTACCGCTGGTTTTGGCCTCAGGCAAAGAAAGATCCAGAAGTGACTAGCTAAGCCAAAAATGTAATTTTCTTTGTGGAATAGGCTTAGCTTTGGGAAAGGACATGGGGGATGGGGAGAAGGGTGTCATGGCACTTTTAACAGATGAAAAGGTAAGCCATGACACACCTGATCAGTCTTCCTTGGTAGGAGAAAAGCGCTGGGAAAGTTATAGGGGTGGGGAAGCACAATGCAAGTGAAGGGAAATTACAGATTGGCTGTGGGGTTCTTTAGCAGTTTAGTTGGAGATACAAAAAAGGTAGGTGAGGGGCAGATTGTAGTAGGCCTTGAATATAAAGTAAGTCAGGAACCACTGAGAAGGATGAACAAAGCAATGAAACCATGTTATGGTTTCTTTTTTAAAGAAAGTAAATCTTATTTTTAAAAGAAAGAAGAAGGTGGTAGGAGCATTTGAGAAAAGAAATTTTAACGAGGTAAGGAAGAAAAGCACACCTTTTTTGTCCAAACAGCTCAAAATCAAATTACTTTCAATGCTTTAGTAAGAACAAAATAACTAAAAATGGATTTTTGCTCCAGGATATTACAAAAACAAGTTTTACGGGCAACATTTTTGTGATATGGATAAGATAAGTTTTTCTAATTCCTATCTTATTGCTTTTTGTTTAGTGGCATGAAAAGTATGAAACATACTCCCTTTTGTTTTCCTGTAACTTGTTTTTGAGTTCAGCGCATGTTACACAGTGACCATAAAAACGGATCTCTCATGCAGACACGTAGCTTTTCATCTATTCTTTCCCCCTTTGAAGAGAAACCAAAAATTTGTTCTTAGCCTGCACCAGAAGCTACTTAATAATCTGAATTCCCAACAAGTATAGTAATTGGTCTGATAGCCTTTCTCTTTGCAAAATGATAATAAGAAAAAATACTGGAGCAGAAAGGGAAGGAATTTATATGTATGTAACATCATAAAATAATAAAGATGTTCCTTGCACTTTCAAGAACTGCTTAAAAAAAAAAGTGAGACAATTTCTTATTTGTCTTGACAGAAAACTGTCAAAGCAAGTGTAGCAGGGGTTGCACCCTAGGGAGCCTTCAAAGGTGGGCCTGTAGAGCTCCCCTAGCAACTTTTGAGAACTTCTGTGGCTCAATACTGGAAGACTTTGCATTTTAAGAAATCATCTTTATATTGACCTTGAAGCAGGAAGAGGTAATGACTCAGTGCACCTTTAAAAAGAGAATGATCCACCCTCTTCCTTTCTTTTCCTTCTACTCAATATGTGGCAAGCAGTTCTCACTCTTACCCCACCCTTTCCCATGAGGGGTGGAGGAGGCAACTAGTACTCTTTCTCCTACCTTGGCAGAAATGGAAACTTCAAGCATGTGGCAGCTAAGAGCAAGGGGTCTCAATAACAACAGTTGAGTCTGGGCTTTGAGTGTCACCCTCCCACCCCTGTTTTCTGGTTTGTTTCTTAGGATCTTCGGTGTCAGTTATGAAAGCGACCTTGTGAATTCAAGAGGGCTAGAGATCCTGGGTCCCTTAGTCATCACTGACTGGCTCTTAAAGAGAAGGTCTCAGCTTCTCCAATAAAGTGACTACTACAGGAAAAATGAGACCTAATCCTGATTTAACCTGTAAGACTGCATGGACCTGGGGGAAGTTTATTTACACTGTGCAAAATCAAGGTAAAATCTAAGATGCAAATTTAGCAATCTCACTTTGTGTCATATCCTTAGTATCTTATACTCCCCCGAGAGAGTCTATCAGTAGGTACTAGATCCTGTTTCCTGTCAGGGTAGGAACCCAGTTTTGTCTCTAAGAACTCTGGGGCATAATGCATTTCTGCCTTCCTGCTCCAGGCTGCTTCTCAGTCCTAAAAGAGGAACACTGTCCCAGTGAACTAGAGATTCCAAGTTCTCCAACCCCTGTTACACTAGACTTTTAAGTTCTCTTATGGCAGAAACAGCATTAACACATAAATGGAAAAATACAACATATTAAGTGCTTACTACTGTGTTAAGTATATAAATGCAAAAACAAATCAATCTTTGTCAATAAGGAGTTTATATCCTATTTGAGAGAGATTACACATATACACATATATAAGGGTGGTGACCAGGGGATGTTTTGTTTTGGAAAATCACATGGAGAGTGAGTAAAACCATAAGGGAGTAAGCTGACACCCTTTCCAGTAGGAATAACGGTACTGATTTGATTAAAGTTCCGGTACTGGAAAAGGATAAAATGGAGGTATATGAGGCAGCTAGCAAGAAGATAGCTGGGGATAAAAATGAAGTATGGCTGGAGCTAGCCAAAATATAGCAAGTCACATAAGGCATTAACTAATCAGAATGTAGGACAGGAGTGGGATCAAAGCAAGAGTTCTGAAGCTGAAAGTGTTAAGACCTAGAGGCCATGTCCTCTGATCTAGACAGCAAGGTAGCTAGCAAGGCCAGAGAAAAAGTATCTCTGTAGCTTTGTATCCTATACATCCTTACACATGATAAGTACCTAATCAATGTTTCTTGGATGGAGTGAATGAATTTTCATAGCAATGCAATCTTTCTCAGTCTCTGATAACAAAAGGATTATCTTTTTATTAGACTCTGTAAGGTCCCTTCAGGGCAGCTAGGTAGCACAGTAGGTAGAGAACTGGCCCCTGAAGTCAGGAAGATTATCTTCCTGAGTTCAAATCTAATCTCAGACACTTACTGGCTCTGTGACCCTGGGCAAGTCAGTTCACACTGGTTTCCTCATCTCTCAAATGAGCTGGAGAAGGAAATGGCAAACCACTCCAGTATCCTTGCCAAGAAAACCCCCCAAGAAGAGTTGGACACAACTAAACAAGACAAAAGGTCACTTCCATCTTTAAATCCTATCATAACCCCAGAAATATCCTGGTAATAATAGACATTTTTTATGTACATTATTTCAGCCTTACAACAACCCAATGAGGTGGTACTTTAAATGTTTTTATGCCCATTTTGTAAATGAGAAAATTGAGGCTCAGAGAGGTTGAGTGACTTGCCTGTGGTCACAGTGTCAAAAGCAGGATTTGGATCTAGGTCCATCATGCTTTCTACTACGGCAGACTGTCTCCACTGAGGAAAAAGGCAAAAATGCTCAGATTTCAATACAGAATAGTCAAATTTCATAGTATGATGAAGAACTCAGTACAAGGAACTACAGAAATCAGTGAACATATCTCTCAGCAGCCATGGATAATGAATTGGCAAACAAATTATTTTATTGAATATTAAATGTCCCTCAAATGATTCAAGTGTTTATACAAAATCTTTGAACCTTGAAAAAACAGCTGGTAATACAAAATTAGTGCTTAAGACTGAAATATAATGTCCAAAATGGTTCCTTCAGTTTCTTAAATATCATCGGCATCTGATTTCTAAGTGAAAAAAAAAATCAGGATCGAATGTATTCGTGTGTGTGTGTGTGTGTGCAAATGTGTTCATTTAATACATCAGTAAGATTGTGGAATAAGTGTTGCCTTTGTGCATTACGAACACATTTGACATCCACAGAGAAAGATAAATACTTTTTATAAACAGCATAAAACTGGCATTTACTATACTTTAATATTTCAGCATATCCATCTACATGGATAATTTCTCCAAGGATGCAGTATAACCCTTCAAATATTCTCATCCTATTCATTTCTCATCTAGATTCTCCCAATTCCGGACCCAGTATTGAGTAAGAGAAGGAGGAAGATAGGTTAGATTTGGTAAATTTGCAGCACTTTCAATGATCCCAAGCTGTTCTGTGATAGAACTTACATTTTTACATGTTACATTTGAAACTGCTGATTACCATCTACTCTTGGATGTTATCTTTCTCTGTGTGCTTTCGTAACACTGATCTTTTAGTTCTCCTACCTCCTTGATCACTCCTCAATCTCAATCACTCAAGGCTTTGTCCTGGGCTCTCTACTGCAGTCACCCAGGTTTACAACCTCAGTTGTTTCCTTAAATCCTCATTCTTACTCTCTCCAAAATGTCCAGACAGTAAGTTGCCAAATATTGCTGTTTCTTCCTCTATAATAACTCTCACAGTCACTTCTCTTCATTTCAGCCTGTCATTACCACTCCCTTAGACTATTATAATAACCTCTTAATTGGTCTTCCTGCCTCAAGTTTCTCCCCACTCCATTGTATTCACCGCACGTTTCCTGTAGCACAAGTCTGACCTTGTTATCCCCCTAACTCAGCAAACTCCAATAATTCCTTATCCCCATTAGGATCACATAGAAATTCTTCTATCTATCATTTAAAGCTCTTTACAAACTTGTCCCATTCTACTTTTCTAGTCTTTTTACACATTATTTTCTCCATACATTCCAGAGTTCCACTGCCTTATTTGGTATCCCTCATACATGATACTCCCATCTCCCATCTCCCATCTCCGTACCATTGCACAAAGAAAGCTCTCCCTCAGCAAACTTCCTTTAAGACTCAGCTCAGGCCTCACTTTCTGCATAAGGCCCTTCCTGGTTTCCCAGTAATTCGTACTTTCTCCTGCAAAGTTAGATGTTTTGTGTGTCTTTTCCATGAAGTTGTTATCTTGGAATTTGGGGGCAAGATTTTCCTTCCCATTTATCACTTTTTTCAAAAAGTTGGGACAAGTAACTCTTTGTCTCATGTAGTTTTCATTTTTGTCTTGAAATATAGCTCTGAAAAAACAGGCCTTGCAAAAAGCCCATTGTGATTCAAATGGAGCTACTTGATTACTCCTTTAAACCCAAATCACTCTGGCATTCATTGATTGGCCAATAATAGGTCCAGCCCAAACATCTTGCTTATTGTTTAGGTTTTGATGGCTCTAAGTGAGTATAAACAGCAAATATTTCCTGTTCTAGCTAGAAACTCTGTGAGTCTTCCCCTTTTAGGCTGATTTATTTGTGATGACAAACTAGGCCATCTTGTGGATCACTGAATGGGTATTACCTCAGAAAAATTGAGACCTGAGAAAGACCTTACACTTAAAAAGACCAAGATCTTCCAGTGCATCCTATTTATTTTTTTTGGAGGCAATAGGAGGTGAGTGACTTGCCCAGGGTCATACAGCCAGTAACTGTCTGAGGCCACATTTGAACTCAGGTCCTTCTGACTCCAGGGCTGGGGCTCTATCAACTGAGCACCGTTGCAGCCCCTTTTCTACTACATTCTAGGTCATCATCAGTCGTCAGTGAGTGACCAAAAGAGAGACACATAGGCTTCAACATATTACCAAAAGTGAGTACAATAGAAAAGAAGGCTAGATTTAGAAACAGAGGGCCTGGACTCAAATTGTAGCTCTACTATTTATTAATAGATCTCTCATTTTTTAAATAAGGAGGTTGAACTAGATAGCCTCTAAATTCTTTCTACTTCTAAATCTGTGATCTTATGATTAGGAGAGAAAATATCAATCCAGGAAATGTATGATGGAAAAATTAGGTGGGTCAATCATGAAAAGAAGAGTAAGGGATAACAGATGGATAGCCCAAGTGGTGTATTGGTGCCCACAAAACCAAGAGGAAGAGTATAGCATTTTGTGTCATTTAATGTTTTCTATGTCATTTATATATTTGGGCAGCTTAGAATGTCAACTTCAAAAGACAAATTAACGTTATATTTAAATGTTTGGAGCTCACAAACCACCCAGAAAGGTGTTTAATAAATAGTCACTTTTTTTAAAAATTAAAGTTAGTACTAAACAAGCATTTGTTAAGTGCTTCTTATATGTCAGGCAGTGTGCTAAGTGTACAAACAGGAAAAAAAGGGAAGGCAGCCCAGACCCTTAAGGAACATACATTCTAATGCGGGAAGACAACATAGAGGAAAGTACCTTGATGGGGGTAGGCAGATGGAGAAGTCCCAAGAACAGTCCCTACAGAAAAGAAACCATGGATTCTCCTTAAATAGCATTCTCCTTAAATAGACCTTCTGAGAGGAGTCATCCAATCAGAAGGAAAGGCCTCTGGGAGGAAGGTTGTTCTGAAGCAAGAATTTTAGGATAAAAGGGGATCTTCCAGGATGAAGAGGTTGCTGGGACATAATGGAGAGGTTCAGGGTACAGCTTGATGAGAAATGAATATAATTACTTAGAAGGCATTGGACTAGATAATCTCTAAGGCTTATTCCAAATCTAAATCCTATAATCCTCAGAGGCAGCATGTTATAGTGGAATGAAGACTGGTCTTTGAGTCAAAGTACCTGAATATGAATCCTAGCTCTGAAATCCCAGCTATGTGGCCATGGAAAATTTACTTGGCTTTTTTTTTTTTTTGTATGTTGATTTCATCCTATGTAAATTGAGGATAATACAACTTTCACTATGAGTCCCATAGGTTTGTTGTGAAGAAACGCTGTCAATCTTTAGAAGCTAAAGAAATGTTTTGATACTAATAAAATTTTTGCCAATAAAAAACCATGATCTTAAGGATATCACTGATTGCTATTTTACCCTATTTATTTTTTGTATGGAGGAAAAAAAATAGACTTCAAGAATTTCATTGTCAAGGAGAAGCAACACAGGGCACAGAATTTCAAAGGCTTCTTTTATGACAAACCAGACAATCCAAGATAAGAAAATCAAACAGATAGTATCCCTATTTTTCTTTGGTGTGACAATGAAGACTTTACACCTTATATAGCAAACAGTGTACATCAAAACAAAGGGGTAGTTCAACTGGGCAACATTCAATAAATACTTATTTGGTGCTTATGGAATAACTAGTTTCAATGTTCTTGGGCTCTAAGTTACAGGAAAAAGATTACCTGACACTTTATATAGCACTTTCCTGGCAAATTGATGAGGTAGGTGGTGAAGGTATATCTCCATCGTACAGATGTGGAAACTAAGGCTTAGATAAATTATCTGAATTGCTCACCATTGCACAGTGGGCAGAGAGCCAGAATCTAAACACACGTCTTGACTCCAGGTTCAGCATTCTTCCCTGCAGTGTACCACCCTCTTCAATCTTTGCCTGTCACAAAGCCTGGAACTCATTAAGTACTTAAATGATTGTTGACGGATTTGTTGACTTGAGGAATTTATTCTTTAATAAAGAAGACTAGCTTATAAAGAATAAAATCTTTATAAATATGGATAAATTCATAATTACGAAAGAAGTAGATAACCAATTAACATCACAAAAATAATGAAATTGACTACATTGTAACAACTGGGATAAGACCCATCATAGATAAAGGAACTATTGCTGAATCAGTATCACATCTAAATTCAAACGTTGTAAGAAAGAACAGTAGTGAGAAAACGATGTGGTGTGCAGTTAAGTCGATTTAACTCTGAATTAAGCAACTGAGAAGAAGTGTTGCATAATGGACAGAATGCTGGGTCTTGAAGACAGAAGATCTGGGTTCAAGTCCCATCTCCAACACTGTATGATCCTGGTCAAGGCCTTTAATCTGTTGGTATTCTAGGTAGCTCTCTAAGCCTATAAATTGCAGAGAATTCTAGCCTGCATAGGTAGAAGCGATTTCATTATTTAGGAGTTCCCTCTACCAGTGAAATTACAGTTATAGTCCTTATCCCTACCCATAATGAAAAAAGGAGAAATTCACAACAATGTTGACACCTAGTATAACTATTCCTTCCAGATGTTAAAGCCATATAAATTAATTGCCACGAAAAGGAGGCCAGAAGACTCCAGAAAACAACTTAGCAAACATTTTACCTCCTTGCCAAATAGGGATAGATGTCTGCTAAAGGTAGCACTGGATTAGAATATAAACTCATCTGTAAAATCTTCTGAAGAAGGATGATAATTATGAATGGTGTAATTTCATAAAGCAGAGGGAAGCAGTAGAGAGTCAACCCAGTTTAAAGAAGGCTTGGCAGGACATACAATTAAGCAAAGTCATCCCAAGGACATTCAAGAATGAAAATATAGAAATGGAAAAGATTTGCAAAAGTTATTACAACAAACTTTTTTCCATCAAAGGCAGTGGAACCATCACACTTAAGACTTGAGCATTACAGTCACTGAGGTACTTACACAGGAATTTAAAATGGCACTAAAGAAAATAAATTTGGAGAAAGCAGTTAGATCAGCTCAATTAACATAAGGTGCCCCAAATGTTTTAGTTTGACATCAGTAAGACCTGAGATACCCTGTTTTCTAGGTCTAGAAGTCATAAATTTGTGCAGAGCATGTTTTTTTTTAACAAATATTAGTTGAATATTGAATTTATATCACCCCTTTTAAATTTTAAAAATGTTTTTTGTAACTCCACCTCACTTTAATTGATTACCTGTCTCCTATGACTCTTTTTGTCCACCCCTGTATCCTATACTTACTCCTAGCCAAATAAGATCATTTTTATTACTTCATCACAAAAAGAGGTAGAGAATCTTATGGCTTGGAGGGCTAGCCTAAGATTCAGTCCTAAAATAACCTTACATACTTTCATACTTCTGTAGTGATGAGTTAGGTTGATGGAAATCCTGGAGAAAGAGCAAGATGAAAATCTATGGATTAATTTTGTTTAAGTTTTAAAATAAACATACTGAATTTGAACTTACATCTTAGAATGATTGTGATACATACTTTTTACGTCAATTTATATGATAATATATTGACCTATTACTTTTGTGTTATGTTTGTTTCTAGCTGTTTGAAACTCTGAAGAACTAAATATAGTGTGTCCTGTGAAGTGACTGTTCTGGCACTGGAGTGAGTCTCCCTGCAGAGATTGTAAAGTCCTCTCTATTCCAGTGCTGAGGCTTTTTTTCCTAGCTCTGGAAACCTGTTGTCTCTTTGTTATTACCACATTTTTTTCAATTAAAAACAAGTACCTTTAGATGGAGAAGATATTAATTATTAGCCCCATTTTTATACATTAGAAAATTGAGATACAAAAAGTTCAAGAATCTCAGGGCATATAGGTATCTGGAATAAAACATCTCTAGAAATTACAGCACCCGATGCCTAGCCTTATGTTTGTTTCCATGTGAATGAAATGAAAGAATGGGTGCATGAAAATAATTTTATGAAGCCTTTTCCATGTACCAAGCATGGTGCTAACTGCTATGGATACAACAGAAGCATAGACATTTCCTACCCATAAGGAATTTCTAGTCTAATGAGGAAGACATTACGCATATGAGAGTTGTGACCAGAGAGAGGCACTTTGGTTCCAGGGATGATTAAGTGGGGCCATGGGGAAGTAGACTGATATATTCCTTGTAGGAGCAATGGCAGAATAGATTTGATAGAGGACAGTATATAATCACTTGATTTCTAGCAAAGATTGGGTAGAGGCAGCTAGGTGGCCCAGTGAAAAAAGTGATGGACCCTGAAGTCAGGAAGACTCATCTTCCCAAGTTCAAATCTGGCCTCATTCATTCACTATGGGACCCTGGGCAAGTCACATAACCTCATTTGTCTCAGTTTCCTCATCCATAAAATGAGCTGGAGAAGGAAATGGCAACCTAGTCTAGAATCTTTGCTAAGAAAACTTCAAATGGAATCACAGAGTCAAACATGACTTAACAAAAACTAGATGTGGTAGGGAGGAGATGGAAAGGTATATGCAATAAAGGCAAGGTGATCAGAATAAGACCGCAGACAGGAACGTAAAGTGAAGTATATAGCTGGGCTCTACCAGAAATAGTGGTAGATCATAAACCTTCAGACTTCTGGGTACATAAATACTCTATCAGTTGAGTGTACAATGAGAAAATCCTTAATGTATTAGGTAAAGTGTCTCAAACCAAATGGAAACTAGACATAACTTTAAAAGTCATCCTAAAGAATAGCTGTTCACACAAAGTGGAGAAGAACAGTTAATTCCAACATTGGGAAATATCTTGAGCTGCATGCTTCATCTGATGGAACTGCATTAACACTATCCAAGAAAGATAAAGAATAGGTTATTTCTAAAAAAAAAAAAAAAAAAATTGTTCTTGATACTTATCCCTTCAAATTCAGATTACATTTATTGCTCCTGGCCCTTATTTTGGGGAATACATATATTTTTTGACTAGGATATTCGAGGGGATAATCTTTATATTGACTTTGCTCAGAAATTAGATAAAACTGTAATGCTTCTGACCAGATACACTTTGGTACTCATTGATTAAGTCTGCTATAAATCAAGTGATTTATACAGTGTCCTCTAGCACAATGTCATCTAGAATCAGATATTCTAGACATCCATGTTATAATACTTGAATAAGCAGTTGTGTCTCAAAATGACTCTGTTAAAATTGTGAATCAGACTGTCAGGGAAAAAGAGTTTCCCAACTCCCAGCCCAACTTATGTGTGTTCATGATCTTGAAAAAGAATAAAAGGGCAAGGCTGTACTGCTTCTGTATGTATTCACATGATTCCTGATTCTAAGATGTGTTGCAGTGGAAACAAGCAGGAAGTAAAAACAGAACAGCTAACATTCACAAAGCTTCATAACACTTAAAACATATCATAGCATAAGATTTTAGTGGAAAATCCCAGCATTTTATAAATGAGAAAACTAAGACCAAAGGAGATGAAATGACTTGCTCAAAGTCATAGAGTGCCTTTTTTTGTTGGTTGGTTGTTGTCCTTCGTTCTCGAAGAGGACCAGAATGACATTTCCATAATAACGTGAAGTTTCAGCGTGTCCAACTGTGGTTGATCAGACCAATCTGAGCTCAGAATGCTCTTGGGAATATTTGAGGGGGGATACTCCAAATTTGCATATCCTATGTTTACTTGTTCTGTCTCAATTCTTCTTTGCTCATAGAGCACAGCACCCTTTCTTATGTGGGCATGCCATGATGAGTGGTCCTGTGCCAATATCTCCTATGTTGTACAGTCAAATCCAAAGTTCTTGAGAGAGACCTTGAGGGTGTCCTTGTATCGCTTCTTCTGACCACCATGTAATTGCCTGCCCCACACGAGTTCTCCATAAAATAGTCTTTTTGGTAAGTGTACATTCTGCATTGGAACAACATAGCCAGCCCATTGGAGTTGCACTCTCTGAAGCATAGTTTGAATGCTTGGCAGTTAGTTGGAGCAAGGACTTCTGTGCTAACTCTTAATATGTACAAAAAAAAAAATCAGGGTGTAGGGTGTGTTCAGGGAGGACCAGTACCTTTGATTTGATGGCTGCCCAGCCCTTTCAGGGCTCATTCCACCTTTGGTGTTCACCTGTTTCACCCAACTCTCACCAGGGCTTCCAAGAATCTGCAGCATGCGCAGCGGCCACAATATTAAGAGTTAGGATTTGAAACCAGATTTCCATCACTTTTTCCACATTAGCTTTCAGCCCAGAGTGCTTTTCCTAATGTCACCCCTACAACATAGTAAGATTTTACTCTTTATTTTCCTACACCATAGGAATAAGAAGACTTATATGAAACAATGAGAAATAAAGAACATATGTAATAAAGTAGTGGATTAAGTTGTAATAATAATTCATATTTAAATATTACTTTAAGATTTGTATAAAGATAAGGTGATTGAATAAATCAAGCTAGGCACCCCATCGCATTTGATGTAAGTGATAAGATGCTTAATTAATTAGTTGATCTCAATCATAAGCCAGTATGAAAATTCTTTGGAAGCTATTGGATGAATTGAAATGACTGAAAAGTCTGTTCTAATTTGTTGAAGGATTTGTTGAGCATCAAAATAGCTGGAATCATGAAGTTCTAAATGAGAGCTGAGCCTGGAGAGATAGCATTTCAGCAAACTTCTGAGAAAAAACTGCCTCCATCTAGGTGTCCTTCCCAAACACTTTCTCTTCGTCCAAGGACCTTTTGAGCTTCGAGGGATCCCAAGGATCAGTGTCCTAATGGCAACGCTGAAACATCTGATGGCAGTGTCTACTTTGGTTCCACAAGGAGCCCAATGAAGAAGCTACACCATGCTTACAGGAAATTTCTTGAGCACCCCAGGAATGAAAGAGGACTTCCAGCAATTAGCAGCTATGAGTTATCCCTTTGCCAAATACACTCTCTGATTGAGCCCACTTTTCCCCAGACCCTATATGTGCTTGTAGAAAAGGGTGTCACAGACCTCTGAGGTGGGAATATTTTATATCAATTATTCTTAATCACCCTTTTCTAAAAGTAAATACCCTTTTCTGAAAGCTACTTAAATGAAACCAGCTGACTAAAATGATTCTTAAATGATAATCTTGAGAGGAGTATACCAGTGGAGAATAAAGTTGATGACATTAGAGAATAACCATGGAGTCAAAAGAAGCCCTTGAACCCTGAGAGGGAGAGAGGTAGCCCTGATCTAGGACCTAAAACTCATCTGTGAAGATGGGAATTGAAATAAGGATCCTCAAAGCATATATCGACCACATTTACAAAGTACTTTCCTAGAACAATTCTGTTAGTCCTGCTTTACAATTTAGAAAGTTGAGGCCCCAAGTCTTAAGCAGAATTTGAAACAAAAAACCTTTTGAATTTGTATCCAAAGTTCCTTCCACTACTTCAAGGTGCCTCTCTGGTAGGGACAATATCTGTAGTTTATTGAAGAGAGAGATCAAAGTAGGGTAGACGTTATAGTGGAGAAAGAACTTAATCTCTGGCATAAACAAAGTCCTATCGCAGGAAGAGAGCATGGGGTTTATGGGGGACCATAAGGAGACCTTGGAGTCAGGGAAATATACTAAGAAAAAGGGAAAAGCATACTATCTTCTGATGTCATTCTCCTACTTCCACATCTATTGCAAAATATACATACTTTGCAAGACTTCCAAGGATTGAACAGTCCTATGAGCTACCAAAACAGAAAGCTATACCTTTCTCCTTAGGAAAAACAGTTAAAAGAAAAAAAAAATCTTTTCATACCCACCTTTGTATGCTCTACTTAGCTTCCCAAGGTTCAAAGAGAGCAACTGGTCAGATCTATCATCCTAAATGGTCTTATCTTTCAATATTAAGAATCTTGACCTTCCAATTCCAAAATGCTGGTGCCTGTGGGAATTTGTACCTTAGTAAGACCATTATAAAGAAAAGGGGGTCAGTTAGAACTGATTGGTAAGAAAGAAAAACATTCCAGCCTAACATTCCAACAACCTGAGTAAAGCAAAAAAGCAAACTTCTTTAAATGGAAGGGAAAGGGTGGGGAAAGGGGAAAAGAGGTGATGAGCTCTCAAGGTATGATAACACACTTCAGAGAGAGGACTGAGGAGAAGCCCTCAGGTGCCCAGAAGACACCTGGTCCGGGGTTCTCATTTGCTGGTCAAGTTCTCACTGTCGCACCTCTGCTCTCCCCTCCTCCCCAGCCCAAAGCCAGAGGAAGCACTATGAGTCTATTTGTCCTAACAGCCTGGAGCTGGGTGGAAAGCTGCTGCGGGAGACTCGAAAGAAAGGGAATTTGGAGAGAAGTATAGAAAGGAACTGAATTTGGGTCGAAAATAACCGTCGATGCGCAGCATTTAGGGGTAACATTTCGATTCTGTGAAGGACGCTGGGGGAGCGCCGGGTCCCAGAGGTCCTGTCCGAAGAACGAACGGCGAGATAAGGAGAGCAGGTAGGCGAAAGTGAGGGCCGCTGTCCCCAGGGGGTGGCCAGGGGGCAGGAGGCAGGGGTGGCCAGGGAGCAGCAGGCAGGGGTGGCCAGGGAGCAGCAGGCAGGGGTGGCCAGGGAGCAGCAGGCAGGGGGTGGCCAGGGGGCAGGAGGCAGGGGTGGCCAGGGGGCAGGAGGCAGGGGGTGGCCAGGGAGCAGCAGGCAGGGGTGGCCAGGGAGCAGCAGGCAGGGGTGGCCAGGGAGCAGCAGGCAGGGGGTGGCCAGGGAGCAGCAGGCAGGGGTGGCCAGGGAGCAGCAGGCAGGGGGTGGCCAGGGGGTGGCCAGGGAGCAGGAGCCAGGGGGTGGTCAGGGGGTGGCCAGGGAGCAGCAGGCAGGGGTGGCCAGGGGGCAGGAGGCAGGGGTGGCCAGGGGGCAGGAGGCAGGGGGTGGCCAGGGGGCAGGAGGCAGGGGTGGCCAGGGAGCAGCAGGCAGGGGTGGCCAGGGAGCAGCAGGCAGGGGGTGGCCAGGGAGCAGCAGGCAGGGGGTGGCCAGGGGGGTGGCCAGGGAGCAGGAGCCAGGGGGTGGTCAGGGGGGTGGCCAGGGAGCAGCAGGCAGGGGTGGCCAGGGGGCAGCAGGCAGGGGTGGCCAGGGGGCAGGAGGCAGGGGTGGCCAGGGCGCAGGAGCCAGGGGTGGCCAGGGAGCAGCAGGCAGGGGGTGGCCAGGGCGCAGGAGCCAGGGGTGGCCAGGGAGCAGCAGGCAGGGGGTGGCCAGGGAGCTGAGCCCTGGGCCCGGCCGGGAGGGGGGAGGCCGAGGGTGGGTGGAGCGGGGGGCGGAGCCCAGGTGGTGTTGATACACAAAGGAGAGAGCTCTCGGCGGGCTGTCTCCTCCCTCCCGCTGACGTAGCCTCTCACTTTCGAGCCTATAACCCCGAGCTCGGAGAAATTCTTCAGAGCCGCGCGACGTTGTTTCCGAGCCTGTGCTGACTGCGGGGGAGTCCCGCTCGGCCCACCGTCCACCACGCGTCCACCCTGCCCCGCCGACACGTCCCTACGCGCCCCTTTCCTTCTGGACCGCTCGGGATTTGGGTGGGGACTCAGGATTTTTTTTTTCCGTTCGATTCTAGTTTTGGGCCATTTGTAGTTCTTTGTTTTACGGTTTGGAGTTTCATTGAGAATTGATTGGCAAAACCATTTTGGGGAGATTTGGAACCGGAGCCAAGAACCCCCGAAATCATCTAAGGTAACAAGACCGAACTGAATCATCTTTGGGGGGGTGGGGGGAAGGGCGCCCGCGGGAGGGTGGAGGGAAGCCGGGGAATGTAGCGTCCGGCGTCTGCCTGTCGGCGGGCATGGCAGGGCCTCTTCCTGGCCAGCTGGCGGGCGTTGGTCGCCCCTGAAGGCCGGCAGCCCGAGGCTGGAGAGGCTCGGGGCACGGGAGGAGGGGGCCGCCGCCGCATCTTTTTAAGGCAGAGGGAGGGGGAGGGGAGCCCCGAAGCTGGCCATCCCTCTGGTGCGGTCTTGTGACTCATTTGCATTTATTATTTTAAATCCTGGGGGCCCCGGTTCTGCGGGCAGTCGGGAATAAGGGTCGGACCAGTAATAGGAAATGCAGGTCGCAGGATGTGTGACAATCGCCGATCGATATTGCATCAGTTTCCTGGCGTAAAAAGGCCTGGCCGGGAAGCTGGTGCGCTTGAACCCTGTGCCTGTGAATGGTAAACAGACGGGGCCTTTTACTGCCTGCAGCCCCGGAGGGTGTTTGCTGGTCTGCTTGAGCACTTTTTCTTTCTTAAAAAACGAAAGGGAACTTTTGGTTAGCTGGCTGTTTCTTTGGAGTGAATTATATGACGGCAGATCATACCCCAGTCTTGGCCGTTCCCAGCAAAGTGCGGGGGAAGGGGAGAGGAAGGGCTGGAACCTCCTAAATGAGTGGGAGATGGTTGGAGGCCACCAAAATTGCGGGGAAATGTGCCTCACGCGCCCTCCGTGTCGAGGCCCGGGGCAGAAAATGGGAGGAAAGGAAAGCCGCCCCAAGAGGAGGCGCCGGGCTGGGTGTGATCCCGAATCCGCCCGGGCCCGAGGGCGAGCCCCTCCGTGTGTGGCGGTGGGAGATGAGCTTTGTTCTCCACAGACGGTGTCTTGTACTTTTCCTCTCGCTCCCCGGGCTCCCCCGCCCCTCTCTCTTCTGGTACTTTTCCACTCCTCTGGCTGAGGATGAATCAGCCCTGATGAGCTTCCCCAGCGGCGCGGCGGCGGCCACGTGACCAGCCGGGAGACCACTGCAGTATTGACGTTTCCCTTTTACCTTCCCCAGACTCCGCCGCAAAGGACAAAAGGAGCCCCGCCGAACCTTTGGGCCGGCTCCGTAAGGCAGGAAGCGGCGCTCCCGGGACCACTGCCTCGGCCGAGAGGGAGACAGGCTCCTCCGCACTCTGCGTCCCATCATGACCAAAGCAGAAATGGGCAGGTTTAACATTTCTCCGGATGAGGACAGCAGCAGCTACAGTTCCAACAGCAATGATTTCACCTATTCCTATCCCACCAAACAAGCCGCTATGAAAAAGAGGTCAGGAGAACTTGAGCATTTTTCTTTCTTTTCAGATTGCCTTTCTGGATTCTTGTTTTAGAAGTCCTTTTAAGGGCATATGGGAATATGCTTCCCCATAGTGAAATTTAGTGTGGAAAAACATTTGTTTTTGTTTTTTTAAAATCTTTCCCTTGAAGTAGCTGTTTGCACGAATGATTTACATACTATTTTTTGTGCTAAATAAATGTTCTAACATATTTTGAATGGTTGTTTGTTCTAAAACGGTCTCATTTCAAATCGTTTTTCTTGTAGCCATTATGTAGACATGGATCCTGAAAATCAAAACTTTTTGCTTGAATCGAATTTGGGAAAGAAGAAATATGAAACAGACTTTGTAAGTTAAAAGCAATAGAAAAATATATGTCTTTGGGGAAAAAAGCAGCAATAGCTTTATTCTTAGATTTCAAAATTTTGATACCGTTTTTCTCCTTTAATTTGGTTTCTATTTTTCCTTTGAATTGACAGCATCCAGGTACAACTTCTTTTGGTATGTCAGTATTTAATCTAAGCAATGCTATTGTGGGCAGTGGAATCCTTGGGCTTTCTTATGCCATGGCTAACACTGGAATTGCCCTTTTTGTGTAAGTATCTACAAAAAATTAGCATACCTGGTTATGCTGCATAATTAACATAATAAATATTTTGTAGTTTCATTTAACAGTTCAGATCCTTTGAAAAAACAAAAATATCTTTTTAATTAGAGTATGTTCTAGTTATTGAAAGGAAAAGTCCAGAATATCTAATACATCTTGGAACTTTTTTAAGCGTTTGCTAACAATGGAATTGCTATATTTGTTTATTCCTTTTATTGTTTTCTAGTCGGAAGCCACATTTATTAACCAAACATAAATTTGAAGTTTGTAACATTCTCCCCCACCCCCCCCACTTAAGTTCATTAAGAAGTGGACCACTTTTAATGAGCAGGATGTGATCATATTTAGACATCTAGACTTGTTTGGTTTATATAAAATATTCTCATTTTCTTCAAAATGATAGAATTTATTCTGTTTGGAGACTGCCACATTTTGTCAAAATGGATGGTGAATGTGTAATTGGGTTTTATCTTAAGGTTGTCACAGTTGGAATCAGCTGTTTCTGAATGTTCTAGCATAGAGACTTAGAATTGGAGAATGTTAGAGCTGGTAGGGGCCCTAGAGATTAATCTATAGCCTAAAACCTAGAGAAGTATAGTGACTTGGTTTTTGTAACTTCTACAATATGTATTTAATGCTTTATTGTTTCAAACATGTCATTGTAGTTTGGTTATAAATACTCTGATACACTTATCTTCTTGTGTTTTCTCTTTGATTGGAAAATAATGTATTTTGAACAAATTAACTTTTGCGAAGCTCTGCTTTGTGTTAAAATTTCCCTGGCCTAAAACTTAAGAGTCTCTTGATTTCATAAGGGGCATACCAAATTTTAAAGACATCTGGTAGGTATTCTAAATAGAGAGGAGCAAGGAGGAAAAATAAAAGGCCAGACCTCAAATCATAAAGTTGGTAACTTACTAAAGGCTTTTCTGCCCCTGTCAGCGCATTTCATTTGTAGCTATACAGTCAGTCGTTGGTGCTTTGATTTATTTTAGATGGCATCAGTTATATATTGATCTCTTGTGGTACTTAGGTGTGTGTGTATGTGTGTGTGTGTGTGTATGTATGTGTGTGCATGTGCACGTGTCCATCCATGTGTATCTGTATGGTTGGATATACTCGTGGGTGGATGTACATACATGTGTGTATATACATAATAAAGAGCTCAAAGTCTAATTCACTAATCTGCCCAGTGTTAGGTTAGTGCTTGTTTAGTGTTGACTAGAAAAATATGATGTATTGCCAGTGAAATTTGGTTATATTTCAAAATGAAGACCAGATAAAATTTGAAAACAAATTTTTAGGTATTCTAATAGTGCATTTTGGAAATCACTTTATATTTTAAGAGATACCCTTTTAAAATTTATCACTTATTTAGTGCTTCAAGGATGATAGAATTTCATAAACATCTAAAGATATATTGAATGAGACTGAATGGGTTCCCATGGATTCATACCCAACCCTTTGGGATTGCCTAAAGCAAAGGAAACAGATTTCCATCAAAGTAGTTTAGTAGTCTGTTTTGACTAAATAGTGTACCTTGATTTTTTGCCCTCAAGGAAGAATAGGGGACTTCAGGGAAGTTCTTTGTCAAATTCAGTCCTAAAGCTCCTTTAGCATTTTTTTCCCCTGCCCAATCAAGTGAAGGGGTAGAGAAGGGATTTGGGCAAGTGGCAATGTCTGTTAACCTTGATAAATTTTAGTTTGAGTTCCAGGTACAAATAAGACTTATTCTTACTACTGGAAAAAGTGAATGTGTAATTCTTAAAGACATTATTAAGTTTAGCACAGAAAATGTCACCAGTCCTACCTTAAGAACCCCAAAATCTCCCATTAATGGGTATCTTATTTCTTATATATAATTTGTGTGTGTGTATGTGTGTGCATAAGCATGTATCACTCACAGGGATAAGAGAATTGTACTTGTTTTGCCAAATTCTGTACAATACGTAAACATGATTATACTTTTTAATTAGCTAGCTGAGTGCTCTTGTCTTTCTTTTACCAGAATTCTTTTGACATTTGTGTCAATATTTTCCCTGTATTCTGTTCATCTCCTTTTGAAGACAGCTAATGAAGGAGGTACAGTAGAATTTTTTTTCCAAGATAATTATAGCTATTCTTTGTTAAAATACATAGTTACAACTCTATGTTTAAATTTATAGGGTCTCTGTTATATGAACAGTTAGGACATAAAGCATTTGGTATGGCTGGAAAACTTGCAGCTTCCGGGTCAATTACAATGCAAAACATTGGAGGTAAGGGCTCTAAAAAGTCATTTGAATTTTTCTGTACTTCAGCTGCAGTTGGTTTTCCTTTCTCCCCAGAGCTGTCCCTTCCCTTTTTTTCCTCCTCCTCTCCCCATTCCAATTTATGGCTAGCACACCTCACCTCTATTTGAATATTGATACTGTTTGATGACTTGTACCATGTAGTAGATTCTAGACATGTGATGGTATGATTTTGTTTTCCTCTAGCTATGTCAAGCTACCTCTTCATAGTGAAATATGAGTTACCATTGGTGATCCAGGCATTAATGAGCATTGAAGAAAATAAAGGGTAGGTGTTAAGATTCCTTATGAGAATCATTATAGACTCAGAAAGAAAACCAGCATATAGATTTGGATTTTTTAATGTTAAAAATATAGTATGTAAAGTTAGAGGAATTTGGGGTTGGTTTTCCATGTTAATCTGTGATAATTATATTTCCTACTAAACTCAGTTTAAGTTTTACTGTTTTGACTCATAAATTTACTTTTATTGCCTCTAGCAAGTCTCCAGTTTTTTTGGCCGGTATTAAAATGACTATGCATGTGTACAATCTGATTTTTATAACATTTTCAGGGTAAAAACAATAATGGAAAATTCAAACTAAGTATATTTTTAGGACCCAAATGCACTTTAATGCTTCTTCACAAGTTATCACATAATTACTGGTATTAATTTCCATTGTAAATGTCATTACTGTTTAGACATCATTACTTTATGAAATATATGAATTTTAGCAAAAATGGCTATAGCGTGAACATTTATGATTTACCATCTAATTTCCATGAGGAAATTGGATATAGTCCAGCAGGGCCCTCTACTGGATTGAACTGAAATGAGTTGAGAACTTTTAATCAGCCACTTAATTTTAAGGATGAAAAATTCTCCCTAGTTCTTAGAATCTAAGCTAGACTTAATATTCTATTCTACTAAGTACTTCATGTTACATGTCCACAAACTAAATCCAGCACAGTGTTTTTAAGTTTGAAGCTTTTGATTGTCCAAAGTAATAGTCTTGCATAATCAGAGGTTGTGAAAAATGAGCAATGTCAGAAATGTCGGTCTTCGTAGGTGCTGATTATGCTATGGAGTCCTGCCCCTTATAGTAAAGTTGTTTTGCCAAGTAAGTCTAGCTTGTATTATCCAGAGTGCACATGCAAAGAATTTTTTATTCTCTGAGTAAGATATGACAATATTCCATAAGATTTAATTATTTCTAAAAGATAAGCAAGTAGTAAGTTTTCAGAAACTTGGGTTGTTAACTTAAACCTTGAAGCAATAGTTTTCTATGATATGCTAATATCTTGAGAGTGAGGAATAGAATTCTTGGGATGATACAAACTGTCTTTAGTATTTTTTTTAGTAGAATAATTTAGTTATAGAAAGATTTCTGGTGCTCCTATAGAAATGTGATAACCTATGGTGTACGGTAAATATGTAATATTAGAAGTTTTTCTTACAAGCTTAGGAAAAATATCATAATTTATTTACTCTTTAAGTTAAGAGTAAGTCTCCCAACATTTTGAACTCTTGCTTCATGATTATGTATATATTTTTCCAGAGTGTAGAAATAATTTTCTTCTTGAAATGTTTGGGTTTATTAGTTAACAAAGGAAAGACTCTTGTAAATGAAAAACTTAAAAAATTCCTTGTTTCCGACTTCAAAAATGGCAAGCCAAACCAATGACAGAGTTGGTGTATAATCTTTGTAAAAATGCTTGAAGATAAGATTACTTGCTTAACAGTACGGCTTTGTTTGTGGCATTGGTATCAAGCCTTTAAGGAACATTTTATGTTATGAATTAGTTGGCAGTGCTCCCAGAATAAACAGTGGGACAAAAGTTACACTGTTAACCCTCTTAGTTTCAAATGCAGTTTCTAAACTAAGTGAATATAGCCATCTAGTACAGCAAAGTATAGCAATTATTTTTTTCCTTCCTATAACTTTCCCATAACCCCTTAAAAGAACTGTCTTTTCCAAACTTGTTCTTCATCTTTTTTTTTTTAAGTCCACAAAATGATTCTTGTCTAGGGTTTATGGTAGCTGTCTCTAAAAGGTTTATTCTAAGGTAGGAATTTAGTTATAAAGGAGCCAGATGAACATTTTTCCCGAGGAGAAACCAAAATTTCGTTTGTGGCCAGTTTTGAACATTGCTTTTTCTTTTTATTCAGAGAGTGGTACCTGAATGGTGACTATTTAGTTTTGCTGGTGTCGTTGGTGCTTATTCTTCCTTTGTCATTGCTGAGAAATTTAGGTAAGTAACTCTGACTTCAACCACTTAGGACAGTTATTAGTTATAAATTGTTTCTGGCATCTAGAAACAGGCCTGTCACTTGGAGAAGGTGTTGAGGGAATTCCCAGGAGGGCCCAGCATCTGCCCAGGGATCATAGTTTATGATTAAACCAATTCTGGGGTTTTGAAAGATTAGTACTACTGGTACGTGTTTGTAATTAGTATAAATAAGAGAAGGCTTCAGTCAATTTTAGGAATGCTTTTCTCTTCAATGTTGAGTTCTACTAGACTTTGCTTGGCACATTTCATAAGAGATGTTACTCCGTAGTCCTAACCAGGTATCGGTTTTTAATTTTTAAAATGGATTGTTTGCAATTTAGAATTCTTACACTGCAGCCTCTTAATTTTGAAACTACCACTCACATAAATAAGTTACACTGTTAACACTCCTTGTTTCAGACTCAGTTTCTAAACTAATTGAATATATCCATGTTTTAGTGAATTCTTTGGTACTCGGTCTTTTCACAAATAGCAAAAGTAAAGATTTTTTTATCTCAGAAAATACCTATCTGAAATACATTTCCTTTAATGCCTTATTTCTCTCTCCATTCCTTTGCAGGATATCTAGGATATACAAGTGGCTTTTCCTTACTGTGTATGGTCTTCTTTCTGATTGTGGTAGGTATAATTTCTTTCTTGGGCTGCATTATGTATGGTATCACTTCAGATAGGGCTTTTTTATGATGTTTTGTCATATATACGGTAACAAAATATAAAACCTGTATAATTTTATTTTTAGGTGATGTGCAAGAAATTTCAAATTTCTTGTCCTTTTGAAGCTACACTGATGAATGCAACAGTAAATAGCACAGTAGTGCACCTGACAACAACTTTTACATCTTCTCCAGAAACCTCATTTAACACGACTAATGATGACTCCTGTGAACCACGGTACTTTATCTTCAACTCAAAGGTAACTTTCTGTAATTTTTTTCTTTTTTAAAAATTTGACTATACAGTTAAGAGAGAAACAAGATCATTTGACTGAAAATATATTAGAAGAATATACAAGGTTGTATAGTTTAAATGATGATTAGATAAACTAATTAGTCATTGAGAATTCTATGGAAAGCATTGTTTTTTAAACAGATTAAAAAAAATACAGCAATGCAGATAACCGAAATAAGAATAGAAAAATTAAGCTATCACCTACACAGTAAATGAATTGGGAGGATAAGAAATGCTAGGGTTTTGTGAAAGAATTTTAAAAAATCAGCTTTGTACTTCCTCAGTGACTGTTGATGGCCTAATAAATTCATCAGTCCTCTTATATTTGCTTTTCAGACTGTCTATGCTGTGCCAATTCTGACATTTTCATTTGTCTGCCATCCTGCCATTCTTCCTATTTATGAAGAGCTGAAGGGGTAAGCATTTTATGTTTGATACTGATTTGTACACGCGAAAGTGGAAAAATGGGAAAAGGTAACATACTGTGCATTTTTATTGCTAAAGATCTATCTGCATGTTTCCTTCCAATTAAATAGCCGAAGTCGTAGAAGAATGATGAATGTGTCCAAGATTTCCTTTTTTGCCATGTTTCTCATGTACCTGCTTGCCGCCATCTTTGGATACTTGACATTTTACGGTAAATAATGTCCAGTTTGCAATTAAAAAATCATTGATTAGTTAACAATGAAATTGGTCCTTATTTATACCCCCACATCAAAGAATACAGCATTCAAAAGTCCCCCACCCCAAAGAGAAATAAATGCTAAGAACTTGCATTATTGGATCTACCACAGAATAATAAAATCCCACTTAAAAGACACCTTAGAGATGTCCAGTCCAACCACTAATTTCCCTGCCTAATGCATGAATGTAATAAAGGTCTCCAGTAAGCTCCCTCCTCTTCTGCTGGTAAAGGAGCATCTCTCCTGCTCCACTAATTACCCAGCAAATGAGCTCATTCCATTTTGGGGTAGCTGATTATTAAGAAGCTCTTCCCTTACATTGCTCTAAAATTAGGGAGGAGGGACCTATTTGTTACCCCTTTCACATGAACATGGAACAAATCTAATTCTTTCACATGCCATTTTTCTAATAACTGAAGGTAGCTATACTACATGCCTAAAATAGGTTTTTTTCCCCTCTTCTCAAGGATAATATAGTTTATCCTGCAATTTAGATTCTACAAATTTAGTATATTAGCCATTTGCGAGCACTCAACTTATGTAGAATCCCTTTTAAAGGGATTTTTTTCCCCTGCTTAGCTATCCTTCCACCCTTCATCCTCCCTCCCCCACAGGAAAAAAAAAAGTACTTTAAGCCAAGCATTAAGATTTAGCCATTTGGCTCCTGTTGTTTTTAATGGAATTCATGTGGCTAAATCTACACTTGACTCTTTAAAAATGTGCCACTTAATGTTTTTTTAATTGTATTAACTACATAATTCCAAATTAATCTTATTGGCCTCTTACAGCCCTGTTTTGTGAGTAGCTACCAACTTTTGGGCCAAATATTGCTCAGTTACTTGTCCACAGATCCTGTTGAAGTCATTTCGAGCATCTAATGGGCAAAATTTATCACTTTGAAAAACACATTATGACCTCAGTTTGTTTCATCTTCCCCATAGGACGTGTTGAACCAGAACTGCTTCATACTTACTCTGCAGTCCTGGGTGCTGATATTCTTCTTCTCATCGTCCGTTTGGCAGTATTGTTGGCTGTTACACTGACAGTACCTGTAGTGATTTTCCCAGTAAGTATTGTCAAGTCAGTACTTATATAAGTATGAATCTCTTTTTTGTGATTGTGAGCTTTTGGGTGTTTTTTTTCTCCCTTTCTTAATACCTCAGTTAAACTATTAAGTGTTCCCAAGTTTTTGCTATTTTGCTTTTCAAAGACTTAAAAAAAAACAACCCAGAATTGTAGACTTCTCAGCCTGAGGCATTTCTGAATAATCGCGGCAACCTGCTCAAGTTTCCAAGGGAGCAAAAAGGGGGGAATCTCACGTTGTAGTTAATTGGAAAAGTAAATTTGCAATTTGCCTCATAATCATTGGCTTCATTTTGTTTTTTCTGTCAGCTTATTAACATTTCTACTAATTCTCTTTCTCATTTCCTGCATAGATCCGGAGTTCACTCATTCAATTGTTGTGCGCAGCAAAGGATTTCAGCTGGTGGCGTCATAGCTTTATTACTGTGTCCATCTTGGGATTTACCAATTTGCTTGTCATCTTTGTCCCAACCATTAGAGATATCTTTGGTTTCATTGGTAAGTTTTGAATTAAATCAGTTCTACATTTTTTTAGTTACCAGAAAGTGATTTTGATAACCATTTGACATGCTAATACTTAATTTATGGAAACTTTGTTTTTGTAAATAGGTGCCTCTGCTGCTGCCATGTTGATTTTTATTCTGCCTTCTGCTTTTTATATCAAACTAGTAAAGAAAGAATCGATGAAATCTGTGCAGAAGATTGGGGTGAGTGAGAGAATAAATCCGTAATGACTTTATAACAGCAATTAATAATTTACCTTATACTGGTTGCTTATAGCCTGACTGATGGAGAATAAAATGAAGCTATTTTGTGTGCTATTAACTTACTTTGTTGATTGCAGTCAGTTCAGTGGAAAAGCTCAAATGTGTACTTCTCTTATATTGTCATGCTGTTATTACTTCTGGGTAAAATAATTGGTTGATTGGTTGGCATCCCTGTAAACAATCATAACCTAAGGTAGTTGAAAGGAGTGAATGGAGTGTTAGCAATCATAAAGAATTGTTGGGATAAAGTAATTTAAGGAGCTAGTATGTGACATGGGTAGGATAGATCTCTTTGCCTGATTTCCTTGCCACCGAGAACGTGGTTTGATTTTTGTTTTTCAAAATTCCCTCATCTGTTCTGTACATTATTGTAGTTCTCTAAAGTATGATGTATTGGCAATTCAAAGTTTACGTAGTGATCAGAGATCTAGTTTTAAGGCCTCCTGATGATGTTAAAATTTTATTAGCTAATTAAAGCTTTTTTTTATGGTATTGAAGAAATTTATAGAAATGTTTCCCTGCAGTGATAACGAGATCCTTTTTAGTAGATTTCACTTGATAAGGATAGTCTCTAGATTTACTGACCAATTTTTAAACTTGTTTTTTTATTCTAGGCTATATTCTTCTTGCTCAGTGGCTTTATTGTAATGATTGGAAGCATGACTTTGATTATTCTTGATTGGATCCACAATTCCTCTTCAGATGGCCATTAGCTATCATAACGGCAAACTTGAATACCAGTCAACTCTCTACTAAAACGGAACTTCACTTATGTTTGCAGTTTCACTTCCTTTTGCAATGCAGATTTTTTGCTGGTTTTTTCCTGTGCAGAATTAATGAACTCTTTAAGAAGCTGTTCTGCATGAAAGAAAGGGAAATTAACAACATACCACATGAGTCTCCTGCTAGAGGAAGTGACAATTTTATTCCATTCCAGAGAATGGACAACTTTAACTTTTATCAAGCCACATGTTTGGCTTTTTTTCATTGTTTAACTTGGATATTTTATGATTTTACTTGAATGTGCCTAATGGAACCATTTGATGTAAGAAATAATTATTAATTTGCAGTGAAGTGTTGAAATAACCATTAGAGAGAACACTATTATTTTTTGTACCAAAAAATACAAAGACTTCAAAAGCACTATTTTACTTTTAAGAAATTGCTTTTTTGAACTTTATCCAGATAAGGTCAATAGACCAAATAAAAATATTTCACTAATGTTTAAAACTATTAGTATTATGAATTAACTTGCCTTTTTTAGGCATAATAAGCCAAATACTTTTTTTATCCAAAACAAGTAATTTTTAAAGAAAGTTATACATTCAAACCAATGTGAGCAAAAATATGTCATTGAACTAGAAGCATAGATTTCATTCAGATCTCCATTAATTAAAAGATAAAATTAGGAAACATTTGTTAATTGATATTCTATCTCAAATCAGATATTAAGTCTGTTTTTTGTGTTCCTTCTTCCTGTATCCCCCTAACATCTGGATGAATCAAATTAAGAAATTTTTAAGACTTCTCCACATTAAAATGGAAGATGATGAAACACATATTTCTATGGTAAATAAAGAACTAATATATAGAACTTGAGGTACCAAATAGTGCAATTGGGTAAAACAGGGTTTATTCAGTTGCACCACCTATTTCTAGAGTTACATTGACAGCTATGGTTAGGTTTTTCAGTCAACTGAAAATTCATTTGCTCTTGCAAGTGACTTACAGCAGTGGATGACTAGGATCTGCTTGCTGTAGGTGTTAACCATTGTATTCAGAAACTTCTGAACTAACAGGATTTCTCATTATTTATCCACTATTGGAAGTGTGAATTACTTGATTAATGACTGTTTAGTTCTGTTGTTGTCTTATCTATACTAGAGGCCTAATATATGGGTTATACCATTATTTGGTCTATGATACAAGTTCTCTTTGTACAGGCAATTAGGATACTCATGCAGTATCATGCAGTGATGCTTCTTTAAACTCATATGCACTGTATTGTCATCTCACAGTTGTTCGCTTTAGAATTGTTTGTGTCTGATCAGTGGTTAAAGAAACTAGTGCAATGTGAGTATAAGAAGCCCTTTTGGTTCTGCATGTTCACTTGTTTCATTTTGATCCCAGTTAGAGAAAAAATGTGAATTTAAACCTGGCTTCTAAGAACGCATTTATGGTGTGTTAAGGTGTATGGTGAATATGTTATCAAACAGTTGTACTATACTCATTTGGCATAATGTCTAGAAACCTGAATTTACTTAATTACATTAGTGGTTGGGAGAAGCAAATGTTGGAATTATCTGACTCAAATTTTCTCTTGAATTGAACTATGTTCAGTTCTAGGAAAGAGTCAGAATTTGGCAGACATGGTTTATGTTATTCAGCATTCGTATGTACTCTATGTGACTGGTAAGGTTACGGACCACAAACATCTATAATTTATAGATCTCATGCAACTGGAAGATAACCAGTAGTGATACATTGAATGAGACCAAGGGTTAATTTTGTATTTAAAATTAATAGGTACAATCTAGAGAATATGCATAGTTGTTTAGTTTATATATTTTTGAGTGGGCCATCACTACCCCATTCCAGAGCACAAACTACTTCAGACCAAGAATTGTCATTCCTCTTTGAGCTCTTGGAAATAATTGCTAAATTAGCACCTGAAAACTGTAGGGGGATGCCATATGAAGAATTCTTTTTTTTTTTTTTTTTACGTATCTCATTCCTAAATGGATGAGATCATTTTAGGTTTTGCTCCCCCAGCAAAGTGAGGAAAAAAAAAGAACAATTCCTTTTACAACAGAAGGATGTCAGAAGTCTCTCCCATCATCTTTGGCTGTTACCACTTGGCTAGGCTGTACTCCAATGCATGATTTTTCCTACAAGTTAACCTGTCTGCCTTGAGGTTCCTAAAACATACTCTCATTCATGAGTGATCTTCAGTATTAAACCACTGTCTTGTCACCTTGTTTTTACATTACTGTCTTCCACAGATATTTCAGTCATAACTGTAATATAATTAATCCATTAAAGCTAACATATTTTTCAATATTTATGATACTCTGTACATATATCATGTGTCAGTATATATTTGTAAATATGTTGTATATAATACAGGTTTGGGTATTGGGTTTAAATGTACATACTCTTCTTAGTTTATCTTCTTCATGATGTTATGCCTCTGTAATTAAGGGTTGTCCCCTTAAAACTTGCCGTATGGACAATAACAATGACATGAGCTACCAAGTTGTATAACAACATGCTAAAATTTAAATTGTATTTGCAATAAACAAGCCTCTTTTAAATCAATAACCTTTAAGAAATCAAAATAGAACAGATTCATTTTTGTTTCATGGAGGTTTTATTTTTAAAAATGCAGTAGTTACAAATGTGATCTGCTGAAAAAGGCCTTCCTACACCGGTGTTAAAAATCTGTACATATTGTATATACTCACTGTACTGTAAGGTCCAACAATTCAAGTATGGTTTGTTGGCAAAGAGTGCTTCACCGTTTCAATGAAACATTGTATGTTTTAAATAAACTAAAATAAATATGTGCTTAATCTGTAAATATGTTTTGTTTACTAGAGATGGGTTTGTCAGGATAATATATACCAAATTAGGTTGTAGATTTTTTTAATCTGGTTTTTATTGATGCCTTTTTTATTGTAATTTCCAAATATATTCTTCCTTCCTTTCCCCCTACCCCACAACATTTGTTGTTCTGTTGTTTTGTATCATATCTGACTCTGATCCCTTTTGAAGTTTTCTTGGCAGAGATAATGGAGTAGTTTGCCATTTCTTTCTCCAGCTCATTTGACAGATGAGGAAACTGAAGCAAACAGGGTTCAGGTGATTTGCATGGGGTCGCACAGCTAAGTCAGTGAGACTAGATGTGAACTCAAGAAGAGGACTTCAGGTTCAGCACTCTGTCCTCTGTACCACCTCACTGTCTTTCCATCACTTGTAGCAAAGGGAAAAAAGAAAAACAAAACCATTATTGGAAGTATGAATTACTTTATTATCTACTATTGACCTAATTTCTGTGGACCTAATGCCCATTCCATTTTTTATGATAAACACTCTGGCAACTGGGATACTCATAATAATTCTTCTTTAAAGGATGCACTGTTCATTCAACATAATATACTTCTTTTATGTCTGATATATGGCTAGCTAAAGTCATTCATTTTCATCAAATGTACTTAAAGTATATGTGATACACCATACCTATTGTCCACTGTCACTAAACTGCATTGAGCTTGGGCCAAATTTGGTCATAATTACAGTGGTGCAGTTTCTTATTTACGTTTTACAGTGCAATCATTTTGTTTTCCTGGTTCTGCTTACTGGATATAGATACCAGAGCACATAGGTTTGGCACTATGCTTCTGAATTTTAATTACATTTTCTTGTGCTATAGTAATTTTTACGTGCCACAATATATTTAACCATTAATTGATGGGCATGTTCTCCATTTACAATTCTTTGCAAAAAGTTATATTTTGCTATACAAAGGGCCTTCTACATTTCACATTGGCATGTATCCTTAAAAGTGGGATTATCTAGAGTTAAGGGCTATGGACATTTTAGTCACTTTTTAAGTATACTTCCAAATTGCAAGGCAGCTTCTGCTGACTATTATGCTTTTGGCAAGGAATATTTATCAAGAAGGTAAGACTGAAGTATTACAATATCCCCCAGGTCTTCCTGCACTTTCCTCTATACATATATTGAATTGTTCCTCCAGAGTGAACTCAAAAGTAGTTGCTACAAAACTTCCCTGATGCCCAGAGTTCTTTTGTATAGTTCCCACTAGGTTCACTTCTGGGTATAGTGTTGTTGACAAATAAATTGTTTTCTTCATTAGCTGGGCCAGGTTAGGCACGTGCTTTGTTCTTTAATCTCATGAAGTTGTAATGTGGTCAATTCTATCTGAATATTTGGTTACCTATATTCAGAAAAAAAAACTAAAAAAGATAAGAAACAAGGATCATGTGGTCATGGCCACAGGCTGGGGAAGAAAGATCTTCATACTAACTAATTCCATCTGTAGTCCCATGCATAAGTAGTTCTTGCTTCACCCCTGGGGATCATAATCAAGTCCTAAGTATTAAGATGACAATATATCAGATTACAGTGACTTCTCAAAATCTCATTTTCCTGACTTCACATGTGGCCTCACACTAGGTGTGTGACCCCTGGTCAAATCACTTAAACCTATTTGCCTCAGTTCCTCATCAGTAAAATGAGTTGGTAAAGGAAATGGCATACCACTCCAGTATCTTTGCCAAGAAAACTCCAAATGGAGTCATGAAGAGTGGACACAACTGAAACAGCTAGAACATCTCTACAATCCTCCCCCACTACAGACACATAGCCACAAATATCTGGTAACTAAGCACACGCTAGGTGAAAGATCTTACTTTTCACTGTGATACCTGCCCAAACAACTTGAAATGAAATGAAACTATCCAACACTTAATAAAAAGTTTTCTTAACAATAGCATAAAGAATACTCAGAAAGGATACAGTGCTGATTGATGTAAATACAGGTCTGTCTCCTCCAAATGGAAGTGTATCTTGTCAGCAATGTGTGTCAACTCATTTGGCAATGGGTCAAGTCTGACAGGAATACTAACTTGTCTTTGGTTGTTGTCCTTTTAATGCCCTACGTGAACAGGAAACTGTCAGTGGCTTGAGCCTTCATCTCTTGTTCCAGTTGGGTCCCAGAACAGCTTCCTTTCCTTTGAGGGGAAAAAACTAGTCCAGCCTATATAGCAAGGTTAGTGCCTCACTAAGTCATTACTGGGACAACACCTGATTTGGGGGATGCAAAAAGAGGCAGCACTGAAAGAGGAGCTTTTTGCCGGTAAATGAAAATAATGTGATGGTCCCCTGAAGGAGTGCAGTAGCAAAGAAGTGTAAAAAGACTGCCAACAGGGATAGAGAGAGCAAGTGAGGGGTTATTTTTTTGAGATTGGGGGAGATAGTCATATTTTGTAGGCAATGGAGAAGTGGCCAGAACAGTGAAAGACTGAGGATTAGTGAGAGAGTGGTCATCCAATAAGCTGTCAATAAGTTAATTACCTGGTATGTGGCAGGGACTGTGCTAAGCACTGAAGATACAAAAAGGCAAAAAACAATCCCCACCCTTTAAAAAATTTAGATCTAATAAGGAAGACAATAAGCAGACATATGTACAAATAAGCTATGTGTAGGATAAATAGGTTGGTTGTGTTCGTCCTTGGAAATTAACAGGGAAAGCACTAGAATTAAGAGGTGTTAGGACAGACTTCCTTTAAAAGAGGGGATTTTAGTTGGCCTCTTAAAGGAAACCAGGGATATCAATAGCTGGAGCTGAAGCGAGAAAGACCTGAGGGACAACTAGAGGAAATGCCCAGAGCTGCGATGTCATGTCTTATTTATGAAACAGCAAAAAAGGCCAGTGTCATTTGATCAAAGAGTATGTGGCAGTGAGTAAGGTACAAGAAAGCTGGAAAGGTCGGTAGGAGTGTGCTAGATTATGAAGGGTTTTGATGCCAAATGAAATGACAAAGCGTTTTTTATTTGATCCTGGAAGTGATAGTCTCTGGGGTTCATTGAGGGGTTGGGCAGGGAGTGGGAGCTGGAGGTGACTCAGCAAAGACCCTGATGTACACAGGGAGAGCCTGCTGTACAGGTTCTTAGACCTGCTTATCTAAAAGGAAAGCAACTTTTGAGGGGTCAACAATCTACTTTAATCAAGCACATGTATCATTCACTTAGTTCAGGGGGACAAGTCAGCACCCTGAACTTCAGAGAAAATACAAACAGAAATTACAAACAGAAAGACCAACAGATAGGGCTTCCAACTATCTCACCATAGACACTACATACATCATTACCAGAGAGAGAAGCACCAACATTTGGGTTTCCAAAGTCAGGGAGCTTCTTAAAATGACTGCCCAGAGTCTCATCTGGCACATGAACCTTCTTCCAAAAATTGAGTCCTAAAGTAAAATCTCGCCTCACCATATATATATGCCTCCATATATATATATCCAGTTTGCAGAGCTGGAGGGCATGACCCTCGTTACCTAGTCCTCATTAGGAATTAATAAAAGTTTCTGAGATCTATTAATATGCAGGGAAGATTTTTAATTCCCCCCCCCATTAACCTTATATTAACATTACAGTGACATAGTCAGATCTATGCTTTAGGAAAATCACAGACAAACCCACCAAACAGGTTATTTCAATAGTACAGGAATGAGATAATGAGGTCCTGTACCAGTGGTGAGAAGGGAGTATATGTGAGAGATGTTGCAAAGATGAAATGAGCAGGCCTTGGCAACAGATTGGATTATATGAGGGTGAGAGATAGTGAGGAATCCAGGATGATGCCTAGATTGTGAGTCTGAGGGGCTGGGAGATGGTGTTCACTTCTACAGCAAAAGAAAGGTGGGGAGGAAAGAGGCTTTGGGGAAAAGATAATGAGTTCAGTTTGGGACATATTGAGTTTAAAATGTCTACTGGACAACCAATCTAAGACATCTGAAAGGTAGTTGGAGATGCAAGACTGGAGGTCAAGAGGAGAGGTTGAGACAGGATAAAGGTTGATTTGAGAACCATCCGTATAAAGATAGTAATGTGGGAGGTGATGAGATAACCGAATGAAGCGGTACAGAGGGAGGGAAGGCGTAGGACAGAACCTGCAGGGACACACCTCAGGTTAGAGGGCATGATCTGGATGACAATCCAGCAAAGGAGACTAAGAAGGAACAGTCAGATAGGTAGGAGGAGAATGAGAAAAGAGTGGTATCCCAAAGCTAGAGAAAAGAGAATATCAAGTTGAAGAGAGTGGTAACAGTGTCCAAGGCTACCGAAAGATTGAGGTGAATGAGGACTGAGAAATTAAGGGATACAGGTAACTTTGGAGAGATGTTTAATAAGGACTCTCCTTCACTTTCATCCAGAGATTTAGGATTGCCACCAAGTCAGTTAAGGAATCTACTTTCTTCCCGGTAAATTCACACTTACCATAATTGGGCAGAGACAGTTTAATATCTCCCATGTGGCTAGAAAGCAAAATATTTCCAAAAGATTTCACTGCCAGAATCCCACAGGCCCTTTTTGTGAAGTAATTGTATGAACAATTACTAAGGAAGGAACTTCCAGTTGAGAGGATCTGAGCTGTTTCTCCAAGATGTATGGAGTTGGGGGGAGGGGGAAGAGTGGAGCGATGTGGGGAGAGATTTACTTTGAGATCCAGGTGACTCCATTCAGAAGAAAGGTAAAGCAGTCCATCCATACTGGATAATTTCTTGGAGGCTAGACCCAAAAGACTTCATAACCGGAGAGTCCTCCCACTCCTAGAATGATGTTGATGTGTTGAAGACACAAATTCTAGCAAGTGGGATGCCCAACCCCAATAATTGGACATGAAAACAAAGCTGTTATTTCAAGATCCATATTACCAGCTGCCTGAGGATAGTAAAGGAGGGGGAAAACTCAAAATATATCAGTACATCCTCCTTCATGCCCATTTAAAGACAATGGTCCAGGGCAGCCCAAAAAGAAAAAGGATATATATTCTAGGAGACACTACATGGTGGGTTCAGTAGTGACAGTCTTGAATGTCCCAGCAAAGCCATTTCAGAATAAGTATCAGCTCCAGTAAAGGCAAACCTCTTAACTTGAGATGGGGAAAATGGGCCATTGTAATCAGCCATTGGGGTACCACATAGGATAGTGACATGATAGATCTTTCAGAAATGGCCAACCCTGATTTCACCATAATATGGTATTAATCCCCCATGTCCAACTTACTACCCAAACTCTGCCATTCTCATAAACATGCACAACTTGATTTGAGCAGCTCAACAGAGGATTATGATATATCTGGTGGATGCTGACATGCCTCACAAAGAAGTTTGTGCAGATGGAGGCATTGACAAAATTCCTCCATTGGTACTAACACAAATAGGAGAGCACTTAATTGTCTAATTCTATTCTCTCCAAGATACAAATCACATAGGTAAGTAGGTAACCACTTCTAAGGAATCAGTGTTAACTGCCTCACATTGTAGATGAAAATATCTACATATCTATCTCTTACAGAGAATATGGAGTAACCAGGTGATATAGTGGATAGGATACTGGTCCCTGACATCAGGAAGACTCATTTTCCTGAGTTCAAATTTGGCCTCAGATACCTATTAGCTGTGTGACCCCGGGCAAGCTGCTCAATGCTGTTCACTTTAGTTTCCTCATGAGTAAAATGAGCTGCAGAAGAAAATAGCAAACTACCCCAGGATGTTGGCAAAGAAAATCCCAGATGGGGTCACAAAGATTTGGATATGATTGAAATGACTAAATGACAGTCCCTTAAGGCTTCATGGGACCCAGAGCTCAGCCCACTGCAAGGACTTACCAGAATCTCCATCATTCAGGGTATCCCATTACAAAATTAATAGCTGCTAAACTCTAGTAGCACATACCTCTCATGAAGAGTGGAGCTGTCTGAAATCAGGAACTAAGTCCTTACAGGTGGGATTGCAATAGCTTAATTGAAGAAACAGAGGTGCAAGCTAGTACTGGAGGCCTCAGCCTTTGGTGGAATCACAATCTATTTACTAAAGTTTTTAACATTGAGGAACTGGTCCTGGTAGTCTTTCTCTCAAACTCCTTCTATCTACTAATCCTCACTGTGACATGACTTACCCCAAAAGACAGTGGGTACGTAGGCATAATGGCTATACTCTCATTCTTCCCATCCCAAACTCCTAAACCCACCCCCACCCCCACTTCCATCCCCCAATCCCCCCCCCCCCACTGGTCCTAAAGAAGGAGCTGGATCACTTCATTCTCATTGGCTCTTTCAGACTCTCTCTTTACTTCCATCATGCATTTTTCTTGGAAGAAATTTTCATCCCATCTAAATTGTGGTTACAGAATATATTCACTTCCCAGGTCATTTGCCCTCCTTTCTCAAGGTCATTAGCTGGTTTTCTGTCTTCCTTTCCTCCAAAATTTCTGCTCTTATACTGGGAGATGTTAAAATTTTTACATTACCGCTGCTCTCTCAAGCTCCTTAACCTCCCAATTCCCCTCAGCTTCATTAAATCTCACGACCTATTCCTTTAATATAACTCAGTCACACATGCTCAATCACACCCTGGATCTCACCATTACTCATAAGTGTTCCACTTATTTAATTAGAAGTTCTGATATTCTTCTGTCTACAATCTCCTAACATTCCACCTCTCCTCCTATACTTTCTCAACTTGTAATCCCATTCTTTACCCTCATCCAGATTGCCAATCTCTCCATTCCACAGTATTTTCTCATTCCATTATCCCTGCTCTGATCTCTCTTTCCTCCATTTCTAATCATGAACCGTTATTACTATTTCAACTCTACACTGTTTTCTATTCATGAATCCCCTTACCTTCTTGATCTTATTGCTTTTGCAAACCTCAGCTCTGGTACTTCCACCATTTACCTCCTCCTCTCCTACTCAGGAATGGATGAAAAAGAATTTGGAGAAAGTGTCCCAATTGTGCTGATTTGGTATATTATAAATTAGTTATCCAAATCAAAAACTGAACTCTCCTTTTATTCCTTGGTGATTCCCTGTCTCATCAAACAAGAGCTATTCTTTTATCTCCTGCAATTCCCCTCCTCTCTCCCAGCCTTTTGTTTTACTGAGAAAATTGAGGCATTCATAGCGAGCTCTTTCTTGCCCAGTTCTCCCCATTTCAAAATTCCTGATAATTATTTCCCTCACTGCCAATAAAAACTCTTAGCTCTACCTGACTGATAGGCCAGGCTCCTGCTGACATCATCCACCACACCATTATGGTGACATATACCCCCATATATCATAAAGTCACTTGAATGAAGTCAACCTATTTTCTGAGGAAATCGTGCTTTTACCACAAAGAGATATAAAATCTGCCCCAAGGCGGCAGAGCCAACATGACAGTGTAGAGCATTATAGTCGAGCTCTCCTAATATTTCACTCTAAACAACTTTAAAATAATGTCTCAAATAAGATTCTCAAGTGGCAGAGCCAGCATAAGGTTTGGGTGAGATATTTTTCCAGCACAAAACAATTCAGGAGAATTGAAAGGAGAATATGTGACACTGGAATGGTGGATGGCTCAAGAGTGCGCACAAGCAGCAATACCAGTTATGGCCATTGGAGGCAGTGACAGCAATAGCAGCAGCTTTGGGAACTCAGACCAGAGATGGTAAGGGGATTAGACAACTGGTCAGAAAGAGATTATGGGGGACCCCCATGCTAGCACTGGGCACAGGACTGGGCACCGTGTGGCAACTCCATTGCCCATACCTGTTCCCAGGTCACAGTTTCAGGAAAGAGAGGAACACTCAATCATAAGGAAGCTGGGGCTCTGAAGAGCCTTATAAATAGTACTTGTGGCTGCAAGGTAAGGTAAGGGTAAGGACTCGAATGCAGACCGGAAGAGAGGTAACCACACTTCTTTTGGGATAACCCCACTTTGCAAACACGGAAAACTTACCACCTCAGAACCAGCTCCAAAGAGAATAGTATGAAAAAGCTCGAAACCTGGAACAAGTGCCTTACCATAACACAACGTTAAGCAGAGCTCAACTTTAACATAAAGTTCAAAGTCAAACACAGGATAAATAAACGTGTAAATACGACAATAATAAAAAAACCCTGAACTTAAAAGGTACTGTGGTAACAGGGAGATCAAGACACAAAACTCAGAGGAAGACAACTTCAGAAAAGCCTCAAAGACAAATTAAAATTGGACGCAAACTCAAAAAGAATTCCTGGAAGAGCTAAAATAAATGGTTTTCAAGATCAAATAATTGTGATGGAGGAAAAATTGGCAAAAGAAATGAGTGCTATGAAAGAAAAGTATGAAGTGGCAATTAACAGCTCAGTAAAGAGGTACAAAAATACTAAGGAAAAGAGCTCCTTTTATTAAAAAAAAATACAGAATAGGCCAAATTATAAACAAAGTACAAAACCTCACCAAAGAAAATAATTCTTTTTTAAATTTAATTAATTTATTTACTTTCAGTTTTCAATGATCCCTCCATAAGTTTTAAAATTTCTCCCACTCCCTCTCAGCTCCCCAACATGACATGCAATTTTTTTTTTTTTTGCAAAGTTTCATCTTTATTTTCTTTGTATAATGAAGTCCTGGATGATGATTTTTAACTATAAAACTGGACAATGAATGCTCCAAGTACACCAAGTGATAAAAACAGATCAAGCAAAATCTTAACTTGATATGTTGATTGAGGTTAAATGGTTAGTCAAGGAAAACACATATGAATATCAGTAAACATTCCTAGTACTAATATGTACAATGTTTATACATGGTGAAAATTTTGGGGAAAAAATTTAAAATGTATGAATTCACCTTACTTTGTATGTTTTTGTCTTATCAACCAGGAATTTATGTAATAAATGTATGCATGTGTTTACTAAGGCACATAAAAGTAACTTTTAGTGTTAGTAAATTCCTTTAGAAATTATCCAAAATTTCCTAAAGGCACCCACATAGTAGGCAGATTCATCTCCCAAGAAAACTGACCATGGTTGTCCCTCTAATCATTGTAATATGAATAAACTTAGACATCCAGACTAACGCTGTCCAGGTACTAAGGAAAACACTTGGTATAAACTAAAATGCAGCAAAGTCCCAGGATATTAGAAAACTTATGACTGAAATTTAAAAAATATTTACTCTTACTCTTGAGGGTGCAGATGTCTCATTTCAATAGACATGAATTTGCTATGTATCCAAAGAGAGAAGTGATGACACCACAGTCAACAGCAAGAAGTGATTGGAATCCCAGGGCATTATACTGTATGCATTAGGGAAGCCAACTCAATCATCTTATCACTTCTGTCAAAGGAAGTCATAGACACTACCACTCAAATAATTAAGTTATGAAAAACATTCTTCTAAATTAGTAAGTTTGGTGCATAGGATGGATTAATTGGCCACCCAACTAATTCCCTTCAGATCTAAAATTCTATGATTTTTGTGAATATACAAATTGGGATGTTTCATGTGTTTTACAATTCTGACTGCCAAAATTTGATTAAAACAATTTCATCCTAGACACCTATTCCTGAAGATTTCAATTTTTGTTTTAAAGGATAGGTAGTTGTGTCTTTGTCATTGCTGTTATTTCTCCAAAGTCAAGCCTGAATAAGAAATTCAAAATAGGAGGGGCTGAAGATTCTTATACATGTATACATATATTTGGGGATATATGTATATGTATACACCTACAGACACACACATATACATATACATGTAAAATATAGCTACAGTTGTCTGATAACTGACCTTCTATATTACTTTAACATATATGAAATCATAATAGAAAAGAACTATGTAGCTAGACAAAAGTATTATTTTAAAGTAGTACTTTCATAATAACTTTTACAAAGTAGTTACCAACTTGTTCTTTGAGAATACTAGCAAAAATGTAGCATAAATCATTTTTCAAAAATATTTTAAAATTATTGCTTTGCTGGTAAAATAGTTATATAAACAAAATATGCGATCTGTTTTACGTTCCAGTCTAGACAATAGAATAATATAGATATGCACCTGTTACAAATATGCTACAGTTTTAAGTCTTGCTAGTTGAACTTGCTAGTAGTATCCCAAAGTATCCAAGAAGCTTCACACACAATCCATTTAAGTTATTTTTGACATAAGGGTCTGGCACATCAGAAAACAACTACATCCAGTTGAAGTTTTGCAAATATATGACATGCAGTGTCACTGGGTTGTCAAGTAGGTTTTTCAGTTAAAATGCAGGCTTCCTCATGTATCCTTTCATGGTCTCCTGTTACATATTAGAGTCTTCTATAGGCTTGACAGCAGTTTTTGTTTTTTTATTGAAATTTCCTGGATTTCTCCACCAATTATAAACTCATCAAGGATAAAATAGGCCTTTTCAAAATTAAATATAATATCCCGCTCACAGATATTTCTAAAATACTTTAATGGGATTATACCTCTTCCCCCCAACATAAAGGGATGAGAAAGAAAATTGCACTGAAGGAAGGTTAAGATTGAATGAATTGAATTACCCTACATAAAAAGGCATGAAAAAGATATAATGAAGGGTAAGAGGAGGGAGGGAAAATCTTAAACCTTACTCTCATCAAAATTGACTCAAAGAGGGAATAGCATACCCACTCAGATGGATATAGAAATCTATCTTACCCTATACGGAAGTAAAAAGGGACAAGAATACTAGAAGGAAGGGGTAACTGATAAAAAAGAAGGGTATATTGGAGAAGGCAGTGATCAGAAGCAAAACACTTGTGAGGAGAGACGGGGTAGGGGGAGGTAAGAGAAAGTGGGGGATCAAAAAGTAGCGTGGAGGGAAATACACATTTATCAGAACTACAAATGTGAATGGAATAAATTCACACATAAAACAGAAGAGGATAACAGGATGGATTAAAAACCAGTATCCTCCAATACACTGTTTACAAGAAATACATTTGAAGCAGAGATATACGCACGGAGGAAGATAAGTAGCTTAAGCAGAAACTATTATGCTTCAGCTGAAACAAAGAAAGCAGAGGAGCCAATCATGATCTCAGACAAAGCAAAAACAAAAATAGATCTAATTAAGTGAGATACAGAAGAAAACTATATCTTTCTAAAAGGTGCCATAGACATAGACAATGAAGTCATATTAAACTATGACTTATATTTACTTCCATATATGCACCAAGTGGTGTAACACCTACATTTTTGAAGGCGTTGAATGAGTTTCTGGAGGAAATGGATAATAAAATTATACTAGCGGGGGATACCTCAGCTTTCCCCATTCAGAACTATATAAATCTAACCCCAAAAAATAAACAAGAAAAAAATTAAGGAGGTGAATAAAATTCTGGAAAAATTTGGATATGATAGACCTCTATAGAAAATTGAATAGAAAAGGAATATGCCTTTTTCTCATCTGTACATGGCAACTACACAAAAACTGACCATGTATTAGCACATAAAAGTTCCACAACTAGATACAGAAAAGCAAAATAATTTCAGATCATAATGCAATAAAAATTACATTCAATAAGGGACAATAACAAGGACAAAAATTAAATAGAAATTAAATAATTCAATCCTAAAAAACAAGTGGGTCAAAGAACAGATCATAGAAATAATGAATAGTTTCATCAAAGTTAATGGAAACAATGAGGCAACACAGAAAAATTTTTAGGATGCAGCCAAAGCAGTATTTAGGAGAAAATTTATATCTCTAATTGCTTACATCAATAAAATAGAGAAAAAGCAAATCAATGAATTGGTTATGTAACTAAAAACTAGAAAAAGAACAACTTAAAAATCACCAAATACAGACCAAATTGGAAATCCTGAAAATCAAAGGAGAGACTAATAAAACTGAAAATAAGAAAATCATTGAACTAATAAGTGAGACTAGAAGCTGATTTTATGAAAACAACAATAAAATAGAGAAATCATTGGTTAATTTGATTTAAAAAAAGAAAGAAGAAAACCAAATTACTAGCCTCAAAATTGAAAGGAGTAAATTCACCATGAGTGAAGAAGTTAAGAAAATTGTTAGGACCTATATCCCCCCAAAATTTGACAATCTGAAAGAAATAGATGAGAATACACAAAATATAAATTACCCAGATTAACAGAAGAAGAAATAAGATATTTAAATAGCTCAATATTAGAAAAAGAAATTGAACAAGCCATCAATGATCTTCCTAAGAATAATTCCCCAGGACCAGATGGAGTTACAAGCAAATTTTACCAAATATTTAAAGAATAATTAATTCAAATTCTATATAAACTATTAGGAAAAATAGATGAAGAAGGAGTCCTACCACATTCCTTTTATGATGCAAATATGGTGCTGATATTCAAACCAGGAAGAATCAAAACAGAAAAAGAAAATTACAGACCAATTTCCCTAATAAATATCTATGCAAAAATTTTAAACAAAATACTAGCAAAGAGATTGCAGCAATATATTACAAGGATCATATACTATGACCAGGTGAGATTTATACTAGGAATGCAACACTAGTTAAATACCAGGAATATTATCAGCATAATTGACCACATCAATAACAAAACCATATAATCATATGATTATCTCAATAGATGCAGATAAAACACAGCACTCATTTCTATTAAAAACAGCGGAGAACATAGGAATTAATAGAGTTTACATTAAAATGAAAAATGATATTTATATATATTCATCAGCAAGCATTATCTATAAGGGAATAAGCCAGGAGCATTCCCAGTACAATCAGGGGTGAAGCAAGGATGCCCATTATCACCTTTATTATTTAATATTGCACTAGAAAAATTAACTATAACAATGAGACAAAAAAGAGATTAAAGGAATTAAAACAGGCAATGAGACAACAAAACTATGACTCTTTACAGATGATATGATGCTGTACTTAGAAAATTCTAGAGAATCAACTGAAATTCTACCTGAAATTATTAACAGCTTTAGCAGAGTTGCAGGATATAAAATAAACCCACAATAAATCATCAGTATTTCTTTATAGTACTAAAAAAGTCCAGCAGCAAGAGAAACAGAAATTCTATTTAAAATAACTGTAGACAATATAAAATACTTGCAAATATACTTGCCAAGGCAAACTCAGAAATTATATGAACATAGGTGTAAAAAAACACTTCACATAAATAAAAGTCAGATCTAAACAATTGGGAAAATATACTCATAGTCAGGCCCAGTCAACATAATAAAAATGACAATTCTACCTAAATTAATCTATTTATTCTATGCCATACCAATCTAACTATCAAATTTATTTTATAGAGCTAGAAAAAAATAACAAACTTTCAACTGGAAGAACAAAAGCTCAAGGATATCAAGGGAATCAATGAAAAAATGCAAAAGAAGATCATCTAGCCATACCAGATCTCAAATTATATTATAGAGCAGCAATTACCAAAACAATCTCGTACTGGCTAAGAAACAGAGTGGTAGAGAGGATTCTGGGAAAATGGTGGAGTAGGTAAAAACTTCCAAGTTCTTCTGATTTCCCTCCCAAACAATATAAAATATCACCTCAGGACAAATGTAGAACAGTAAATATAAATAACAGTTGGGGCAGAACAGTGGTCCTACCGGGATAACTGAAGAAGATTCAAAGAAAAATCCCAGGACTGAGCTTTGGTGCTTGTGAAATGTAAACACCTCCAGACTAGTTCCATTGAAATAGCAAACAGTGAGCCCTGGGGTTAGCTGGGTTGGGAGGTAGCCTTAGCACCAGGTACATGGATTTTCTCCTCCTAGAGAATGTTGGAGTTCAGTATCTGAGCAGTGGAAGACTGAGGGAAATTCTGCTGATAAAGGAATTCCAAGGGATGCCAAGACGTGGTCCTGGGTGAGAAGGAACCAGCACACACCTAGAGAGTGCAGAAGTAGTGGGGCAGGGGCACCACTGGTTGTGGACACTTATGGGAGAGTGGATTTCTTGGTTTTTGTTCCAGGCCAGAGGAGAGAACTGAAGTAGGGTCTGAGGTCAGAGGCACCATTCCACATACCCCAGTACAAGAAGTGATTACAATAATAAGCTGCAAATTTTTTTTTTTTTGAAATGAGCAGGCGAAGGAAAAAGAACCATAGACAATTATTATGGGACTAGAGAAAGCTGGGGTTCATCTTCAAAGGATGATACTGATGCAAAGAAAACTTCTCCTACCCCAAAGGGTAATGTAAAATGGTCACCTGTCCAAAAAGAATTCATAGAAGAACTCTAAAAAGACTAAAAATCAAATGAGAGAGGTTGAGGAATGTTTTCTTTTAAAAAGAACACTTTAAGAAAAACAAGAAGATTGTGAAAAGAAAATCAACCAACTGGAAAAGGAGATTCACAATCATAAGGAAGAAAACAACTCCTTGAAAATTAGAATTAGGCAAGGGGAGGCCAGCAAAGTTATAAAAGACCAAGAAATAATAAAACAAAATATAAGGAATGAAAAAGTAGGAGAGAATGTGGAACATTTTATAAGAAAAACAACTTGTCCAGAGAACAGATCAAGAAGAGAAAACATAAAAGTAATCAGACTACCTGAAAGATATGATCAAAAACAGGATCTTGATACAATAATGCAAGAAATACCACAGAAAGTTGTCCTGAAGTATTAGAACAAGAGGAAAAAGTAGAAATTTAAAAAACAACAAACACTGATCCCCACCTGAAAGTGATCCTATGAGAAAAACCTACAGGAATATCATAGTCAAATTCCAAAACCACTGGCTCAAAGAGAAAATATTATGAGCAACGAGGAAAAAAAAACACAATTCAAATATGGTGGAGTCACAATTAGAATCACACAAGAACTAACAGTGGTGACCCTAAAAGACTGCAGATCTTGGAACTGGGGTCATGACTGAAAATATCATGCCCAGCAAAGTTAAGCATAATCCTGAAAAAGAAAAAGAGAATATTCAATGCACTACCTGACTTTCAGGATCTTGTTGCAAATTGAAAAAAAAAAACAAAAAAACTTGAACTTAAAAGAAAATTTGATGTACAAGATCCAAGAGAAATATAAGGTACATATCAAAGACTAATTATAAGGGACTCAATAAGGATAGAGTGTTCATTTTTATATGAGGAAATGTAAAATGTATAACTACAGTTGTATTAGCAACTGGGTAGTTTGAAAGAAAGATTGGGGTAGATGTGAGTATGATGTGATTCTAAAAAGTAAAACAATTTAGGGAAAGACAAAAAGAGGAATTATCTTATACAAACGAAGTGCAAAAGGAGGAAGTGACACAGAAGAATTAGATGGTGGAGGAGGGCTGGTAGTACTGGAACCCTACTCCCATTGAGAATGGGTTAAAGAGGGAACAATACATACATACATACGTACATACATACATATATGTGTGTATACATACATACACATATTTATTTATATAGAAGGGTACAAAATTCTTGTAATTCAGAAAGAAATAAAAGGGGAGAGGGAGTGGAGAGAGGATAAGGAGGGATTTTTAGGCACAACCCTACTCACATCAGATGTGGGTTAAAGAGAGAACAATATATACATTTAGAAGGGAATAAATATCTTCTAAATTTATAAAGCAATAAGAGAGTGAGGCAATAGGATGGGAGAAATGGAAAGGTAATTGGAATGGGATAAAGAGGGGATAACATATATTTGGAAGACTACACAAATCTAAATTCAGATAGAAATAAGAGGGTAAGGGGAAAGGATGATTGGGAGAGGATAAGGGAGAGATCTTTGGAGGGAGTTTGGTTAAGTAATAGGAGGGTAAGGTAGTGGGCAGAAGTAAAGTAGAGGAGTCAGGAGGGATAGGAAATAAGAAATACACACCAACATAAAATAAAGATCAGGAGTAGATTTATTAGGAAAAAAGACAGGTATAGTAATTACATCTCAGACAAAGTTAAAGCTAATACAGATTTAATCAAAAGAGAAAAATAAGGAAACTACAATATATGTCAGCCATATTGATCAATATTGTTTTAGGCTATTTAAAATACCTGGACAGTATAAGGTTGCTGTGGTATAAGAAATAATGAATTGATGAAATTAAAAAAATATGGAAAGACTTGGACTTAAAAAGGAAGATATTATCTACTCTAAGAGAAACAGAAGACAAATTAGTACAGTTTTATATATATATATATATATATATATATATACACACACACATATAATGGATATGTCTATACTTAAGTGTGATTATAGATATCTAAGTATGTGTATATATGTTTGTATGTATATGTGTATTGCATGATTTTGTGTATATACACATGTACATGTGCATACTATATATTTGTGCATGTATGTATGTAGGTATGATCTTCAGCAATGAAGGACGAACACAAACAAATGTGTGTATGTATGTGTGTATGTCAGTATGTGTTTGTATAGCTATCTATTTACCTGTGTCCACACTTAATTGTATCCTTCTTGGGGGAAGGAAAAGGAGGAAAGAGAAGAAAAAAGAACCAAACAAAAAGTGCACAGCAGAGAACAAAAGAAAACTTACAAAGAAGCAAAGATGGACAGCTCTGAATACTGTGTGAACAGCTCTGTGTCATATTTATTATATAGACATCCTTGAAACAGAATTTTATTACTGTACATTTTGAATCTTCTCTTAGGTTCTGCTGTGCACATGCTAATGCTTTTTTTCTTATTTTGTATCTAAGTTTAAAATAAATAAACAAAAAGGAAATAGAGTGGTGGACCAGTGGAATAGATCAGGTATAAATTACATTATAGTAAATGATCATAACAATCTAGCATATGATAAACCCAAAGATCTAAGATTTTGAAATAAAAGCTCATTAGTTGACAAAACCTGTTGGGAAAACTAGAAAACAGTATGGTAGAAACCATGTATAGACCAACATCTCACGCTGTGTACTAAGATAAGGTCAAAATGGATACATTGCACATAAAGGGTGATAAAAGAGAATGAAGAGAGCATGGCATAGTTTACCTGTCAGATTTATGGATAAAGGGATAATTTAGGACCAAAGGGATATAGATAGCATTATAAAATATAAAAGAGACAATTTTGATTATATAAATTAAAAAAGTTTTTGCACAAACAAAACCAATGCAACCAAAATTAGACAGAAAGTAGAAAACCGAGAAAAAAATTTTCTCTGTAAGTGTCTCTGACAAAGGCTTCATTTCTCAAACATATACAGAACTGAGTCAAATTTATAAAACAAGTCATTCCTCAATTGATAAATGGTTAAAGGATATAAACAGGCAGTTTTCAGAAAAAGAAATCAAAACTATCTATAGTCATATGAAAAAATGTTCTAAATCACTATTGATCAGAAAAATGCAAATGAAAACAACTTTTGAGGTTTCACCTCACACCTATCAGCATGGTTAGTATGACAAAAAAGGGAGATATTTTGAATGTTGGTGGGGATGTGGGAAAACTGAGGCACTAATGCAGGGTGCATAGAGTTGTGAACTGATCCAACAATTGTGGAGAGTCATTTGGAACTTTCCAAAGTGCTATAAAGCTGTCCTTTGATCTAGCAATACTATTGCTAGGTCTATATTCAAAAGACACCCATAAAAAGGGAAAAGAACTTATTTGACAAAAATATTTATAGTAACTCTTTTTGTTGTGGTTAAGTATTGGAAATTGAGGGGATACCCCTCAACTGGGAAATGGCTAACCAAGCTGTGGTGTATGACTGCAATAGAATATTATTGTTCTATAAAAAATGACAAGCAGGTTTATTTCAGAAAATCCTGGAAAGATTTACATGAACTTATGCATAGTGACGTGAACAGAACCACAACATAGTACATAGTAACAACACTATTGTTTGATGAAGAACAGTGAATAATACTTAACTATTCTCAGCAATACAACAATTCAAGACAATCCATCCCGAAGGACTAATGATGAAACATTCTATCAGCATCCAGAAAAAGAATTGATATTAACTGAATGCAGACTAAAGCATACTATTTCTCACTTTCTTTTTTATTTTATTCTAGTCTTCTTGTATGAAATGACTGATAGAGAATCTTTTACATAATTGCACATGTATAACTTATATGTGAATGCTTACCATCTAAGGCAAGACAAGGGGAGGGAGGGGTAGAATTTGGAACCACAAACTTTATTATTTTTTTTAAATACAAATTTACTTATTTAACTTTTTACATTCATTTTCACAAAATTTTGGATTCCAAATTTTCTCCCTGTTTGTCCCCTCCCCCCACCCCAATACACCGAACATTCTAATTTCCCCTATCACCAATCTGCCCTCTCTTCTATCCTCTCTCCCTTCTCTTGTCCCCATCTTCTCTTTTGTCCTGTAGGGCCAAATGACTTTCTATTCCCCGTTGACTGTATTTCTTATTTCCTAGTAGCAACAACAATACTCGACAGTTATTCCTAAAACTTTGAGTTCCAAATTCTCCCCATTCCTCCCTCCCCACCCATTCCTTTTGGGAAGGCAGGCAATTCAATATAAGCCATATCTGTGTAGTTTTGCAAATGACTTCGATAATAGTTGTGTTGTATAAGACTAATTGTATTTCCCTCCATCTTATCCTGCCCCCCCATTGTTTCTATTCTGTCTTTTGATCCTGTCCCTCCCCAAGTGTTGACTTCAAATTGCTCCCTCCTCCCATTGCCCTCCCTTCCATCACCCCCCCACCCTGCTTATCCCCTTCTCCCCCACTTTCCTGTATTGTGAGATAGGTTTTCATACCATTTTATTCCTTCCTTTAGTCGAATGTGATGAAGGTAAACTTCATGTTTTTTTTCTCAGCTCTCCTCTTTTTCCCTCCACTAAAAAGTCTCCTGCTTGCCTCTTGAATGAGATATAATTTACCCCATTCCATTTCACCCTCTCTCCTCCCACTACATTTCTCTCTCACCATTTACCTTAATTTCTTTTAAGATATGGTCCCATCCTATTCAATTCCCTCTGTGCTCTCTGTCTCTGTATGTGTGTGCACATGTGTACATGTGTGTGCATGTACGCGTGTGTGTGTATGTATGTGTGTGGTCCCATCAACTACCCAGATACTGAAAAGTTTTAAGAGTTACAAATATTGTCTTTCCATGTAGGAATGTAAACAGTTCACCTTTGGTAAGTCCCTTCTGACTTCTCTTTGCTGTTTACTTTTTCATGCTTCTTTTCATTCTTGTGTTTGAAAGTCAAATTTTCTTTTCAGCTCTGGTCTTTTCATCAAGAATGCTTGAAAGTCCTCTGTTTCATTGAAAGACCATATTTTCCCCTGAAGTATTATACTCAGTTTTGCTGGGTAGGTGATTCTTGGTTTGAGTCCTAGTTCCTGGATAATTTCATGAAAGATGAAGTCTAGGCTCTTTTTTTGATCATGGCTTTCAGGTAGTCCCATAATTTTTAAATTGTTTCTCCTGGATCTATTTTCCAGGTCTGTTGTTTTTCCAATGAGATATTTCACATTATCTTCCATTTTCTCATTCTTTTAGTTTTGTTTTGTGATTTCTTGGTTTCTCATAAAGTCATTAGCCTCCATCTGTTCCATTCTAATTTTGAGAGAACTATTTTCTTCAGTGAGCTTTTGAACCTCCTTTTCCATTTGGCTAATTCTGCTTTTGAAAGCATTCTTCTCCTCATTGGCTTTTTGAACCTCTTTTGCCAATTGAGTTAGTCTATTTTTCAAGGTGTTATTTTCTTCAGCATTTTTTTGGGTCTCCTTTAGCAAGGTATTGACCCATTTTTCATGCTTTTCTTGCATCTCTCATTTCTCTTCCCAGTTTTTTCTCCACCTGTCTAATTTGATTTTCAAAATCCTTTCTGAGCTCTTCCATGGCCTGAGCCCATTGGATATCTATTTCGGATGTTTGGGATACAGAGGCCTTGACTTCTATGTCTTTCCCTGATGGTAAGCACTGATCCTCCTCATCAGAAATGAAAGGTGGAAGTGTCTGTTCACCAAGAAAGTAGCCTTCTATGGTCTTATTTTTCTTCCCTTTTCTGGGCATCTTCCCAGCCAGTTACTTGACTTCTGAGATTCCTGTTCACCACTGTCTAGATCCTCCCAGCTAGTGCTTGGGGTCTGAGATTCAAATGCTGCTCCCCAGCCTCAGGGCTTTCAGAAGTGGGAGTGGCTGCTATTCAATGTGAGCTTAAGTTCTGGTGCTCAGGTGGGGCAGGGCCGCCTCCCAGGCTCAGTTCCCCAGGGGGTTTATGCAGAGACCTTTGGCAAAGGCCCTGAGCTCCTGCCTGATGCTCCGGGAGTTCCAGGCCACCACCACTGCCTCTACCGCTGCCTCTGCCACCACCTCCCGAGGGGGCCTGAGTCATGGAGGCACCCTGCTCCCCTCTTGGCCAGCCCAGATGTCTCTCTCACTAACCTGAGGTTCCATCCCTGCAGCCTACTTGGATCTGCTCCTCTCGGGCCATGTGGCCAGGGCAGCACAGGGGTGGACTCCACTGTCCGAAGCGCGATGGACCCCTGGGGACGGCTTTCCAGGGCTCTCTGGAAGGGAAATCTCTTCTACTGTGTTGCTGCATGGCTTGCTCTGCTCCAGAATTTGTGGGGAGTTCTTTTTACAGAAAATTTATGGGCTGTGGATTCGGAGCTAGCATACATGAGTCTTTCTACTCCACCATCTTGGCTCCTCCCCGGAACTACAAACTTTAAAGAAAAATGTTTAAAGGTTTTTTTTTTTTTTTAAGTAGTACATAGATATAGAGTCTCCTGGGGATCTGACTGGCTGATTGGAGTTGGACAATGCTGCTATTTCTTCTCCTTCTCCTGTCTTTCTGTTTACATGGGGTGTTATACCCTTACATGTGGGTGCTCTGTCCAAAGGAGTATAATTTTTTATCATTTATACTTCTCAAAGTATCTTGGGGCTTGGAGGCTAAATTCCCCCCTCCCCATTTATTTTAACCTTTCCCCCAAGAAAAGTTAGGACAATTAACTCTGTCTCATGTATTTTTCATTTATAATTTCTTGAAATATAGCTCTGAAAAAACAAGTCTTGAAAAAGCACATTGTGATTCAAATGGAGCTGCTTGACTATGTATGCCTTTAAACCCAAATCACTCTGGGTGTCATTGACTCGTCAATAATAGGTCCAAACCAAGCCCCCAGGATCATTTTTTGGACCCTGATCTCTCAGAGTGAATGCAAACAAAAGTCGTTTCTGTTTTGGCCAGAAACCTTAGTCTTCCCCTCCCAGATTGTTTTTTTGACTAGGTAAAAAAGGCTATTCTTCACCTCCTTTTTTAACCTAGTCTTAATCATTGAATGGGCATTACCTCAATCAAACTGAGACCTGGGGAAGACCTTAGCTTAAAAAGGCCATGGTCTGTCACTGCATCCAGGGCCATCTCCAGGCATCCTGATCCATATCTTGCCATTGGACCCAGATGACTCCAAAAGAGAAAGTGAGGTGATGACTTTGCACAGCTCTCCCTCACTTTAATTCAATTCACTTACAAGGCATGATATCATCTTCCTAATGTCATGGTCTTCTTTGAGGATGAAGGACAAAGAACAACAACATAAATTGAGGACACAGGTGTGAGTCAATTATGTCAAAATAATCTAAAAAAGGAAGAGGTGAGAAAGGGTGAAACATTAGGAAAAGAGGGAAGGGAAAGAAAGAATGGGGAAAATGAGGGGTAAGTAGTTACTGAGTCAGAGAAACAATTGCTAACTTACAGAGCCTTCACTGAGGAGAATGATATTGAAGCTTTTCATTTTGTGACCTTTAGGTCACAAAACTCTCATTAGCTCCCTCTAGGTTACTCTATGTGGTATGTCTTTGTTTAAAAAAAAGTAAAAAGTCATTACTTTAAAGAATTAGCCTGGGTTACCTGGTCTACAACATTGACAAAGTCAGGAACAGTTTTAATGATGGCCATGGTGATTTTGTTCATCTCCCTGTAGTCCACAGTAAGATGCCAGATGACCATCTTCCTTGCTCACATGTTGCATGGGATTATTGAAAGGAAAGTTGGCATATATGACTATTCCAGTTCCTTCATCTCTATTACTGGAAGAACATATATATCTTCTATAGAAAACCAATACCTTATGGTGTTATTACATAGGATGGATATCTTTAAGGGTTCCAATTTAGCCTTTCCTATGGTAACATATTTAGAAGTCTTTGAAAGGGCCTGCACAGATATTGAGCCCATAATACTTTTCCATAGTCTACCTTCTGTAAACTCCCCTGAATGATCCAAATTGGGTAAAGGCTTTAGAGGATCCCTCAGACTTAGGTGGGACTGAAGGGTCCTACGTTAAACAGACATAAAGCACTTCCCTGCCCATTAATAGGCCTCAAATACCTTTTTGTTAATTTCTAATGAGGGAGTGGATCACAAGGGTCGTTTTCTCCAGCTCTGAAAAGTGTACATATATATACTCTGAGGTGAAGTTTTAACTTTGGGGTTTCATTTTAGAAGAAGATTCATGTGCCTGATGAGACTCTGGGTAGTCATTAGGAAGCCCCCTGACTTTGAAAACCCAGATATTGGTGCTTGTCTTTCTGGTAACTATGTATTGTCAGGCTATTGGATCTGTCTGTTTATCTGTGATATATGCATTGATTATGGTAGAAAGTTAGAAGCCCTGTCTGTTGGTCTTTATTTCTCTGCTTATATTTTCTCTGTTGATGAATGTAATTAAAGTAGATTCTTGACCCCTCAAAAGTTGCTTTCCTTTTATAAATGCAAATCTAAAAACTTGTGTAGCAGGTCCTCCTATGTAGGCCATAGTACTTTCTAACACAAGGTACCTAGTGTTCTGATATTGAATTTTCCTGTACAATTTTACTAGCACACTCATTGACTGGTCATCAATTACATCACATCAACTCCATATTTCAATATCTGTATCAAGTTCTTTCTGGGAGAAGGTATCATTTCTCTTTGTCCAATTGGCAGCATATCAGGCCCTGTGATTCTTCTCCTTTTCTCAGAGTGCCTATTCATATTGACAGTAGTACTTGCCCGAGCCACAACTGATCCATCCTGTTCAAATGTTACCAATAGATTAACCCAAACATTAATAATTATGTAGTAGGGGAGGCCTATGGCTAAAGTCTGAAGCCATTTGGTTGGGGCTTCACTCAGAAGGTGGGCTGTAATTGCCTTAGAGCCAGTCTGGGCCCACAGGTCCATAAGGTTATATGTGTGCTTGGGAGTTGGGTGAGGAGAGTTCTGCATAAATACATGAAACCCATTTATTTTTGGGACTTCACTCCCTTCCAGATTCCCATGAAGAGCTGCTGCAGGTAAACCATCTTTATAGAGCTATGTGCAAATAATTACTCATATCACCCACTTAAAAAGGGACAAAGAATATCCACCATTTTGAGGCTCTCATAAATTTGGTTGACAAAGTATATCTTCAGACAGTTCTCCTAGCCTATAGAAATCAGATGAGAAGGGCTAGAATTGACTCTATGAGGTTATACCCTCAGGAGCCATTGTTCCAGTGACTCATCAGGTTTCTGTTGAAACTTCTGCTGCAGCAGTATCAGCTCCTTGGTACAGAAGGTACACTCATGCCCTGTTCCTTCAGGGTAGGGAGTCACCCTCCTTCCAATAGTAATAATAGGATAATATCAGAGTTTTGTTTAAATTATTTTATTTGTTTTCAGTGTTCTACGATCACTTCCATATATCTTAGATTTTTCCCCCTCCCTAATTTCCTTCCTCCCTACCTCCCCACACCCTCCCCGAGACTGCGTGTAATCTTATATAGGTTCTACACATACATTCTTATTAAATACATTTTCACCTTAGTCATGTTAAACAGAAGAATTAAAATGAATGTGAGAAACCATAAAACAAAACATAATACAAAAGAAAATGGTCTGCTTCATTCTGTGATCCAATTTCATAGTTCTTTGTCTGGATGTGGAAGGCATTTTGCCTCAAAAGTCCATTGGGAATATTTCAGGTCCTTGCATTGGTATAAAGAACTAAGTCTGCCAGAAAAATTCCTCACACACTGTAGTTGTTTCTGTGTACAAAGTTCTCCTGGTTCTGCTCCTTTCATTCAGCATCAGTTCATATTAAGTCTTTCCAGGCCTCTCTGGAGTCTTCTTGTTCATCATTTCTTGTAGCACAATAGTATTCCATTACATTCATATACCACAACTTGTTCAGCCATTCCCCAGTTGATGGGCATCCCCTTGATTTCCAGTTTTTGGCCACCACAAAGAGAGCTGCTATAAATATTTTTGCACACGTGGGACCCTTTCCAATTTTTATGATCTCTCTGGGATACAGTCCTAGAAGCAATATTCTGGGTCAAAGGATATGCACATTTTTGTAGCCCTTTTGGCACAGTTCCAAATTGCTCTCCAGAATGGTTGGATCAGCTCACAGTTCCACCAACAATGAATGTGTTCTAACTCTCCCACATCTTCTCCAATATTTATCATCTTCCTGTTTTGTCACGTTAACCAATCTGATAGGTGTGATGTAGTACCTCAGAGTTGTTTTGATTTGCATCTCTCTAATCAATGGTGATTTAGAGCATTTTTTTATATGACTATAGATAGCTTTAATATCTTCTTCTGAAAATTGTGACCATTTATCAATTGGAGAATGACTTGTATTCCTGTAAATTTGACTCCACATATTTTAGAAGTTCTCCACATATTTTAGAAATGAGAACTCCATATGAGTTCTCCACATATTTTAGAAATGAGGCCTCTATCACAGACATTAGTTGCAAAAATTCTTTCCCAGTTTTCTGCTTCCCTCATAATCTTGGTTGCATTGGGTTTGTTTGTGCAAAAACTTTTCAATTTGATGTAATCAAAACTATCCATTTTGTACTTCATAGTTTTCTCTATCTCTTGTTTGGGTCAAAAATTTCTCTATTCTCCATAAATCTGATAAATACACTATTCCTTGCTTCCCTAATTTCTTTATAGTATCAATCTTTATACCTAGATCATGTATCCATTTGGACTTTATTCTTGCTTACAATGTCAGGCATTGGTCTATGCCCAGTTTCTGCCATACTGTTATTCAATTTTCCCAGCAATTTTTGTCAAACAGTGAGTTCTTATCCCAGAAGCTAGGGTACTTAGGTTTATCAAACAGTAGATTGCTATATTCATTGACTACTGTGTCTTTAGTACTTAACCTATTTCACTGGTCTACACTTCTGTTTCTTAGCCAGTACCAAGTGGTTTTGATGATTGCTGCTTTATAATACAATTTGAGATCTGGTAGGGTTAAGCCACCTTCCCTAGCATTTCCTTTCATTAGTTCCCTTGATATTCTGGACCATTTTTTCTTCCAGATGAATTTTGATATTATTTTTTCTAGCTCTAGAAAATAATTATCTGATAGTTTGATTGGTATGGTACTGAATAAGTAAATTAATTTAGGTAGAATTGTCATTTTTGTTGTATTGGCTTGGCCTACCCACAAACAACTGATGTTTTTCCACTTACTTAGATCTGACTTTATTTGTGTGAAAAGTGTTTTGTAATTATGTTCACATGGTCCCTGGGTTTGTTTTGGCAGGTAGACTCTTAGATATTTTATAGTGTCTACTGTAACTTTCAATGATATTTCTCTTTCTATCTCTTGCTGTTAGGCTTTGTTAGTAATATATAGAAATGTAGATGATTTATGTGGGTTTATTTTGTAATCTGCAACTTTGCCAAAGTTGTTTATTATTCAAGTAGTTTTTTACTTGAGTCTCTGAATCTCAGAGTTTTTAAAAAATTATTTATTTTAAACATAAATACTGAAACTTAAAATACACAAAAAAAGAAATGTATTACAAACTTAAGTACAAAATAAGAAAAGAAAAAGGTATTACTATGTGCATAGCAGAATATAAGAGCAGATTCAAAATACACAGCAACAAATTTCCATTTCAAGAAAACTCATATAATAAATACTACATATTGTATTCAGAGCTGTCCATCTTTTCTTTGTTTCCTTGTAAGTTTTCTTTTGTTCGCTACTATACACACTTTATACTTTGTTCTTTTTTCCTCCTTCCTCTGCCCAACTCTCACCCAAAAAGGCTATAATTAAGCATGGATATATATATATGTATGTATGTATGTATACATATGCATACAGACACAAACACACACACATATATATATATATATATATATACACATGCATACACTTCCATATTCATACATATACTTAGATATGTATGATCATATTCATATATAGACGTACATTCATATGCATCTCTGTAAGACCATGCTATACTTGTTTCTCCCTGTTTCTCTAAGAGTAGATAACATCTTCCTTCTAAGTCTTGGTCTTTCTATTTTTTTCAAAGTCCACCAACTCATCATTTCCTACACCCAGCAATTTTCCAACCTTATACTGTCTAGTTATTTTAAATAGTCTAAAACAGTATTAATGAATATGGCTGGCATATACTGTAGTTTCCCTATTTTTCTCTTTTGATTAAATCTATTTTAGCTCTAACTTTGTCTGAGTTCATAACTACTAACACTGCTTTTTTTCCTAATAAATTTTCCCTAATACATTCTACTCCTGATCTTTATTTTATGTTTATATCTCTTATTTCCTTATAGCCATCCTGACTCCTCTATTTCTACCCACTACCTTACCCTCCTGTTACTTAACCTGCTCTCTTAAAAGATGTCTCCCTTATCCTCTCCCCAACTTCCTTTTCTTTTAACCTCTTGTTTCTATCTGAATTTAGAAGATTTTTTATAGTCTTCCAAATTTATGTTATTCCCTCTTTATCTCATTCCCATTAATGCAATACCCTTCTATCCTCCCATTTTTTTGGCAACAAGATCCTGAAAGTCTGGTAATGCATTGAATATACTTTCTCTTTTTCAGAATTATGCTTAACTTTGCTGGGTATTGTATTTTTGGTTATGCCTCCAGGTCTTTTAGTTTTCAACATATAATGTTCTAAGACATACAATCTTTTAGTGTCATCACTCCTAGTTCTTTTGTGATTCTAATTGTGACCACCACATCTGAATTGGTTTTTTCCTTGTTGCTCATATTATTTTCTCCTTGAGCTAGAGGTTTTGGAATTTGACTATGATATTCCTGTAGGTTTTCCTCATAGGATCTCTTTCAGTTAGTGATCTGTGACTTTTTTAAAAGTTTCTACCTTCTCCTCTTGTTCTAAGGCTTCAGGACAATTTTCTTTAATCATTTCCTGTATCATTGTATCAAGATCCTGTTTTTGATCATAGATTTCAGATAGACTGATTATTCTTACATTTTCTCGTCTTGATCTCTTCTCCAGATAAGTTGCTTTTCTCATAAGATGTTTCACATTTTCTTCTATTTTTTCATTCTTTATATTTTATTATTTCTTGATCTCTTATAACTTTGCTGGCCTCCCTTTGCTCAATTCTAATTTTCAAGGAATTGTTTTCTTCCTCAAGATTCTGAATTTCCTTTTCTAGTTGGTTGACTTTCATAATCTTGTTGTTTTTCTTGGATTGTTGTTGTTTTTTTTTTAAGAAAAAAGAATTCCCTTTATCTCTCTCATTTAATTTTTAAAGTATTTTTAAAGTTCCTCTATGAATTCTTTTTGGGAAAGTGACCATTGGACATTACTCTTTGTGATAGGAGAAGCTTTCTTTGCTTCAGTATACTCCTCTGAAGATGGACTCCAGTCTTCTCTATTCCCATAGTAGCCTTCTGTAGTTGGGTTCTTTCTCATTTACCTACTCTTTTTTAAAAATTTGTGATAGTTTATAATTGTACTCAACTCTATTTTCAGGGTGTGTAGGATGATGCCTCTGGCCTTAGATCCTCCTGTAGTCCTCTCCTCTGGCCTGGAACAAAAACCAAGAAGTCCACCCTTCTGTAAATGCCCACAGTCAGTGGTGTCCCTGCCCTGCTTATGCACTCACTTGGTGTATGCTTGTTCCTTCTCACCCAGGGTTACATCCTGGCAACAAAGTGGATCTGGCATCCCTTTATCAACAGTAGTTTCCTTAATTTTTCCTTGCTCAGATACCAGACTCCCCATGCTATCTGTGATGTGAAAAGTTCTTTACCTCGTGCTGAGGCTTCCACCCAACCCAGCTAACCCCAGTCCTCACTGCTTGCTGTTTCAGTGGAACTATCCTGGAGGGGTTGCAGGGACCAAACCTCAGGTCTGGAATTTTTCTTAGATCTTGTATAGTTGTCCCAGGAAGACCATTGTTTTGCCCCCCTCATTTATTTTTACTGCTCTATGCTTACCCTGAGGTGCTATTGTCTTGTTTGTGGGGGAAATCTGGAGAACATGAAATTTTCTGATCTTCACCATCTTCCCAGAATCCTCTGAACCAAAATTTTCTTACCACTGTTTTTAGTTCTTAGGTTTCTACCTCTGGTTCATTCTTATTCCTGTCTCATGGCTCTGATCTCAGCAGGACCCAAACCTCTGGCTCAAAGACCATAGGGTTCATTCCTGGATAGGGCCTCTCATTCTCCACCCTCATCAGGAGAGATCCTTTCACCTCTGTGGCCATGAGCTCCATTAGCTGTCTCTCAGCTTTTAATTTCACAAATCTACAGTAGTCCAGTTTACTTTTATTTTTATGCTGGTGGACAACAACCAGGGAATGCTGGACATGATGCTTTCTTTACCCTCCCAGGAATCATTCTCTAGCACTCACTGAGCCAATTACTTTGTCACAATGGGAGCCAGCTCTCTATCCCACAGAAAAGACTCCCCATATATATCCAACATAGTTCTTGTAACCAGGGAATATTTGGTGTTCTGCCATCTGATCACCCCATCTTTTGTATTTATAGATCACTTCCTTTAACTCAACTGCAATGTAACCACAAGTTCATCTCATCTAACTGTCATTAGAAAACCAAATGCAGAAGGTAGCTCATTTTAGTTCAGATTGGACATTGTGATGAATTGAGGCACTTACATGTCATTGCACAATTAAAGGAGGTTTAATTTGCCTCATACAATATAAATACAGTGTCATTTAGCTTGTGGCTGCCTTCATCACCATATAGAAATGTGTCTGGTCATTAGGACAGGATATAGTCAAGGGCAAGATGATCTGTATGGACTTCAGAAATCTTCCAAGTAATAGGGGCCCCAAATGCCCATAGCTTGGACTTTTTACATCTTTAGGTGACTAGGAAGCTGCATTGGGAAACTGTGGCTAATCAGGTCCTGAGGACACCTTTATCTCCTGTTAGGAAAAGCTAATTCTTGTTGAAGGATGGAGTTAGGAGTGGCCTAGTCCTACCCCATGTTATGGATAAGGAGAAGAACCTGTGTCAGGGAAACCAACAAGTATTAGTCAGATCACAGGCATGTTACAACTTTTAATCATTTGATTAAATCACCTCAAAGCGTGAAGAGGATTTTTGAATGTTTATACCTAGCAACCCTTTTCTAAAAGAAAGGTTACTATGGAAAGCACTGGGGTTGGTAGTCAATATCCATTTACAAGTAAAACTTGAACAGCATTGGTTAGCCCTTTGCTGAAAATTGTGTGAGGGGATTTTTTGACTCCTATGCTCTACCAAAGATTCCTACTTTCCAAAATCCTTCATTGTCTTTCTTAATAAAAAATATTGAAGACACTGCATTTCAAAATAGACAGCCCCAAAAGAGCTTAACTACCATTGTGGCTATCATCATGTGGTTTACCTTTATCATCACTGGATAATATTGGTCAAAATGGCCAAATGGTAGTTTAATTTATAAGAGAAACACTATTAGCACCATATCCCACAGAATGGGGATCTCTAGTATTCTCTTCTCAAGAATTTCACCTCTGATGACAATAAAGCATTCTTACACATTCTCACAAATTATACTATGCCTCATGGAATTCTTCTGTCCTCCTCCCCAACCCTTTGCCTTTTATCTCTGACCAAAACTGCTCTCCCAAGTTCATCAATACAGTTTCCTCTTCCACCTAAGAAAATGAATATATCATTTGCAAAAAGAAATAAATCTTTATTTGGAGAGTAAGTCAAACTTCCCTTGAGTTTCCCCTCCCCCAACCCAATCCTGCGTGACAGTTGTCTTGGACCTGGTCAACTGTCACTTCTTCTTCAGAGAGAATTTGAAGGACACTAATTTATGGAGATCCACCAGTGATGCCACGTAGAGGTGACTTCAGTTTCAGACAACGTAACTGTTTTCTGTAAAAAGGGTTCTCAATGACAAAATTTATTTATCACATATTTGGTTTTGCTAGGACTTTATTAAAACAGTCCACTGTTTAGAGAGGACATTGGGTATGCAAATCTACTTGACAAAATGTACCAGATTAGTGACCCTAGATGAAATTCCCTTTATACACTAATGATCTCTATTCAGTTCATCATATAACCTCTTTGCATTGTAATTTGTATATAAGCAACTCTGAATTTTTTCTGTTACATCCAGTGTCTGCTGGATTAGCTCAGTAGAGTTATCCTCAATAAGTAAAAAAAGCTTTATGTTCTCCTTTTCTTGTTCACCCTTGGGGACATAAGTGAAATATCTTTGAATCAATGAAATATAATGCTTCACCTTTTCGAAATCTTCTAAGTTTGACCAATACAAGATGTCTTGTATGTCAGAATTCAACTACTGGATCATATTAGTGATCATGCTTTTCTCAGGGCATAGGAGCTTATGCCTTAGTTTTTCCATCTGGTAATGGAGAAACAAATATAGCTTCTATGAATATTCCATCACAGAGTAAGGTTAAGACGCAACCGCACTTGCAGAAAATTTCAATTGTTTCACCAACTGTTTCTTGGTTTTAAGGGTGACACCATTGTCATCCAGGTTTAATGTTTAAAAATTAATTTGCTAAGTGGTACAAGTTTCAGTACATTTTTCAGGTTTTCTAACAGCTTACATTTAGTTAATGAGATATATTACACTTCTTATCAGTAATCAGTTTACAGTACTCTGGAATCATGTTTGAAATCAATTTCTTTAGAAATCAAAAAACTAATCTTACAAACAGCCTCATTTTCTAAGTTTACTTTCTTGAAAAACCATTGTTCACCACTGAGATTCACCAATTTAGATGATTAATTTATTTCTCATTGGTGTCCAATTTGCTTAAGTCAGGATATTTTGATTCAAAATGGTGACAGAGATTATATTCTTGATGAAAAGCATTCTTGATGAAAAGCCTAGAGCTGAATAGAAAATTTGACTTTCAAACACAAGCCATAATAGAAGCATAACAATGGTAACAGGAAAGGGACTTAATAAGTTTAAATTGTTTATATTCCTACATGGAAAGATTATATTTGTAACTCATAAGACCTTTCTCATTATTAGGGTAGTTAGAAGGAGCATATATAGACAGAGGGCACAGATGTGAGTTGAATATGAAAGCATGATATGTAAAAAATAAAATTAAGGGGAGAGAGAGAAGAATGTATGGGGAGAAAGAGAAAGGAAGAGGTAGAATGGGGTAAATTATCTCACCAAAAAAAGGCAAACAAAAGCTTTTATAATGGAGGGGATGAAGGGAGGAGGTTAAAGGAATAAGTGAACCTTACTCTTATCTGAAATGGCTCAAAAAGGGAATAACTTACATACTCCGTTGGGTACAGAAATACCCTACAGGAAAGTAATAGGGGAAGGGAATACGAGAAGTAGAGGGCAGACTGGGGGAGGGGATAGTCAGAAGCAAAACGCTTTTGAGGAGGGATGGGGTGAAAGAAGAGAGAAAATAGAATAAATGGACAGGGAGAATAGGATGGAGGGAAATACAGTGAGCAATAGAACCAGTGAAAAGTTTTCTGAAGCAAGTTTTTCTGATAAAGGCCTCATTTTTCAAACATATGGATAACTAAGTCCAATTTATAAAAATACAAGTCATTCCTCAACTGATAAATTATCAAAAGATATAATCAATTTTCCGGTGAAGTAATCAAAATTATCCTTTGATATATAAAAAATACTATATGAAAATATAGTATATGAAATACTATATGAAAAATGCTCTAGCTCACTATTGATTTGCAAAATGCAAATTAAAATAATTCTCAGGTACTACCTCACACTTATTAGATTAGCTAATATGACAGAAAAGATAAAAGACAAATGTTGGAGGGGATATGGAAAAATGAGACTTTAATTTATTGTTGATGGAGTTGTGAATTAATTCAGCCATTCTGTAGAGCAATTTGGAACTATGCCAAAGGACTTTAAAACCCTTGGACTTAGCAATACCAATACTAGGTCTGTATCCCAAAAGAGAAAAAAAAAAAAGAAAAGGACCTATATGGACAAAAATATTTATAGCAGCTCTTTTCTGGAGGAAAAGAATTAGAAGTTGAGAGGATGCCCATCAATTGGGGAATGGCTGAACAAACTGTAGTATGTGATTATGATGGAATACTATTATACTATAAGAAATGATGAGCAGGATATTCTCAGAAAAACCTGGAAAGAATTCCATGAACTGATGCAAAGAGATATACTGCATACAATGCAACAGCAATATTGTAAGATATCAGTTGTGAATAGCATAGCTACTCTCAGAAATATAATGATACAAGACAATTCTGAAGGACTTATGACAAAAATTGCTATTCATCCTCAGAGAAAGAACTGATGGTATATAAATACATATGGAAACATATTTCTTTTTACTTTATTTTTCTTGCCTTTTTATCTTATCTATATTTTTCTTCACAACATGACTATTATGGATATGTTTTACATGACAAAAAAATCATCAGAATATTCTGCATAAAGCTGTCTGTTGGGGAATATGCCTTTCATCTCCCTGTACATTAGCTTCCAGCTGCTGTAGCACCAATTATTGCTGTTTTCTATTAAATTTTTCCATAAAAATCTTTTCCCTAAATTAGAAGGCTCTACTAGGATACATGAAAATGAGAACTGCCATTGTTTATGAAAAGGTAGGGTAGCCATAACGAAGACAAAGGCAATATATATTGAATCTTTTTCAAAGATTTGGTCTCTATCAGTCACTATCTATTATTTCAAAAATGCTATTCTGCTTGATGACTACCCACCATAGCTCATATTCTTTGTCACCTCAATAGTTGACAAACAGACCCTTTAAGTACAGAACTGATTTGTTCTATTCTTAGCAGTTAACTTAATCTTACAGGATCATAGATTTAGACCTAGAAGGGATCTTATAACCATTAAGTCCAACTCTTCTTGTATTTCAGATGTAAAAATTGAGATATAGGCTCATTTAAGCAACTTCTCCAAGGTTACATGGCTAGTGCCAGAGATAACATTTGAAAATAGGTATTCCTGAGGCCTACCTGTCCAGTAGACAATCTATTATTTCCAATAGGGAAAATCACAACCTGGATAACTATGTCACTTTTTGTGGACAATATGATTACAGAACCCTAGAGCATCAGCTAAAAATCTGGCTGAGACAATTAACTTCAGCAACGTTGCAGGATATAAAATCATCAACATTTTAACCTATTACCAACAAAACTCAGCAGTAAGAGACAGAAAAAGTTCCATTTAAAATAGCTGCAGGCAACATAAAATACTTGGGAGTCTATCTGCTGAGACAAAACTAGGAAGTATATGAATACAGTTACCAAAGACTTCTCACACAAATAAAGACGGATTCAAAATATAAGCAATTCAAAATAAGAAACTCTGAAAATAATAACAAAATTAATCTGGATGAATAGGTCAAGAATATTGAGGAAATCAATGAAAAATAATGTGAAGGAAGGCAGTCTAGCAGTACCAGATTTCAAACTATATTACAAAGTGGTAATCATCAAAATGATCTGGCACTGAAGAAATAGAGCCATTGATCAGTGATTAGGTACGCAATCACAGAGTAGTAAATGACTATAGTAATCTAGTGTTTGATAATTCCAAATACACAAACTTTTAGATCAAGAATTCATTATCTGACAAAAATTGTTATAGAAGCCTGGAAGCAGTTTGGCAGAAATTAGACTGTATCTCACAGTACACTAAGATAAGGTGAGGATGAGTAAATGATTTAGACATGAAGGGAGTATGGAAAAATTTACCTGTCAGATTTCTGGATAAAGAAGAATTCATGACCAAATAAAAGATAAGAGAGGATGATGGGAAATAAAATGGGTGATTTTGATCATATGAAATTGAAAAGATTTTGCACAAGAAAATCAGTGTCAAAATTAGCAGAAAATCAGGAAACTAACAGGGATGATTTTTGCAGCATATTCTCTGATAAAGTCCTCATTTTCCAAATACATAGGGAACTGAATCAAATTTATAAAAAAAGAGTCATTCTCCAATTGACAAATGATCAAAGGATGTGAATAGGCTGGTGTCAGAAGAAGTCAAAGCTATTAAAATTTATATGAAAAATTGCTCTAAATAATGATTAGAGAATGCAAATTGAAACAATTCCAAAATGCCACTTCACATCTATCAGTTTACCCTATATAATATTAATTATGAGAGTTAAAGATCTTTCACCCAGTGGGCCTGCTCATTAAGGGAAGTTTGATTAGAGGAGATTTGTTTTGTTAAATTTCTAATGAGGCACTGGTTTTCAAAGATGGTGATGCTCTCTGGCTCTGAAAAGTGCATGTGCACTCTGAGGTGAGGTTTTGTTTCAGAGGCTTCTCATTGGAAGTGTTTGTTTGGCCAAATGAGACTCTGGGTAGCTGCTAAGGAGTCCCCTGGCTTTGAAAACCCAGATGTTGGTGCTTTTCTCTCTCTTCGTTAACTGTGTATGTATGACCAGACAGTTGAAAGTAGTCTGTTGGTTTTTATTTCTCTTTATTTTCTCTGAAGTTCAAGATGCTGACTTTTCCCCCAGAACTAAGTGAATAATATATGTGCTTGATTAAAGTAAATTGTTGACCCCTCAAAAATTTCTTTCCTTTTAGAAAAGCAAATCTAAGAACCTGTACAGAAGGCCCTCCTGTGTATGTCAGGGTCCTTGCAATTACACCTTAACATGACAGAAAAGAAATATGGAAAAAGCTAAGAGCATATGGAAAGAGAGGTACACTAATAGAGTGTTGTTAATGGGTCCAGGTATATTACAGCAGGACACCACTACTAGATCTACATCCCAAAGAGATTTAAAAAAAGGAAAAATACCTAAATGTACAAAAATATAGCAGCTCTTTTTGTAGTGGCATAGAATTAAAAATTAAGGGAATGCCTATCAGTTGGGGAATGACTGGCTGAACATGTTGCATTATATGATTATGACAGAATACCGTTGTGCTATAAGAAATGATGAAGGGATGATTTCAGAAAAACCTGGAAGACTCATAGGAACTGATGCAAAGTGAAGTGAGAAAAATCAGGAGAATACTGCACACAGAAAATACCAATATTGTAAGGATGATCAACTTTGAAAGACTTAGCTACTCTCATCAGTACAAAGATTCAAAACAATTCCAAAGGACTCATGATAAAAAATACAGTCCATTTCCAGAAAGAGAATTGATAAACTCTTGAATGAAGATTAAAGCATATTTTTCACTTTCTTTATTTTTCTTGCTTTTTTTTGCAACATGGCTAATAATAGAAATATGATTTGCATAATTTCATTTGTATAATTAATATGATATTGTTTGCCTTCTCACTGATGGGGAGACATTGAAGCTTGGGAGAGAGTTTGGAACTCAGTATTTTTAAAAATGAATGTAAAAATAAATGTACTACATATTTTTAAAAAGAAATTAACGTGATATAACAAAAAGCATCAATAAAAATGAGAAATTAAGTACTGAAGAGTCATAGTCAGGTTCACACATGACTTAGTAGTCATCACTTTAAAGCACTAGAGAACTTCAAATATAATATTCCAGATGGCAAAAGCCATGGGCATAAAATCAACAATAATTTACCCCCCAAAAACTGAGTATAATACTATAGAGGGGGGAAATGTACATTTTTTTAAAATGATGACTTCCAAACATTTCTGATGAGAAGACCAGAGCTACAGAGAAACTTTGAAGTTCAAATACAGAAGAAAAGCATAGAAAGGTAAACATGAATGAACAATGATAAAGGAACAGAAAAGGAGGAAGTGCTTACCTTCAATGATGGAGAGATGATACATACATCCCTTCTGATCTCTATCAATATCATAGTTCCTAGAGGAAGTGCAATTATACAAGACCTAGGAGTGTTTTTTTTCCTGAAAATCTTAAGAAAAGAATAGAAAGAAAGGGGAAGAGGAATACATCGGACGGTGAGAATAGAAAAAGGAAGATTAGGGGAAATTACCTCACATTAAGGGACATAAGTAGATATCTATACCAGCAAGGAAGAGGGAGTTGGAGTGGAAGGAACTTTCTATAAATTGGAGAAGAGATGAAAAAATTATGGTACATAAATGTGAAGGCATAATATTGTGCTGAACACAAACAGAATTCTAGAAGATAAATGATGAAACATGTTACTCACCTAAAAGAGAAAAGAAAGATTCAGATGAAGAATGAAACAAAATTTTTTTGGACATGGCCTATATTTTTATTAAAAAAAATTAAAACTATTTTAAAAAAATCAATTCACCAAGAATAAGACCTATATGTTTTGAACACAGTTAATGAGGGTATTTGTTTTTCTTGACTCTATAACTTGTTACAAAGGTTTTGTTTTTCTTCCTGCCCATTGCCTCCCTACTCACCTTCATGAATTGGGATAAGAGTGAGGGAAAATGGATTTCTATTAGTTGCAGGAGATAAAATTTAATTAAAATAGAAAAAAAATGCTACCCCTAAAATAAAAAGTTCAGAAAATAAAAATTTTAAAACTAGTGAGCGAGACAAGTTGAAAGGAGAAGAAGGAGGATTCTATTTGACTAACTAACAGGAAAATAGAGGGTAAAGTCCAGAAAAAAAAGAAGTGATAAGTAAACTCTAGAAACAGAGGTAGGGGTAACAATGCGAGGAGGATAATGGCTCAATGGTGAGGGGAAGAGAGCTGGTAGAAATAGAGATGCCTTAAAATAGATTAAGTTAATGTAACTGAAGAGACACTGTACTGTGCTTACATCAAAAACGTGGGGGGAGGATCTTAATGTTGGGGGAAAAACAATGTTAAAGATGAATGGAGAAAAATATAAACCTAATTCTCATAACTTTAAATGTGAATGAATTAAACAATCCTATAAAAGAAAAAGCATGCTATTAGATAAGAAAAAAAATCCCACAATCTGTTGCTTACCAGAAACATATTGAGAAAAAGAAAAAATACACAGTATAGAAAAACAGGTGTAAAAAAAATTAACAATGCATCAAGTATATTCAAAAAAACAGCAGTGGCAACCATGTAATCAGACAATGCAAAAACAAACACTCACAAAATTAAAAGGAATAAGCAAGGAAGCTACATTATGTTGAAGGGACCCATAGACAACAAACCAATATCAACATTAAGCTCCTGTATCTTAGCATCTAAATTCATAAAGGAAACATTAACTAGGCTACAAGAATACATAGAGAGTAACACAATCATGACAGGGGATTTCAATATTTCTTTCTCAAGTTTGGAAAAATCCAAGAGAAAAATAAACAAAAAGGAAAATAGAGTAATGAGCAAATTGCTTCAGAAACTAGAGCTAAAAGACATGGTGCATCTCCTAAATGTGTGTGTTCATCCTTTGTTGCCAAAGAAGACCATGCCATCATAGAAATAATGACATGACTTGCACTTGACTTTGTTTTGAGTGAGGGAGGGCTCTGCAGGTCACCATCCTCACTCCTCCTCCAGAGCCATCTGAATCCAGTGACCAGATATTCATCAGAATGACTAGAGATGACCCCAGGATGAGGCAATTGGAGTTAAGTGACTTGCCCCAAGTCACACAGCTAGTGAGTGTCAAGTGTCGGAGGTGAGATTTGAACTCAGGTCCTCCTGACTGCTGCACTGGTGCTCTATCCACTGCACCACCTAGCTAACCCTGCATCTTCTAAATAGGACTACAAAGAATATACATATTTCTCCATGACATGTGAAACTTTTACAAAAATTTTCATATATTATTAGGGTACAGTGATGTTGCAAACAACTATAAGAGACAGAAACAAATTCATTTTTTTTTGCAATATGGCAATATTTCAGGGTATTCACATACAATAATTTGTTTAGCCGTTGCTCGGTTGATGAACATCTATTCAGATTCTAGTTCTTTGCTTTACTTGGAATTTTCTCTCTTTTCAACTGGGGTCATAAAATTTGTTCTGCCTTGTGATTATTCCCTCCCTGGTATTATCGTCCCTCTTAAACATCCTCCCACTGCACCCCTTCCCCCCAACCAATCCCCACTTGTTTCCTTGTTGGGTTTGAAGTACTTCCACATCAGACTGTTTGTTAGTATATTCAATCATTTTGCATCTGTTACATATAAAAGTGAAGTTCATTGGATTCTCACTCCTCCCATCCTTTCCTACATGTTTAGATGTGTTTCTTTTCATGTACCCTAATTATGATATAACAAATTCTACCCCCTTCTTTCTTCTACTTTTCTTTCTTCAAACCTCAGAACAGAAACAATCCATCCACAGGTCTTTTTTATTTTTAACACTCTCAATATCCTTTGAATATATTAATATTCTGAAAGGACACTTGTTTTCTTTTCCTTTATTAGAATGTTAGGTCTTTGTCATTTTATATCCCCTGTCAATTACCAAAATACATTTCCCTTTCTAGTTTCTCTTCAGGCCTGTGTTTGCATTTCAAAGTTCTTATTTAGCTCTGATCTTTTCATCAGAAATTCTTGAAAGTCTTCTATTCCAATAAAGGTTCATATCCTTAAACTCCCTTCCCCCTCCCTGGCAACTCCCTCCCCAATAGGATAGTAACATGGTTTTCAACTTTGTAGGCTTATTCCTGGTTGTGTTGAGGTTTAAGAGGTTCAGGGAACCCCCAAACAACAGAGTACAAGAGAGGGTTGTCTAGAATGAATCCACAAACTCAAGCATTCTTTAACTCAAGGTGGCAAAGATTTAGTAGAACTCCTTAGGGAACTTGCATTTCTTAAGGAACTTGCAACTTAACAGGAATGATGCTAAAACTTTTATAGGAAAAGTAGTGGAATATCTGGCAGATATGCTAATTAGGTGATAACATATAACATTGGTCACTGGCATCATTTGCTTATGGAAACCAGGGGAAGAGGTTTCTCAGGGGTGTATTTTTGATCTGTTATGTCTGTAGTAAGATAACTTTGAGAGTTGATGTGTATAGTTTGACCTCTGGATTGAATATGATAACTTTGGGAATAAATACAAGACAGCCCTGTTTTTAAACTTTTAAATTCTTCAGAGATCAGCTTGTTCTTATGATGGGGAAAGATAGTTTATTTTAGTGGGTCTACTCATGAGTAATTGCAGGGAAAGGTATTTTGTCTTACTGGAGCCCTCTCATGAGTTATTGTTAGGCATAGCGCCCTTGGGCCAGGGAGAAAACTGTCAGGAACAGTGTTTTGAGGCTCAAAAGATACACGAACTTGGAACTGGGGTCCAAGCACAAGCACCCAAGCACCCCATCAGTTGTATTATGTATTATTTTATTATGGGTTACTGTTGTCCAAGAATTCCTTTTTATTAAGTAGAAGTTGCCAACTCTGATGTAATCATGATTTGTAGTCCCTTTGTACTAGAATTGCATTGCTTTTTTCTGGATACTTGCAGTAGTTTCCTCTCTGGTATGGGAGCTCTAGAGGTTGTGTCTGATATTCTTGGGATTTTCTTTTTAGGGTTTCTTAAAGGAGATGATTGGGGGATTCTTCCTATCTTTTCATTGCCCTCTGGTTCTAATAGATCTGGTTGCTCAGTCATTTTTCAGTCATGTCTAACTCTGCTTGACTCCTTGTGGGGTTTTCTTGGCAAAAATATTGGAATGACTTGCCATTTACTTCTCATTTTAAAGATGAGGAAACTGAGCAAACAAGGTTAAGTGACTTGCCCAGGGTCGCGCAACTAGTAAGCATCTGAGGCTGGATGTGAACTCCGAAAGAGGAATTTTCCTAACTTCAAACCTAGCACTAGTTGCCCTAATAGATGTGAGCAGTTTATTTATGATTTCTTTAAATTTAGTGTTAAGAATTTTTTCATCATGGTTTTCAGGAATTTAAATGATTTATCTTTGACCTGTTTTCCAGGTGAGTTTAAAAAACAAAACAACTATCAGCTTACATTGTTTTTCAATTTCTCATAATTTTGATGGTGATGGAATATTACTTGCTCTTTCATTGAGTCATATAATTATGTTTGGTCTTGATTGAAGCAATTATTTTCCTAGAATATTAATAACCAGTTATTAAGTTGGGATTAAGGTTTTTTCCCCTTTATTTCCTCAATTCAAGACCAGCCCCCGTAGGCCAGTCAGTCAGTTTCAGGACAATGCTGATAGATGAGATGGTCCAAATCCTCTGGGTACATGTTCTGTGACCTTGGGCCGGACCCCTCTCAACTAGAAGACCTTATTATTTAGAGAGTAAACAGAGTCTAATCTAGGTGAATTCTTGCCCTTGGGAAATAAACCCATATCACTGTACCTCTCCAATGAGGTTTAGGGTAACCCAGCTTATAAAGATTAAAAACCAAGGTGATCTGGGTAGAGATTCTTTTGTTCCATTGCTGGAGGGCACTGATTCTCATGATCAATCCAGGTCCTCAGCAGGAACTGCTGAAGGCTTTCAGCCCACCTTCCCATTTGAAAGTCTACCCCCTCATTAATTTTTCACCAATCAGGTTGATTTTCACTTATCTGGGGCACCAGTTTTTCCAAAGGTATTTAAGCATTTGGTGATCTCTCTGGTTTTGTCTTTGGTTACAGAGAGAAACCACTGACAACAATTCACTGATCATTAGCTACTTTAATTAATAAATTGATTATTAATTACCCAGAAACCCTGTCTCTTGGGCTTTTTTTCTTCAGTCTATTCTAATCACTTAGTCATAGGCAGTTATTAGGTATTATGTGCTGAGCATTCTGCTAAGTGCTAGAAAAACAAAGCAAGGCAAAACTAAACAGTAACAACAAAACCCGAACACCAGTTCTTGCTCTTAAGGAGCTCACAGTCCAATGTGGGAGACAACATGCAAACAACTATATGTTAAAAAGCTACATATAGGACAAATTACAGATAACCTTAGAATGAATGAATGAACATTTACATAGTGCTTACTATGTTCCAGGTACTGGGCTAAGTGCTTTATAATTCTTATTTCATTAGATCCTTACAACAACCCTGAGAAGGAGATACTATTATTATTCCTGGTTTACAGAGGAGGAAATTAAGGCAGACAGAGGTTTAGCCACTTGCCCAGGATAACACAGCTATTACGTCTCTGAGATTGGATTTGATCCAGGCCCAGCACTCTATCCACCACACTTGGGAAAGACTTCTCACTACAGATAGGATGTTAGCTGGGATTTCAAGGAAGCCAGAGAAGTCAGGAGAGAGGAATAAACATGGAAAGAATTCCTGACATGAGGGACAGCTGATGAAAATATTCAACTTGGAGATGAAAAGTTACGTATGAGAAACAGCAAGGAGGCCAGTGTTACTGGATGACAAAGTACAAGGAGACAAGTCAGGTGTAAGAAGACTGGGAAGATGATGTGTGGCTTGAGAGGCAGAACAGACATCCACAACTTTTCCCCTTACCCTTCTCCAAGGGAGACTTTCTTCCAGGAGGGGAAGCAGGAAGTTAGAAGGAGGTGCCAGACTAGAATTATATCTATCTGTTCCCTTAAGTATTGTTAGTCTAGGGGATATGATAGGGCTCAAGCTAACTTCTGATCACTTTGTCAATATTGGAGAGGAGAGATCCCAAGCTCCCAAGAAGAAGTCCAAGACTTGCTTGACCCCTTTCCAACCTAATATCTGTTCCATAATGAGCACGCGTGGATAGCAGAGAAAAACCATTTATCCAAGTACTGAAAATTGAAAGGATGTCCATCAATTGTGGAATGGCTGAACAAGTTGTGGTATATGAATGTAATGGAATACTATTGTGTTATATAAATGATGAGCAGACAGACTTCAAAACCTAGACAGACTTATATGAACTGATGTTGAGTGAGATGAGCAGAACCAGGAGAACATTGTACACAGTGACAGCCACATGGTGCAATGACTGACTTTGATAGATTTGGCTCTTCTCAACAATGTTAAGAACCTAAAACAACTCCAAAAGACTCATGATGGAAAATGTGATCCATATCCAAACAAAGAAATATCAAATCTGAATGCAAATTGAAGCATATTATTTGCTGTTTTTTTGTTTTGTTTTTTCTTTCTCATGGTTCCTCCTATATGTTCTAATTCTTCTATACAACATAAATATCTTGAAAATGTTTGATAGTAATGTATATGTAGAGCTTATATTGGATAGCACACCATCTTGGGAAGGGGAGAGGGAGGAATGTGGAAAAAAATTAAACCTTATGGAAGTGAACGTTGCAAGCTAAAAATAAATTAATTTGTAAAAAAACAAAAAAGGAAAGAAATGAAAAACCATTTGTCCAAATTTGGTAGCGAGAGAAATCAGAGAAGGTAAGCACAATATAGAGTGAAAGAGCCCTCCCATTGGTAGAGGGAGAGAATTTTAGATCTCACCCAAGGAATTGAATTCTGTAGCACTGAAAGCTGATGACACCATGATGGTGACTGCCAGCTCCTCTTATGTTTTCCCAGCATCTTTTCCTTCAGCAACTTAAGGTGGAGTTGGCTTCTTTCATCTTCTCTCCTGAAGCTGGAAGCCAGAAGTACTCAGAGTGACTTGATGCTCAAAGAGGACTTGAATCTTGAAGACTCCCAAAGGAGACTAAAGAAGGCTTCTGCTCTTCTCAGTTTTACTGCAGGGCAGGGCATTCATCTCCACTGATGAATAGAGAGTCCCATTCTAATAGGCTTTGGTACAAGTGTCACAGTAAGAAGGGACCAGGTTATAAAGAACTTTAAAAGCCAAACAGATGATGTTATATTTTATCCTGGATTTAATAGTGAGACCACTGGACTTCATTGAATGGGAGAGTGACATGATCTGCATTTTGGGAAGATGTATTTGTCAGCTAAGCAGATGATGGACTGGAGTGGGGAGAAATGAGAGCTTTGAGGGCATAAATGACTGTTCTAGAATGGTGACAATGACTGAGGACATAAGGGAGTATATTCTAGAGATGTTGAAAAGTGGAATTGACAGACCTTGGCAAGAAATTGGGAATAAGGGGTCAAGAATGATACCCAGCTTGTGGATCTGAGGGATTAGGAGGATGATACTGCCCTCTACAGGGAAGGAAGGAGATGGGGAGGTTTTAGGGCAAAGATAATGTGTTCAGTTTTGGACATGTTGAGGTTGAAGGTTAAAGATATTAGTTAAAGATGTCTGAAAGGCAGTTGAAGATGTGAGACTAGAGATCAATAGATGGTTAGGGCAGGATAAGTAAATCGAGAATCATCAGCATAGAGAAGGTAGTTAAATTCATGGGAGCTGATAAGATCACCAAGTGAAGTAGTGTATAGAGAGAAGAGAAAATGGCCCAGGACATAGCTAGAGGCCATGATTTGGAGAATGATCTAGCAAAGGGGATTGAGGAGTAGTCAGAGAGGTAGGAAGAGAAGAATCAGGTGAGTAGCATCCTAAACACCTAGAGAGAAGAAAGTATCAAAAAGGAGAGGGTAATCAACAGTGTCAAAGGCTGCAGAGAGGTTAGGAGAATGAGGATTGAGAAAAGGATACTGCATTTGGCAAATAAGTAATTAGTGGTAATTTTAGAGAGAGAGATGTTGGCATAATGATAAGATTAGAAAAAGATTGTAAAGGGATAAGAGTGAGAGTAAGAGGAGACAAAGTGGAGCCATCAATTACAGACACTAACCTTAGTTACAAAGGAGAGAAGAAATGTTGGACAATAATTAGCAAGGATGGAAAGATCAAATTGGGATATTTTGAGGATGAGGGAGACATGGGCATATTTGTAGACTGTAAGGAACAAGTCAGTAGGTAGGCAGAGATTGAGAGTAGGAATGACAGTGGTGGAAATCTGTTGAGCAGGTTAGCCCTGGCAAGGAGTAAAACCATTTCATCACGTAAGATAGTGATATCATATAAGCGATATGAGATGAGGCGGATGGAAGAAGAGGGAGTTTATGGCAAATGGCCTCATTTTTTTCTGTTAGATTTTTTCTTTTTTCTGAAACAAGTAGGGAGAACCATGGAACATTTAAGGAAGGAGAAAAGATTTAGAAAGGCTGTTGTGGAGAGTGGGATAATGAGTTGATAAAGGAGGGATAGTAGGACTGACTAACAGCAGTTGAAGTTGTGCAACATAAATTTGTAATGGGCTCAGCTAGAACGATTGCATGATTTTCTACACCTGTGTTCAGCAGTACATGTATAGGGACAAAGGCAGTGGATGGTGGGAGTGATCTAAAGCTGAATCTGGGCACCAGAGACTAAAGAAAACATGACAGTATAGAGTTGAATTGCTTCACCAAGAGGTCAAGATATGGAAAGGAGAAGATGGTGTTAGTACAGAGGAGATTTGCAAGTTGGGAGAATTTGGAGGAGAATTAAGAAGTCAAGGGACTGGAGGTCAGAGCATGGACAAAGAGTTGGATTTGGTAAAGGAAGACAGAAGTGTAGCCAATAGATTATAATCAGATAAGGGTGTTTGGAATTCTTTAACATGGAAGTGGTATATTTGTGGGTGATGGCAAGATCAAGGGTATGATCATCTTTGCATGTGAGTAGGGTAGGGGATGGAGGAATAGGTTATGGAATAAATTGAGGAACTTAAAGGTTATAGTGTTTGAGGGGGCATCAATACGTATGTTGAAGTCCCTTAGTATGAGGGCAGGAATTGGGGAGGAGAGAAAAAATGTGCGCCATGTATCAAACTCATTGAGGAAGAAAGGAGAAGGACCTAAATGTCTGTAGACAATAGCTATCAGAATTTTGATTGGGTGACAGAAGTGAATATCATAAACCTCAAAGGAGGAGAGATTATTATTGAGTGATGGAGGTAGGAAAAGGACCTGCAAGTGGCAATGGGAAGCAAGGATTTTTCCAACTCCCTTGCCTCAAGAGAATAAGCGAAGGGGCAACCAATGCTGAAAAGAGTGGCCAGGGAGGCTGTGTCTTTGGGAAAAGTGGGGGGGATTGGGTCATGGTATGGTGGCCAAGGGAGCCAGATTTTAGTAATAGCTATAAAACAAAAGGAGTAGTAGAGGAAAAGATTTTGAATAAAAGTTATTGACTACGGAACAGGCATTCCAGGGAGCACTGTGGAAGGAGAGGTTGATGTTGGTTTAGAATTTCAGGATAGGAAAGTTAAGGAGAATGGGAAATAAGGAATCAAGTAATGGTGAATGGATAATGAAATTTGGATGATGATCTATAGGAGTTCAAAATCACGGGAATGTGTAGGACATGGATATATGTTCATCACTGAGTGAAAGTCAACACTCTTCTTCTAAAAGGAGGCTAGAGATTGGGCTGCAATATGAGATCAAAGAAAGAGAAAAAGGACATGTATATAATTTAAATATATATATTTAAATATATAAATATTTTAAATGACTCTTTTTAATAGTAGCTCCAAATTGGAAATTAAGGGACTTTTTTCCTATTGGGGAATTATTAAAATACAGTATAAAAATATAATGGAATATTATTATGCAATAAGAAAAGATGAAATGGACAGTTTCTAAGAAAACTGGGAAGACTTCTACAAATTGCTATAGAGTGAAGTGAGAAGTGGAAGAACAATTATAGAAACACTATAAAGAAAAATATCTTTGAAAGACTTTAGAACTCCGATTGATGAATTGATAAACCACGAGTACAAAAGAATGAAGATGAAACATGTCATTCATCACCTTCCAGAGAGGTGATTAACTTAAAATGCAAAGAAATACATACATTTTCATAGAATCTGTTTTCCTGGACTTATGTTGATGATGAAGGTTTTCTTCTGCTTTTTACCTTTTTGTTGTTCAAATTGAGTGGGAAGGGAAATGAGATGGATATTATTTTTTTTTAAATTATTTTAAGTAGAGACACCAGAACCATGAAAGTGATTGGGCCAACAAGACCTTTAGTGTTTTCTGATGTTTCAGTCTTGCTCCTTGGAAATATACTCTTTTCCTCTGCCCCAGGACACTTAAGGGAGAGACGTACTAGACGAGCTTTGTGAAAGCAGAGTTGGAGCCAGATCAGACATAGCTGATCTCTATTCCCTACAGGCTTAGGGAGACCAGGGCTGTGGGGAGCTGTCAGGAGAAGAAAAGTCCACCCACAGAAAATCAAAATTTAAACGGTTTTTAAAATTATTCTGTAAATATGATCAGGAAGAGTCTTGCTTTGATCTAAACGTCTGATTCTGAGACCTGGTTAGGTCTATCATGAGAGGATGCAGAGAGGGTGCTCTGCTTACCAGCTGTTTTCCAGGGAGCACAATGTATTGAAGCTCAGACCATGGACTTTCTTCCTTGCATCTCTCTTGACTCCATTCTGGCTGAAAACAAATCAAAAACAGAGTTACTCTGAGGTAACATAAATGAAAGGATATGAAATGAGATAATGTGGAAGTGTTTTTAAATATTTAATGATAATATATTATTACAAGTATTATGTAATATATGACCACATAATATAATAATTATATTAAAATTTAATATTAAAGTTAATTGATATCTTTAAAATTTAATTATGAACATAAACATAAATATTTCAATATGTTCAACAATGAAAAAATATGAAACTACATTCGAACTACATAGCTTTTTTTTTTGGCAAATGAAATGTAACCTGAAAGTAACTACTCAGATTGTCTTCTTCTGACATTCTTCATGTTCTCTTCTAAGAATTTTCAATGTTTCATCGATGTAACGTTTGTAGTTTTGGGGGCGGTATCATTATCATTACTCACCAGCTGCCACCCAACCCCACCCTCAGTAGAAATTCTTCTATGTAGCAAGTATGGTCAAGAAAAGCACAAGTCCAAATCAGCCTTTTCTGAAAATGTCCCTCATTCTGTAGCTCTAGTTCATGTCTTTTGTTCCTATGACCCCTTGATTTCCCAATATATCTTTCTCTTTCCCCTCCAGAAGAGCTAGCTATTCTTTCTGACAAAACCTAAGACAAGAAAAAGGGGAAAAAATACAGTTGAGTAATACATTAAAAGGGCAGCTAGGTGGCGCAGTAGATAGAGAGCCAGGCATGGCGTCAGAAAGACTCATCTTCCTAAATTCAAGTCCAGCCTCAGACAATTATTAGCTGTGTGACCCTGGGCAAGTCACTTAACCCTATTTGCCTCAATTTCCTCATCTGTAAAATGAACTGGAGAAGGACATGGCAAACCACTCCAGTATCTTTGCTAAGAAAACCCCAAATGGGGTCATGAAGAGACATGGCTAAACAACAACACATTAAAAAGTCTGACTTCATATGTGCCATTTTATACTCATATTCCCCACCTCTGCAGAGAGGAGCATTGTGCCTTTTCTTATCTCTCCTTTTTGGTGCCATGCTTGGTCACTATAATTTCACAGCATTCACCTTTCATTGTTTTGTTGGCTTTTTTCCCCACTTACATTGTTGTAGCCTATACACATACACACACATACCTACATGTATACATATATATAGTTTCCCTGATTCTATTTCATGTCTTCCTATACTTGTTTTTGTTATACTCAGCATTTCTTACAACAGAGTAATATTTTATTACATTAATGTACCGTAACTTGTACCTGTTGATGTGTAGGTATCTACTTTGTTTCTAGTTCTTTTCTACTACAAAAAGAGTTGTTAAAATATTTTGGTGTACCTTGGGCCATTCTTTTTATCACTGAGATATATGTCTAGCACTGAGATCTTTGGGATAAAGAATATGAGCATTTTAGTCCAAATGCCAAATTTCAAGTTTCTTTCCAGAATGAGTAGACCAATTCACAGCTTCACTAATAGTGCATTATATGCCTATCTTTCCACTACCCTTTCAACAATTACTGTTCCTAATTTTTTGGGTATGAGGTGAAACCTCAGAGTTGTTTTGATTTGCATTTTCTCTTAATATTAGTGATTTGGAGCATCCTTTTCTATGGCTATTAAGAACTTATAATTCTTTTGTGAACTCTGTTGGCATCCTTTGACTACTTATTTATCAAGGAATGGTTTTAGGGTTTAAGACTTGTTGCAAAGATTTCCCCCAACTCTTACCTTAGTTGTATTTGGTCTCTGAAAAACTTTTCAAAATCATGTAACTAAAATAATTTATTTTACATTTTGTAAAGGTCTCTTTTCCTTGTTTGTTTAGGAATCTTCCCTCTAGCCACAGCTGTAAAAGGAAGTTGAGTTGATTCTCTTCTAATTTTTTATAACATAAACTTTATTGTTCAAGTCATATAGCCATTATGAGTCTATTTTGGTATATATTATAATATGTTACTCTTAACCTAATTTCTATCAACAAGCTTTCCAATTTTCCTGTTTTGTTTTTTTTTTTTGGTCAAATAAGGAGTTTTTTTCAAAGGCAATTATGTTTTCTAATTTGTAGAACACTCGGTACCAGGGTTCCTTTATTTTAAATTTTTCCTGTTCTAATCTGCTTCATTGATCTACTTTTCTATTGTTTTTAACCAGTACCGAATAATTTTGATGACTATTGTTTTATAATACAATTTGAAGTCGGGAGGTACTCTTCATTCCTTTGATATGCTAGATCTTTTGTTTTTCCAAAATGAATTCTATTAATTTATTTAGCCCCATAAAGTATCCTCTTGTTAGTTTGATTGACACAGTACTAAATAACATACTTGAAAGTGTTTTGAAAACTGGAGCATTGTAAGGGACTTTAGAAATCATTTAGTCCAATCCCCTCATTTTGTAAATAAGGAAACTGAGGTTAATAGGGTAGAATTCACATAACTGGAAAGTGGTAGACTCAGGACTCGAATCTAGGTCTTCTAATTCCAAGTGGACTCAAAGTCCAGGCTTTTCCCACTACACTATGCTGCTCCATGGAAGATGTTGTCTGAAACACCGGTAGGCTTTTGAGGAATAGATTTGGAGTCAAAGAAACTAGGTCTATTTACTTACCATCTGTGTGATTTTGCGCAAGTCTTGTCCCCTATTTCCTCAATTGTAAAAAGAAGTTAGACTAAGATATCCTCTACATTTACGACCCTATAAAATTCAAATTTTAGCTGAAGTACTTAAGATTTCAGTTTCAACTTTTCATTTTGCTATCAAGTCAGTAAATAGCCACTACGTTATTTAAAAATACAACCTGCTTCCTTAAAATAACAGGTAGGTTATTCTTTGTATACACTCCTTCCTTCCTATTTCTGAGAAACACTAGATCTGAACCAGTAGAGAGTTTCTTCCAAATACTGTCTAGAATACCCAGTTGGAATTTCCTGTCTCCATCTTAGGAAATCTTACCCAAAACACCCCAGTTCTTATTATAAGTGAACTTACACCAAAGGGTGGTTCCTGAAAAATGAAAAGGCGGTAAGAAGGCAGGAAATAACAGAATAATTTACACAGGCTGCCCACTGAGGTGAACGAACTTCCTGTCAGCTCTTCAATCAGGGATTAAGCAATGTGACTGACCACACAGACTCTGCAGAGATTAAGGAGTGTGTGTGTGGAAGGGGGTGTTAGGTCCGCGTCGACCACTTTCTGTCACTCGTTCAGCCATGAAGACGAATGCAACAGCTGAATCCCAAGGCGCTGATTTCCCGTGGCATTTTCTTGGTGGACAGAGAGGTCTCTGTTTCATATGCAAGAGGGGTGAGCAAGGGATAGTGAGCCGTATCAGTTAAGCAGATAAATGGGATCAGACAAGATTATCCCTGGGCAGTCTCACTGCAGCAGGCACACCAAATACCTACTTCTTGGTGCTCCAGCTGCCTTAGTTCCTGGCCACTTTCCTCCCTGATCATCCTTATCCTCTCATCCCACAGTGCATTTTTCAGACTGGCTAGCAAGCCCTTCTGCTCAGCTAGCCTTCCGCACCCTAAGGCACAATTTCCTTCTCCTCCCATTTCCTTCTTTTCTACACAACCTCAACACTCCACTTCTCCCCTTACCCCTCCCCCCCCCCCAACCCTCTTCACCAAACTTCCAAGCTCCGAAGTGGCCAAGCCTGGTTACAGCAGTTTCTCTTTAAAAAAAAGACCAGGGCTCCCTGAAAATCGTTGGCAGAGATCCAGGGAAAACGAGGCATCCTCCTTTGCAACGCTGGTAAACTGAAAATATACAAAGAAGAAACACTGTCCTACCTCTTTCTCGGCCTTTACAGATGCTCAGTCTCTGTCAGCAGCAACACCTTTCTGGGAACAGAAGGAAGCAGGGCTTCAGCAGTGGTGCCAACGTGTGCGGAGTGCGATTGAATGATTTTGGTCATTTCAAGCCGGGAAGGATGGTGAATGAAAAAACACCGGAAGAGAAAGAACGGACTGATTTTTCTTATTCAAGTCCTACTAAATCATACATGTGAAAGGTTGGCAATCGATCCTGGGGGAGAAATCTAAAAGATCAAGAAGACTAGCACCTATGTCTGTTCGTGTTATGTGCGGGACCAGTGAGAGGAATTAGGGTGTGGGCCTGATGCCGGTGTCGTTGTTGGGAGTGGGGATAGAAGGTGGGGGTGGGGAGAGAGATTTCTGGTGCAATCTGCCCCTGAGAGGAAGATACGCTTAGAGTTGTTTTAGAGCCGCTCTGCTCGAAAGGTCGCCCGCAGTTTCTTAGTTCACCTTATATCCATATCCTTCAAAGCTGAGCAATATTGATAGATTATCCCTTCTCCCCACTTTTCCACAGCAGAATCTCGGAGACTTTCGTGCTACCCCACGGGGGTAACCAGACCTTTCCATAAAGGACACGAATGCCTCTTGCTAAGGCAAACCACGTTTTCACCGAGGATTTTCCCCCAGGATGTTGGAGGGAGTGACGAATTTAGATATATAGTAGAAGCAGCAATGTAGGAAGTTGCATTTGTGCTGGGTGATGAGAAAGGAGTTAGCAAGATTGTTAAGTTTAATCAACAGCGCCCCCCTCCGCTTTTTTGTCTGTTTCTTAAAGGGGAAAAAATACTTTCCCCTGACCCAATTGCAAGGTATATCAAACAAACTTGTATTCTTTCGTTGTTCTTGAGTTTGGGTTTTTTGTTTTTATTTTCGCAAATATCTGCGCAAAGAATGGTATCAGAGTATAAGAGCCTCCTTCCTTTCCACCCTCCTTCGTTCCTTCCCTCCCTTATCTTATAACGAGTGTGTATATGACAGTGACCAACTGTAACGCTGGACGACCAAGAAAGAGGTTTGCCGGGAGGTTCCCTTGCGGGTGGATTCCCGTATGCTTGGGAGGGGAGCAGCTCACCCTTCCTTTTCCCCACCTCTCGTCCCCACCTCATGCTTCCCTGAAGTCACCTGGTTTCCTGGCTGCCCTGGCTGCAGGAAGCGGCGCAGAACACATAGATCCACCGATCTAGAGACTAGAGAGGCACACCTCACTCCTTAATACCTGTTCTATGTGATGAGTTAGAGAAGCAGGACTGCACATGGTCGATGACTCCTTGTCCCTTTCCTGCTCTGAATGCTCTCACTGTGGAGAGGAGTCGGGAAGGAAAAAGGAGGTTCCTTCCTTTCTCAGGGACTAGTGTGACTCTGCCTGAGTTTGAACTATCCCTACAAATTACGAAAAGAAAATCCACTCTTGTGAGGGAAATAAAGCCGCCCTTCTTTCACAATTTGCAGCTTGTATAAAAAATAAATTTAACATTCATTTTCCTGCTGCAAAGGCATGAGCTGCTTCAAAATTGGACATTTTTGTTTGTTTTTGGTTTTTATCATTCTTCCGACTATCCATGACTTCAGATTGCATTAGCTTTCATGCATTGTTCCTGTATTGATTATTCTTCTTACTTACAAGTGAATTTTACCAAAGAACAATTAATTCCAATGCTATATAAATTATTTGGAAAAAATAGGCGAGTTCTACCAAATTCTTTCTATACAAATATGGTGCTGATACCTGAACCAGGAAGAGTCAAAGCAGAGAAAGAAAGTTATGGACCACCCTGATGCATATAGATGCAAACATCTTAAATAAAATATTAGTAAAGAGATTACAGCAATTTATCAAAAGGAAAATACATCATGACAAAGTAGGATTTATACTAGGAGTGTGGGACTGCTTCAATATTAGGAAAATCATCAGCATAATTAACCATATCAATAACAAAATTAACAGAAGTCATATTATCCCCATATGTGCAGAAAAAGCTTTTGACAAAATAAAACACCTGTTCCCAATTAAAAACACTAGAAAGCACAAGAATAAATGAAATTCTCCTTAAAATGTAAAACAGCATCCATCCAAAATCACTAGCAAGTATTAATGGGGATAAGCTAGTAGCATTTCCAATAAGATCAGGAATAAAACAAGAATGTCCATTATCACCACAATTATTGAGTATTGTGCTAGAAATGTTAGCTTTATCTATAAGAAGAAAAAGAAACTGAAGAAAAACCCAACAGCAAGAGATAGAGAAATTCATTCAAAATAACTGTAGACAATATGAAATATTTGGGAGTCCACCTGCCAAGACAAATCCAGGAACTATATGAACATAATTATACAACTACACAATTACACAACACAATTACAAAACACTTTTTACACAAATAAAATCAGATCTAAATAACTGGAAAAATACTAGTTACTCATGAGTAGACTGAGCTAATGTAATAAAAATGATACTTCTACCTAGATTAATTTACTTATTCAGTGCCTTACCAGTCAAACTATCAAAAATCATTTCATAGAGCCAAAAAAATTAAAAAATTCATCTAGAAGAACAAAATATCCAGAATATCAAGGGAAGTAACGAAAACAAATGCAAGGAAAGTGGTGTAGTAGTACAAGATCTAAAACTCTATTAACAAGCAGCAATCATCAAAACTACTTAGTACTGTCTAAGAAATAGAGTGGTAGATTCATGGAATATGTTAGGTACACAAGACAAAGTAGTCCATGACTACAGTAGTCTACTGTTAGATAAACCCAAAGACTCTAGTTTCTGGGATAAGAACTCAGTATCTGACAAAAATTGCTGGGAAAACTGGAAAATAGTATGGCAGAAACTAAGCACAGACCAACATCTTACACCATATACCAAGATTAAATCAAAATGGGTATGCCATTTAAATATAAAGAGTGATACTCTAAGCAAATTAGGAGAACAAGGAATAGTTTACCTGAAGAATCCATAGAAAAGGGAAGAATTTATGACCAAACAAGAGATAAAGAACATTATAAAATGCAAAATGGATAATTTTGATTATGTTAAGTTAAAAAAAAGTTTTTACATGAACAAAGTCAATGCACCCAAGACTAGAAGGGAAGTAGAAAGCTAAGAAACAATTTTTACAGACAGTGTTTCTGATAAAGGTCTTATTTCTAAAATATATAGAGAACTAAGTCAAATGCATAAGAATACAAGTCATTCCCCAGTTGAGAAATGGTCAAAGATTGTCAACAGGCAATTTTCAGATGAAAAAATAATGCTATCTATAGTCATGAATGCTCTAAATCACTATTGATTAGAGAAATAAAAATTAAAACTCAAGTATGAAATTACACCTATCAGACTTGACTATCATGACAAAACAGGAAATGATAAATATTGGAGATATGGAGAAATTGGAGCACTAATGCATTGTTGGTGGAGTTGTGAACTGATCCAACCATTATGGAACTTATTTTGGAACTATGCCCACAGGGCTATAAAACTGTGCATACCCTTTGACCCAGAAATGCCACTTCTAGATCTGTCTCCCAAAGAGATCATAAAAATGGGAAAAGAATCCAGATGTACAAAACTAATCATAGCAGCTCTTTCAGTAGTGGCCAAAAATTAGAAATAGAGGGGATGCCTATCAATTGGGGAATGGCTGAACAAGTTGTGGTTATATGAATAACAGAATGCTATTGTTCCATAAGAAATGATGAGCAGGCAGAATCAGAAAAAACCCGGAAAAATTTACATAAATTGATTCTGTGAAGTGAACATAACCAGGAGAATATTTTACTCAGTAACAGTAAGATTGTGGGATGACCCACTTTGATAGACTTAGCTCTTCTCAGCAATGCAACAATTTAAGACAGTGCCAAAGGACTCAAGATGAAAAATGATATCCACATCCAGAAAATGAGCTATGGAGTCTGAATGCAGATCAAAGCACACTATTTTCTCTCTCTCTTTTTTTGGCTTTCCCCTGGGTCCTAACTCTTTTTCACAACATAACTAATATGGAAATGTATGATCTAATTATACATGTATAGCTTGTATCAGATTGTATGCCATCTTGGAGAGAGGGAGAAAAATTGGAGCTCAAAATCTTGTAGAAATGAATGTCAAAAACTAAAAATAAATAAATATTTTTTAAATTGAAAAAAATTAAAAAACTCTTTAGTAAAAACTAATCTAACTGACATTGGGGAGTATAGAGTTGGGATATTGCTCCATCCATACTATACCTTGATAGTAAAATCTTCAAGGTCTTTTAAACTCTACACTACTTAAATGGCTTTTGAGCTTTTATTTATCTGCTATGATTTCATGGATTCGAGAAGTTTTGATATAGTTAGCATTAATAGAGAAAAAGAAAAAGTAAGATAAAACCAAATCAAAGTAAATAATTTAACATCTTTCTGAAGTGGTGACTATGAGGAAATGAAGATTCAAACCCAAGCTTTGTGTCTCCACCTCCCCTTTAAAAGGATGGAGTGGCAGATCTAAATAGTCAAGTAAGTGATACCAAATCTTTGCAGTTCACAGTAGATTTCTCCATATAAAGAGGTAGTCATGAGCATAAGCAGCCCCAGGAACTTTGATACTACGAATATGTTTCAGAGAATTACCCTGTACCACCACACACTTGATGTTAGCTGACCCATTAGGCAAGATCCCCATTCCTTGGGAGTCCCATGGGAGATTAGGAAGAAATAGAAAATCCATTCTTCATTTAAGGCCTGTTTGGGACTCCCTCTTTCTTCTGTGGGGGCTGGGTAGATATGTTCTCCTCCCTTCATTGCCAGTCAAGAAGTCACCTCCCAACAGTGCCACCCCTTGTTCCTCCAAGCTCTCCCTGGAGAAGTATACTGACAACAAGGTGAAGGAGCCAAATCATTGTAGATTATAGTAAGCAAAGGTCTACAATGGGCCTGACTTTACTACTGCCCCTGCCAGCTACTGTTCTGCCACACTGGGGCTAGATTGTACCTAAGTCTTCCCTACTGTGCACAGATTGCTGCGAGTATATGTTGTCACTGCCCGCCTATATGTGGCAAGAACACTGCGAATGTTGCAGACAATACCCTTGACTTGTCTACCACAGCTGCTGTGCAGTAACACAGGATAACTCAAGCAAATCCAAAGGATTGTGGTTCATCATTCCAGGGCTCACATCTCCCTTTTTTTCTGGCCTTCAAATTTTCTGATGCAGGCAATTCTTCCTGCTGGTAGTGGGACACCACTGAGGGACCAGCAATTTCAGACATCACGAATTAGTAAGGCTGACACCAAAACTGGAAATGTCTATCTCAAGAACATCCACATATGCTCATGAAAAGACATGAAGCAAAGCCAATAAATCCCTCCAAAGCCAAAGTCTCCTCTAGGAGGACACTAGATGACACAGTGGATGGAGCACTGAGCCTGAGTTCAGGAAGATCTGAGTTCAAATCCAGTCTCAGACACTTACTAGCTGTGTGATCCTGGGAAAGTCACTTAACCACTGTCTGCCTCAGTTTCCTTAACTGTAAAGTGGGGATAATAACAACACCTATGTTGCAAAGTTGTTGTGAGGATGAAATTAGATAATATTTGTAAAGCTCTTAGCACAGAATCTGGCACATATTGTATATTTAATAAATGCGTTATTTTTTGGTGTTTAATCATTGTCATCTCTGATTCTTTGTAACCCCAAGGGTCCTTCTTGGCAGAAAAAAAACTGGAGTGGTTTTCCATTTCCTTTTCCAATGCATCCCCACTTTTCAAGATAAGGAACAGAGTCAAATAGGGGTTAAGTGATTTGCCCAGGGTCACACAGCTAGTAGGTTCTGTGTCCAGGTTTGAACTGAGATCTCTCTGGCTCCAGGCCCTTTGATCTATCCACTAAGTCACCTTGCTGCCCCTATTTCTTCTCTTTTTTGAAACTTTTAAAACTGATGTAGCATCACTTGTCTTCAGCAAATTAATTGAGGGTAAAATTGGACCATTTCTCCATTTCCTCCATTTCAGAAAAGTCTCTGAGTTCCAGAGGAGAACTGAGCATTGCCCTTTCATAGCCAAGGCTGTTCAGTTGTTTCAGTTGTGTCTGACTCTTTAGGACTCCAACTGAGGATTTATTTCCTTCTCCAGTTTATTTTATAGATGGGGAACTGAGGCAAACAGGGTTTAGTGACTTGCCCAGAGACACACAGCTAGTAACTAAGTATCTGAGGTCAATTTTGAACTCATGAATATGAATCTTCCTGACTCTAGGCCCATCACTCTATACACTGCACCATTTAGCTGCATCATGTCTAATATAATAGTACCAAAAGAATCACAAAAAAAGTCCGTGTGGCACAATTTTGGTTGACCTTTCAAATACTAATCTTTTTTTAAAATGTTCCTTCAACATAGTTGTTAGATAATCCTAAAATTTTCAGGAATCTACATTGCTCTCATTGCTGAAGTCAAAAGAAATAAACTGATTGTTCAGTTTTGTCATTTCCAAAATCCATTCAAAACCAGAGCTATTTCCCTATTCACATACAAATGTAGTTGCATTTGTTGCAAGGGCAATTGCCAGATCTTGAAGTTGGCTTTTCCTTCCATTCCCAACTATTAATAATATAAAGACATTAGATCCCAGCAATGCCAGGGTATATTTCATTCTTCTGCTTTTGTCTTTTCCTACTGGGGGAGGGATCACTTTCAGTGTCCAAGATTAAAATCCTTTAAGTTGCTTTAAAGGTATACTGATTTCTGAGGAAAACTCTAGTAGAATTTGGAGGCTTAAATGGAATGCCTCAGGATAGCATAGATGATGGGTCTAAAGGATAATTTAGCATCATTCTTAAGGACACAGAGCATATTCCTATTGGTCAATCAGTAAATAGTCATTGATTAAGCACTATGTGACAGACACAGTGCTAAATACTGGGTAAACAAAGGAGAAAGACAGCATCTGCTTTGAAAAAATTCAAAAAGCTCAAAACCTAATGAAGGAGATAACATGCAAAGAACTATGTACAAACAAGCTACATATGGGGTAAATAGGAAATAACCAATGAAAGGAAGGCACTAAAATTAATAGGGATTGGGAAAATAGCTAGGATTAAGACGAGAAGTGAAGATGAGGAGGGAAAATGTTTCAAGCTTAGCAAAAGTGCTTAGAATCAGGAGATAGGTTGTCACTGGATCAAAGAGAATATCTATATGATATAAGGTGTGAGAAGACTGAAAGTATGTGTATGTGTGTGTGGGAGTAAATAACAAAGAGCCTTGAATGTCAAATACAGTAATTTGTATTTAATCCTGGAGGTTGTAGGGAGCTGCTAGAATTTATTATGTCTAGGGGTAATATAGTCATACCTGTGTTTTAGGAAAATTCCTTTGGTGTATAAATTGAGAATGGACTGGAGAGGTGAGAGAATTGTGGTAGGCAGACCAACCAGTAGGATTTTGCAGTAGTTAAGGAGTGAGGGGATGAGGGCCTCTACCAGGATTATTGCAGTATCAGAAGAAAGAAGGGGGCATATTCCAGATACGTTGCAAAGGTGAAATCGATAGACCTTGACACCAGATTTGATATGGGAGTGAAAGACAGAAGTTAAAGATGAAAGCTAGGTTGTGAGCCTAGGAGGCTAGGAGGATGTTGGCACCCCCAACAATAATAAAGAAGTTTAGAAGGAGAAGGGTTTGGGGTTAAAAATAATAGATTGACTTTTAAATATGTTCAGTTTAAGACGTTTACATGACATCCAGTTTGAGATACAAAGGGAGCTGGAGATGCAAGACTGGAGGTTATCGCAGAAGTTACAGCAGGTTAAGCAGATGTGAGAATCATCAGCCTAGAGATGATAGATAATTGAATATATGGGAGCTGAATGAAGTAGTATAGAGGGAGAAGGCAGAACCCTGAGGGATACCCATGGGTAGGGGGCATGATCTGGATGTTGCTGTTCATTAATTCCAGTTGTATCTGACTTTTCATGACCCGATTTGGGGTTTTCTTGGCAAAGATACTGGAGTGGTTTTGCCATTTCCTTCTCCGGATGAGCAAACTGAGAAAAACAGGGTTTAAGTGACTTACCCAGGGTCACACAGTTAGTAAATAACTGAGGCCAGATTTGAACTCAGGAAGATGAGTCTTCCTGCCAGCACTGTGCCACCTAGCTGTCCTCTGATCTGGATGAAGATTCAGCAAAAGCAGAGTGAGGTGGAGCAGTCAGAAAAGTAGGAGGAGTATCAGGAGAAAGTAGTTTCACAAAAACCGTGAAAGAAGATAGGATCAAGGAGAAGGAAATGATCAACAATGTCAGAACCTACAGAGAAGTCAAGAAAGAAAAGGACTGAGAAAAGGACATTGATTTTGGTAATTAAAAAACCATTAGTAACTTTGGAGAGAGCCATTTCAGGTGAATGATGAGGTTAAAAACCAACTTGTAGAGCTGTAGAGTTCTTACATGAAAAGAGAAACTGGACGTACTGACTATACACAAACTTCTCAAGAAGTTTAGCCAGATGGGGACAAGAGAAGGGAGGGATGATAGAAGACAGGGAAGATTGGTGATAGGGAAAATTAGAATGCTTGGTGTATTGGGGAGGGGGGAGGGGATAAAAGGGGAGAAAATTTGGAACCCAAAATTTTGTGAAAATGAATGTAAAAAGTTAAATAAACAAATTTTATTAAAAAAAAAAGTTTAGCCAGAAAAAGCAGGAAAGCTATAAGACAATAGTTTATGAAGATGAAAGACTCAAGGGAGGACTTTTTGAGAATGAGGGAGACATGAACATGTTTGTAGGCAATGGGGAAGCAGCCAGAAGACAGACTGAATATAAGAAATTATGGCTGACAGAGAGGGAAATCTACTGAAGCAGATGGGATTGAGAGGCATCCCTTATGCAGGTAGGGGAGGCTAATTTAGTAACGAGAAAGGATGCCTCTTCAGGTGGAAAAGGAGTGAAGGGGAAGATAGTGGGAGAAGGAATCTGTATAGTATGAGATGGAGAGGAGGGGAGAAGAGGGACCTGTCATCAAATGGTTTCAATTTTTTCAGTAAAATATGAGGCAAGGTTCTCAGTTAAGAGACTGGGGAGAAGGGAAGCCACAGGATGTTTGGAGGAGGAATGAAAAGTTTTGAGAAATTACTGTGATGAGTGAGACAGAGAACTATTTAGGAAGGTGCAGAAGGATTGCCTAGTAGCAGTGAGGGCCCAGTGGAGATTATGTAAGATAAACTTGTAGTACACCTTGTTAGCACATTTTCATGGTTTTCATTACTTTGTTCAGCAGCATGTGTGCAAGAGTCAAGGTGGTGAATGGTGGGAGCAATCTAAAACTGAGGCTTGCTTGAGCATAATCAGTGATGTAAAGAGGCAAGGGATTCAAGAGAAGAGGATAGTATAGAGTCACAATAGTTCTCCAAGGGGTCAAGACAGAGAAAGGAAGAGTGTGTGGCTAGTACAGGGGTGATAGCCTGGTAGAGAACTTGAAGGATTAGAAGTCATGGTGTGGATGAATAACAGGATTTGGTATTAGAGTCAGAGGAAAAGATGGAAAGATAAGGGGATTTTCAGAGTTCATGAACATGAAGGTGGAGCATTTGTATGTTATGGCAAGATCAAGGATCTTGTATGTGACCAAAACTGAATGAAAGAGTAGGTCGTGGGAAATAAGTAGGTTATAGTGTTTGAACAAGAGTCAATATTGAAGTTTCCTAGCATGAGAATAGGAGTTGAGGAAGAGAAAAAAATTGTGAGTCAAGTACTAAATTATTTGAGGAAGGAAATAGAGTGTCCTCAAGGTCCTGACTATAGCTGCCAAGATGTTGATTGAGTGATAAATGATGATTGGGTATGGATTTCAAAAGAGAAGAGATTCCTGAGTATGATGGTAGGTTGAGATTCTGGAAGTAGCAATGGGGAAGGAGTACAGATATTTCTCACTTCATGCTTTGTATAGGTGGACCTTATTCTGCAGACCTCTACTAAATCAATTTTTACGTGATAAGATTTTGTCTGAAGACATGCAGAAGGGAGGATTGTGCAATTGTAGAGGGAGGAGGTCAGCACAGGGTTCAAGGATACAAGGGGCCAGGAACAGAGAAGTGAAAACAGGAGGAGGAACACTTGGGGCCACGGCCAGATATATAGAGGACTTGTCAGAACTCAGAGGAAGAACATGCAGAGGGGCAGACACATGGGGGCCAGACATAGATACAGATAGGAGAATGTGAGAAATGATTCATTTGAACCACTACTTTCTTCTAATCATTTGAAATCTTACATAAATCAAATAGGGATAATTAGATGATAGGTTCTTGTAGTGAGACTTCATAGTGGACCTCAAACTTTAATGTAACATTCTCTACTTGGTTTCCAGTTATGAAGCTCATTTGTGTAGTCAGAAGAATGCTGACAAAAGTATCTCCATCCTATTTTGCTCAAGCTCCATGTCCAAGCCTAATATGGGTGAGATGCCTTGGTCCTTTGGTAAGTCTTCAATTTATTTTTGTACTTCTATACTACCCTTTCTTGCCCAACATAAGCAGACAACCATCTTATGACCACTTGGTCACCAGAGATAACTCTTGCCTTGCCCATATTAATTATTGGCCCTTGATCTAAGTCTATCAACAAATGAGATTCTGTATTTTATCATGCCTTTTCACGTATTGGGTATCAAACCCTATCAAAACAAGGTCCTGGGGACCAGGGCCATCTCCGATGAAGAGGAACATCTAGTCCATTTTATAAGAGGGGACCATGAACCAAAGTGCCATTAGCTCAAAACTCTTCTTTTACTTTTTCTAAAAAGAAACTGAAGCTTTTTTCAAAAAGTTTGAACTTTTTTCTGTAATATGTTTTTGTGCTTCTTCCTATCATGTACCCTTTTCTGTCTCCTCCTTTTCACATCTCCCATTACAATCCCTTAAATCACATTTTTATCATCACATCATTTACTTTATACCCACTCCCTCTACTTATGTGTATCCCACTTAAATATCATAATAAGCATACAGTTGTCAAGATTAACAAGTATCATCTTCCCTTATAGGGATGTAAACAGTTTGCCCATATTGAATAGCAAGTTTTTTTCCCCATTTACCTTTGTATGCCTCTCTTGAGACTTGTATTTGAAGATAGAATTTTTTATTGAGCAAGTTTGAGCTTTTTTCAGCTCAGTTTCTTCTATTGTATTTTGGACAATTTTAAACTCCAAGGAGATAGTCAATGCATGGACTTTGGGCATAGACACACAGTACCTGGGCATGAATGGACAGAAGACAGAGATACAGGGATCTGGACACATGCAGATGGGTGGAGTGGAGCAAAGATCTCCTCTCTAGAATCAGAGGTCTCTCTCAAGCCAAGTCGCTGATCCAACAGCAGCAATGGCACTCTTCCTATATGTTCATATATTTACCTTTGCTTGGATTGGTTTTTTTAGGGCTTTTGTTCTTTTTTTTCTTTTGGTGGAGATATGAGAGACCATAGACTGCTGAGCTAATGGGCAGGAGCAGAGAGTTCCCTTTGTATAGAGCACAGTACTGTATAGTAAAGTTAACATAGATGATTTCTTGGAATGTGGATCTCTTTCAGAATTTTTTATTTGAAGTTGCATTTGCATAATGAAAATTTATGTTAAGCAAGAACTGTTGGAGGAGGAGCCAAGATGGCAGAGTAGAAAGACTCACATATTCTAGCTCCGAATCCACAGCCCATAAATTTCCTGTAAAAAGAACTCCCCACAAATTCTGGAGCAGTGCAAGTCGAGCATAAATGCAGTGGAGGAGATTTCCGTTCCAGAGAGCCCTGAAAAACCGACCCCAAAGGTCCATCATGCACCGCACAGCAGAGCCCAGCCCTGGCCACGCAGCCCCAAGAGGAGCAGATCCGAGCAGGCTTCAGGGCGGCCTTGAAGGTCCCTCCACCCACAGTGAGAGAGACTTCTGGGCTGGCCAAGTGGGGAGTGGGGTGTCTCCATAACTCAGGCACCCTCGGGAGGCAGCAGCGGAGGCAGTGGTGGCCAGGAGCTCCTGGTGCAGACGGGACCTCAGATCCATTACTGAAGGTCTCTGCATAAACCACCTGAGGGAACTGAGCCTGGGCAGCAGCCCTGCCCCCACCTGAGCACCAGAACTTAAGCTCACATTGAATAGCAGCCACTCCCGCCACTGAAAGCCCTGAGGCTGGGGAGCAGCATTTGAATCTCAGACTCCAAGCACTAACTGGGCGGATCTAGGCGGGGGTGCAGAGGAATCTCAGAACTCAAGTAACTGGCTGGGAAAATGCTCAGAAAAGGGAAGAAAAATAAGACCATAGAAGGCTACTTTCTTGGGGAACAGATGTTTCCGCCTTTCATTTCTGATGAGGAGGATCAATGCTTACCATCAGGGAAAGACATAGAAATCAAGGCCTCTGTATCCCAGACATCCAAAATAGATATCCAATGGGCTCAGGCCATGGAAGAGCTCAGAAAGGATTTTGAAAATCAAGTTAGACAGGTGGAGAAAAAACTGGGAAGAGAAATGAGAGAGATGCAAGAAAAGCATGAAAAACAGGTCAATACCTTGGTAAAGGAGACCCAAAAAAATGCTGAAGAAAATAATACCTTGAAGAATAGGCTCACTCAATTGGCAAAAGAGGTTCAAAAAGCCAATGAGGAGAAGAATGCTTTCAAAAGCAGAATTAGCCAAATGGAAAAGGAGGTTCAAAAGCTCACTGAAGAAAATAGTTCTCTCAAAATTAGAATGGAACAGATGGAGGCTAATGACTTTCTGAGAAACCAAGAAATCACAAAACGAAGCCAAAAGAATGAAAAAATGGAAGATAATGTGAAATATCTCATTGGAAAAACAACTGACCTGGAAAACAGATCCAGGAGGGACAACTTAAAAATTATGGGACTACCTGAAAGCCATGATCAAAAAAAGAGCCTAGACATCATCTTTCATGAAATTATCAAGGAAAACTGCCCTGATATTCTAGAACCAGAGACTAAAATAAGTATTGAAGGAATCCATCAATCACTGCCTGAGAGAGATCCAAAAAGAGAAACTCCTAGGAACATTGTGGCCAAATTCCAGAATTCCCAGGTCAAGGAGAAAATCTTGCAAACAACTAGAAAGAAACAGTTCCAGTATTGTGGAAATACAATCAGGATAACACAAGATCTAGCAGCTTCTACATTAAGGGATCGAAGGGTGTGGAATAGGATATTCCAGAAGTCAAAGGAACTGGCACTCAAACCAAGAATCACCTACCCAGCAAAACTGAGTATACTACTTCAGGGGAAAATATGGTCTTTCAATGAAACAGAGGACTTTCAAGCATTCTTAATGAAAAGACCAGAGCTGAAAAGAAAATTTGACTTTCAAACATAAGAATAAGAAGAAGCATGAAAAAGTAAACAGCAAAGAGAAGTCATAAGGGACTTACCAAAGTTGAACTGTTTACATTCCTACATGGAAAGACAATATTTGTAACTCTTAAAATGTTTCAGTATCTGGGTAGTTGGTGGAACCACATACAGATGTACACACACACACACACGCACACACATACGTACATGCGTGCACTCACACACACATACATGCACCCACACACAGAGACGAAGAGCACAGAGTGAATTGAATAGGATGGGACCATATCTTAAAAGAAATTAAGGTAAATGGTGAGAGAGAAATGTAGTGGGAGGAGAGAGGGTGAAATGGAATGGGGTAAATTATATCTCATTCAAGAGGCAAGCAGGAGACTTTTTAGTGGAGGGGAAAAGAGGAGAGCTGAGAAAAAAACATGAAGTTTACTCTCATCACATTCAACTAAAGGAAGGAATAAAATGCCCACTCATGTTGGTATGAAAACCTATCTTACAATACAGGAAAGTGGGGGAGAAGGAGATAAGCAAAGGGGGGAGAAGATGGAAGGGAGGGCAATGGGAGGAGGGAGCAATTTGAAGTCAACACTCTTGGGGAGGGACAGGATCAAAAGACAGAATAGAAATAATGGGGAGCAGGATAGGATGGAGGGAAATACAGTGAGTCTTACACAACACGACTATTATCGAAGTCATTTGCAAAACTACACAGATAGGGCCTATATTGAATTGCCTGCCTCCCCAAAAGGAATGGGTGGAGAGGGAGGGATGGGGAGAATTTGGAACTCAAAGTTTTAGGAACCACTGTTTAGTATTGTTTATGCTACTAGGAAATAAGACATACAGTTAATGGGGAATAGAAAGTCATCTGGCCCTACAGGACACAAGAGAAGATGGGGACAAGAGAAGGGAGGGATGGTAGAAGAGAGGACAGATTGGTGACAGGGAAAATTAGATTGCTTGGTGTATTGGAGTGGGGGGAGGGGATAAATGTGGAGAAAATTTGGAACCCAAAATTTTGTGAAAATGAATGTAAAAAGTTAAATAAATAAATTTATATTAAATAATAGTAATAATAACAATAAAAAAGAAATATCTGTGTTCCAACTCCTCCATATCAACCAGTGAGTTAAAGGCAATGAGTGGAAGTGCATTCAGATCTAGAAAGGACAACAAGGAATTAGATTTTAATGAGAGCCAGGAGGTGGAAAGAATGGGAACGGAAAGATTTTAAATGCAAATAAATTTCTTGTCTATGGCGCAAACATTTCAGAGATTATAGTGGAGGGGATGGTTGGTGTTTGGTAATTTTGAGGAGAAAGTATGGGAACTGAGAGTCACTTGGTGGAGAATAGAGATTGAATGATGAACTATAGGGATTCAGAATCACTAGGATTTGGAGGGCATTACCAGTTAAGAGTTTGTTAACCATTCTGTGAAAAATTTAGAGATTTTAGAATTCTTTTTTGTGGCAGGATCTGTTGTTGTTTTACAATTTATTTATTTTCAGTTTTCATTATTCACTTCCACAAAATTTTGAATTTCAAATTTTCTCCCCATCTCCCCCTAACCCACCCCAGGATAGCATGTATTCTCATTATCCTTTCCTCCAATGTGGTCTCTCTTCTATCACTACTCCCCCATCCCCTTTCATTCTATTTTCCTGCAGGACAAGATAAATTTCTATACCCCATTGCCTATATATATAATTTCCTACTTGCATGTAAAAACAATTTTTAACATTCATTTTTAAAGCTTTTAGTTCCACATTTTCTCCCTTAACCCCTACCCATTCACTTTCATTGAGAAGGCAAGCAATTTGATATAGGTTATACATGCGGGGTCATGCAAAAAAGTTCCGTAAGAGTCATGTTGTGAAAGACTCACTATATTTCCCTATATCCTGTCCTGCCCTCCACTTATTCTGTTCTCTCCTTTGATCTGTCCCTCTACCAAAATATTTGCTTCTGGTTACCATTTCCCCTTCTGATTACTCCTTTTATTATCCCCCTTCTCTTATCCCCTTCTTCCCTCTTTCCTGTAGGCTAAGAAAAGCTTCCATACCCATTTGAGTGTGCATGCTATCCCTTTCTGAAGTCAAATCTGATGAAAAGAAGACTCACTTATTCCCTCTCATCTTCCCTTCTTCCCCTCCATTGTAAAAGCTCTTTCTTGCTTCTTTTATGTAAGATGATTTACTACATTCTACCTCTCCCTTTCTCTTTCTCCTAGTACATTCCTCTCAAAGCTTAATTTTTTTAGATATCATCCCTTCATATTCAGTTCACCCTGTACCCACTGTCTGTATATATATATATATATATATATATATACATACATACATACATATACATACACATAGCTATATTCCATCCAGCTATTCTAATAATGAGAAAGGTGTCATGAATTACAAATATCTGTCCATGTAGGATCATAAACAGTTCAACTTTAATAAGTTCCTTATGGTTTTTATTTCCTGTCTGCCATTTCATACTTCTCTTGATTCTTGTATTTGAAAGTCAAATTTTCTATTCAGCTCTGGTCTTTCCAACAAGAATGCTTGGAAGTCCTCTATTTCATTGAATGACCATTTTTCTCCCTGAAGTCTGATATTCAGTTTTTCTGGGTAGGTGATTCTTGGTTTTAATCTTAGCTCCTTTTACCTCTGGAATATCACATTCCAAGCCCTTAGATCCCTTAGTGTAGAGGCTACTAAATCTTGTGTTATCCTGATTGTGTTTCCTCAATATTTGAATTGTTTCTTTCTCGCTGCTTGTAATATTTTCTCCTTGACCGGGAACTCTGGAATTTGACTACAATATTCCTAGAAGTTTTCCTTTGGGGATCTCTTTCAGAAAGTGATTGCTGAATTCTTTCCATTTCTATTTTATCCTCTATTTCTAGAATATCAGGACAATTTTCCTGGATAAATTCTTGAAAGATGATGTCTATGCTATATTTTTTTGACGATGGCTTTCAGGTAGTTCAATAATTTTAAAATTATCTCTCCTGGATCTATTTTCCAGGTCAGTTGTTTTTCCAATGAGACATTTCACATTGTCTTCTAGTCTTTCCTTCTTTTGGTTTTGTTTTATAATTTCTTGATTTCTCATAAAGTCAGTTTCCATTTGTTCCATTCTAATTTTGAAGGAATTATTTTCTTCAGTGAGCTTTTGGACTCTTTTTCCATTTAACCCATTCTGCTTTTTAGGGCATTCTTCTCCTCACTGACTTTTTAGACCTTTTTGACATTTGGGTTAGTATAATTTTAAAGCTGTTATTTTCTTCAGTATTTTGGGGGTTTCCTTTAGCAAACTGTTGACTCATTTTGCATGATTTTCTTGCATCACTCTCATTTCTTTTCTCAATTTTCCCTCTACCTTCTCTTACTTGATTTTCAAATTTCTTTTTGAACTTTTCACTGGCCTGGGAGCAATTCATATTTTTCTTGGAGACTTTGGATGCAAGGGCTTTGACTTTTGTCTTCTTTGATTGTATATTTTGATCTTCCTTGTCACCAATGATATAAGAAAATACCTTTTCACTGAGAATAAGAATCTATAGTCTGTTTCTTTCCCCCCATTTGCTCATTTTCCTAGCCAATTACTTGACTTTTGAGAGTTTGTTAAGTAGAGAGTTCTTTGTTAAGTAGAGTACTCCAGAAGCAGTTGCTGCTCCAGCAGTGGTTGCTGCCACCCTGGAACTGGGTTGGACTCAGACCATGTTCCCCTCCCAGCCCTGTGAGAGACCCTTCCCACTGACTTTCCAATCTGCCTTCAGTGTTTGTGGGTTGAGAAGTTTTGGAAACCACAGCAGACACCAGTGACTCAGTCCTCTAAGGCTTGCTGCAGTTCTGTCAGTGCCAATGCTCCAAACCCAACCCAGTGACATAGACCCTTCCTGTTGACCTTCCAGATTATCTTGGACTGTAAATTTGCTTCAGTCTTTCCTTTTGCGGTTTCCGCTACTCTAGAATTTGCTTAGAGTCATTTTTGCAGGTTTTTTGAGAGATTTGAGGGGAGAACTCTAGCAGGTCCCTGCTACTACTTCACTGTGTTGATGAGATTTTAGAATTCTTTAGTAATATTAACTAAAGGTGAAATCCTTTCAGAACTTGGGCAAGTAAAGCAAGGGGGCAGGAATTTGGAGCAGAAGGTATGATTATTTTCTGCCCCCAAAAAGCATACTAGGTTGGAAAATTAAGGGAAGGGCATTATATTCCTACACCTCAATGTTGGGATACTGGTAAGACATAATGGTGATTCTCTTCTTTGAACAGGAGGCTGGACACCAGTTAGAACAAATTCACAACAGAAGGTATTCAGCAGAGGAAAGTTCCTGCTTTTCCACTTCTTACTCCTATCTGAGACTGAATATATGAAAAGATAAAAAAACCTCTCCTCTCTACTTCCTTCCAGCCACTAGAGATCAAGTTCATGTCTCTCCCTGTCAAATGTCCACAGACTGACCACTGACCATTAAAAGCTGCTATAGTGAAGGAGAATCTCTGGGCATAAACTCAAAAGAAGATAATAAGTTGAAGACATATACAAGTAAAATCTCAAAGAAAAATGCAGACTAGAAACAAGTCCTCTAAGAATTCCTAGAAGAGCAAAAGAAAGAGATGAAAAAGAGCAATGTCCAAAAGATGGATGGGAGGTACTTCAATGTGAATAATTGCTTTCTAGAGGCATCACAGAAAACATCATTGGCAGCATGGACACTGATAATCCAAGCTCACCTTTTTCTGCAGTTCCTATACCCCACTTCAGTGAGATCATTCCTTTCGGCGGGGTCTGACTCAGGTATTTTCAGTATTGGAATAAAATGAGACATTCTTAGGTATTTAGCAGATAGAAAAAAGTGATTTACTTAGCCATGATAGAAGGATCTTAAGTATGAAAATACACTGAATACACTCCAAGTTGAGTTAACTAAGTGAAATTCCATTACCAGAGTTGACCATCATGGTTATCAACCAAACATTAGAGAATGTCTCAAGTTTCACATGACTGTTTTCTATTCAGACAACCAAGAAATGATACCAATAACCTAAGCATTTAATCCTCTAAGCCAACGATATCTTAAGGGTGATTTCAATAATTTTGAAGGAAACTCTAGCCTAACTTGCAGGGGACTGAAGAAATGTAATATTGCTCCCAACACTAGAATATGGGAGAAAATTATAGACAGTAACAGTAATTTTGAAAAGAATAAAGTGTTCTAATCACTGCAGTAACCACCAATGACATCAGAAGACTAATGAAATGTCTACCCTAGGATTGCTAGTGTAGGCAGAGCCAAGATGTCAGAGTGAAACCAACTTTTTAAAATGTTCCTCCCCCAAAATTCCACACAACAACAACAAAAACTTATAAAATGTATCAAACAAATTTTGAGCAGAAAGTCATCACAAAATCACACTCATTTTTCCATCCCAGAGCAGCTTTGGATCTGTGAACATGATGGTGAAGGCTATCAGGAGTATAGTATAGTGGAAGTTTCAGAAAAAGTACCACCAGGAGCCACCAAGAACCCAAGGATGGTAAAGGGAACTGAAGACTGGCAAGAGAGAGATCCCGGGAGTAACACTATACTAGTACTGGCATAGGATTAGGGGGAATTACTAAATTTTAGATCAGTTCCAGATCAGTCACAAGGGTACAGGGGCCCTATCTGTACAAGAACTAGAGTGCAGAACAGGAGGGTAGTGACTGGACCTTTTCCTGGATCACACAGCATAAAAAAATTATGGGCTCCCAGTGAACTGTGAAAGCAGAAAAAAGATATAAAAGACAGAAGCACAGGCCAGAATTCCCTCCCACCCCAGAAGTGAACAGAGCCTAATTCTAACATAAAGTCCAAAGTCAAGAAATAGTCTAAAAATGAGCAAACAACAACAAAAACCCTGACCATTAAAAGCTACTGTGGTGAAGGGGAAGCTCAGGACATAAACTCAAAAGAAGAAAATAAGTTGAGGACATGTACAAGCAAAATCTCAAAGAAAGACTGGAAATAAGTCCTACAAGAATTCCTAGAAAACCAAAAGAAAGTAATGAAAAAGAACAAAAAATTTATTTTAAAAATCAAATGAGAATATAAAGGAAAAATTGGGAAAGGAAAAGAGATCTTTGCAAGAAAAATTAGAGAAGACAATAAAAGCTTGGTAACAGAAGCACAAAAATACTAAAGAAAATACCTCCTTAAAAATCAGAATTGGTTAAATGGTTAAAGAGGTACAAAATGTCCCTGAAGAAAGTAACGCCTTAAAAGTTAGAAGTGGAAGCTAATAACTTTATGATGCATCAAGGAACAAAAGAAAGTCAAAAACACTAGAAAAAATAAAGAATATTTCATTGGAAAACCAACTATCATAGAAAATAGATTGAGGAGAGATAATTTAAAAATTATTGAAATGCCTGAAAGCCATGATTTAAAAAAGTCTTGACATCATATTTCAGGAAATTATGATGGAAAACTGTCTAAATAGTTTAGCACCAGAGGGCAAAGTAGAAATTAAAAAGAGTCTGCTAATCATATCCTAAAGGAAATCCAAAATTAAAAGTCCCAGAAATATTATAGCTACATTCCAGAGCCCCCAGGTCAAGGAGAAAATGCTGCAAGTAGCCAGAAAGAAAGAACTCAGATATCATGGAACTACAGTAAGAATCACATTAAGATTTACCAACTTCTACTTGATAGATGCGGAGGGTTTGCAATATGATATTCTGGAGGGCAAAAGAGCTAGAATTACAAGCAAGAATCAGATGCTCAACACATCTAAGCATAATCCTTCAAAGGAAAAAAATGAACATTTGGTGAAATAGAAAACTTTCAAATATTTCTGATCAAAATATCTGAGTTTAATTGAAAATTTAACATTCAAACACAAGACTCAAGAGAAACATAAAAAGTTAAGCCTGAGTGAGAAATCACAAGAGACTTAACAAAGTTAATCTGTTCACATTCCCATAAGGGAAGATGATACATCTAACCACTAAGAACTTTTATCATTATTAGAGCAGTTAGAAGGAGTGTACTTAGACAGAGGGCATGGGTGTGAGTCTCTTATGTTGAGATGATCTCAAAAGAAGAAAGGAAGGGTGAGAAAGAGGGTTGCACTAGGAGAAGGGAGAGGAAGAATAGGGAGAATGAGCTCATGTAAAAGAGATGTGCAAAGAAGAGTTTTTACAATGGAAGTGGGAATAGGAGAGTGGGCAATGCTTGAGCTTCACTCTTATCTGAAATTGTTTATGGAGGGAAGACCATATATACACACATGTTGGGAACAGAAATTCATCTTGCCCAAAGGGAAATGGGAGGGAAAGGGACTAAAAGAAATGGCAGTGGGAATGTTGATAAGAGGGATAATAGATTAAGGGAGGCAGCGATGAGAAGCAAAACAGAGTTTTAAGGAGGGGACAGGATAAAAACAGAAAGGATAGATAAGAGAATAATGTTGTTTTTTCCTTTATTTTTAAAGAGGACAAGTGACCACAGAAAATGTTTTGATTTGCACATAAACTGCATTTCAGTGAGACAGAGTTGCCAAAGTCATCAGCTTCACTCTCTTCCAGAAACATCAAACTTCAGCGGCAAGACAAAAGTCAGGACAACTGGCAATGACCCCAGGATGCAACGGATGACCTTGACATCTTCATTGTTAGACCAAGCTCTAAACACTTCACAGAGCTGGCTTTAGCTACTTGTAAGGCTGTTGGAACTAATTGTTCTGACCTGCCCATTCCTCTGGTGAAAGTCTTTACATGCCTGGGGTAGACATCCCCTTAACTCACTGGTGGTGTGAGGTGTATCAGTTGTCCTCAGCCTGGTTTAGCCTGTCTGCCGAGATAGTTTACTGGGGTGTGGCTGCTATGCATGCTACAACTTGTTGGAGCCACTGGTGAGAACTGGATGAAGGTAAACACCAAAGGTGGATGAGCAGTCCTTTTCAAAAGGCTCATCAAGCCCTCATGCCAGTCTTCCCTGAATATCCCATACACTCCTAAGAGAATAATAGGATGAAAAGATACACACAGCATAATTGTGAACATGGATGAGATAAACTAATCCATAAAATGGAAAAGAGTAGCAGAATGGATTAAAAGGTAGAATCCAACAATAAGTGGTTTAAAAGAAACAGTCTTGAATCAAAAAAACACTGAGCTAAAATAGAGGCTTGGAGCAAAATGTTAATGCTTTAACTGAAATAAAAAAGGCAGAGGTAGCAATCATGATCTCAGACAAAACAAAAACAAAAATAGACTTCATTGGAAGAGAGAAATAAGAAAACTATATTTTTGTAAGTGGTACCATAGACAACAAATCAATATCAATCCTAAACACCTATGCACAAAAAAGCATAGAATTTTAATATTAAAATGAAAAGTTAAGTGACCTATAGGAGAAAATAATGGAATTATAAAGTGGGAAGCCTCAATATACCTCTCATAAATATAACCATAAAATTAACAAGAAGTAATGTTAGAAAAGTTAGATATGATAAACATCTGAAGAATACTGAATAGAAATAGAAAAGATTGTATCTTTTCCTCATCTGTGCATGGGACCTTCATAAATGTATTAGGACATAACCACACAAATATTGCAAATAAAATTCCAAGTGCCCAAGTTTCTGGGTATTAATAATTTCTTAATGAGGCTAGCTAATAATTAATAATTTGGTGGTCAGTGGTTTCAGGAACCAAAAGCAAGAAAAGGAAACTATGAAACATCTTAAGTCAGGAGTGTTCCTTCTGATAGGGACAAGTGAAATGCAACTCTGATTGATGGACAGTTAATGAGGAGGTGAGGTAGAAAATCTTCAGCTCCTCTTACTGAGAACATAGTTGGATCATGAGATTCAGCAGCTTCTAGAAATCTGAGTGAGGAAGCTGTTTCCATCCAATTTTCTCTGGCTAGTTTTCTCCTTCATGAGTCAGGCTGCCCCATCTCTAATGAAGGGGCCACATGAGTAGCTCTTAGCAATTCTTAATTGCCAGAATCAGCCCAGTTTAGCTTTTACCTTTGGGATAAACAAAAGCTAGGTTTCCAGTCTGGTTAATGGGAGGTATCTTGAGATTTAGTAGTAATCATGACACTCAGTCATGCCCTTTGGAGACTGACTGGTCTTTTCAGGAGAGGAATCTTAAGAAAAATAGGAGGAAAAGGATGGCTTACAAATGAATAATTATTAATATAATAGTATAATATTAATTCTCTTATAAGCAAATGCAGAAATATTAAACTCATCACTTTTTGGATAGTAATGTGATAAAAATTATACTCAGTAAAGGCATTTGAAGCATTGATTAAAAGTTGGAGAGAGGTTTCTGGGAAAATGGTGACATAGATCAGAAAATTCCAACCTCTCCAGATTTCTGCGGCAAGTAAGATAACATAGCACCTCAGGTCACATACAAAGTAGTAAAAATGAACAAGAGTTCAGACACACTAGTGGTTCTCCTAGCACAACCAGAGAAGATCCAAATTAAAAACCAAGGATGGAGTTTAGTCCCTCTAAAGATTAAACACCCTCAGGCTAGTTCCATTGAAACAGCAAACAGTGAGCCCTGGGACTATCTGGGTAGAAAGGTAGCCTTTACCTCAGTCACAAGAACTTTCATTTCCCAGACAGTGTCTGGAGTCCACATCTGAGCTGGGGAAGATTAAGGGAACTTCTGATAAAGGGACAACTGACCTGCCTGTGTTGCTAAGACCTGTCCCTGGGCAAGAAAGAATCAGCACATGCCTAGGGAGTGCAGAAGCAGTGGGGCAGGGTGCTACTGTCTGTGGGCACTTACAGGAGGGTGGAGTTCTTGGTTTTGGTTCCAGGCCAGATGAGAGAACTAAAAGAGGATCTGAGATCAGAGGCACCATCCCACATATCCAGGACTAGAGGTGATTGCAAAAAAATAAGTTGCTACATGCAGAAAATGAACAGGCAAAGGAGAAGGAATTCAACCACAGAAAGCTACTTTGAGAAAAGACCACAGTTCATCTTCAGAGGAGGATACTGAAGCAAAAAAAGTCTCTCCTACTCCAAAGATCAAATGGTCACTTGCCCAAAAAGAATCAGTTGAGAAAAACTGAAGGAAAATGAAAAGAAAAAGAACAATTCAAGAAACACAAGATTATTAAAAGAAAATCCATCAATTTGAAAATTTCTTAAGAAAGAAAACAATCCTTGAAAATTGGAATTGGGCAAGAGGGGGCCAGCAAAGTTATGAGATCAAGAAATAAAACAAATATATGAAATGAACAAATAGAAGAGGATGTGAAACATCTCATAAGAAAAACAACTGATCTAGAGAACAGAGCAAGAACTATCTGAAAACTACAATAAAAAATGAATCTTGATACAATAATACAAGAAATGATTAAAGAAAATTGTCCTGAAGCATTAAAACAAGAGAGAAAAGTAGAAATAGAAAAAATCCACTGATCATCACCTGAAAGAGATCTTATAAGGAAAATCTATAGGAATATCATAGTCAAATTCCAAAACCCACTGATTAAGAAGAAAATGTTATGAGCAACAAGAAAAAACAATTCAGATATGGTGGAGCCACAATTACACTCACACAAAACCTAGCAGCAGTGACTCTAAAAGATTATGGTCTTGTAATACTATATGTTGAAGAGTAAAAGAATTGGGGGTGCAGCTGAAAATTTCATACCTAACAAAGTTAAAGATAATCCTGAATGAAAAAAAATGGACATTTAATGAATTGCCAGACTTTCAGAATTTTGTTAAAAACAACAATAACAACAACACACAACCCTAAACTTTCTTTTCATTTTTAATTAATTTGTTTTCGGTTTTGTACAATCACTTTCATAAGTCTTAGATTTTCTCCCCCTTCCCTCTCCAAGAATGCATGCAATCTTATATGGGTTCTACACATACATTCTTATTATACACATTTTCGTATTAATCATGTTGCATAGAAGAATGAAAATGAATGGGAGAAACCAAGAGAAAAACCTGAACAAAACAAGAGAAAATATTCTGCTTCATTCTGTGTTCCAATTCCATAGTTGTTTCTCTGGATGAGCCCCAAACTTAATAGAAGATTTGACATACAAGATCCAAGAGAAATATAAAGTACATATTAAAGACTAATTACAAAGGACTCAGTAAGAACAGATTGTCAACTTTTTATATGAGGAAATAAAAAAATGTATGTCTAAGATTGTTATTAGAAATATGTAGTTTGAAAGAAAGAGTAGGGTAGACCTGAGTACAATATGATTATAAAAAGTAAAAGCATTTAGGAAAAGGTAAAAAAGAGTTATTATTTTATACAAATGAAGTGCAAGAGGAAGAACTGACCGAGAATAATTAGATGGGGGGAGGGGGCTGGTAATAAACCCCTTTCATCAGGAAAAGGTTTAAGAGGGAACCATACATATATATTTAGAAGGATATAAACATCTTCTAAATTCAGAAAGAAATAAAAGGTTAAGGGGATAGGGCATAGGAGAGGATAAGAGAGGAATTGTTAGAGGAGAGAATGAGGGACTAGGATAAGAAGGGGATATAGAAGGGTTTTAGTTTAACTGGAATGGGAGGATAAGGGAGGGATCCTTGGAGGAGGAGTAGATCAAGTAATAGGAGGGTGAAGTAGCAGGTAGAAGTAAAGTAGAGGAGTCAGGAGGGATAGGAAATAAGAGGTATATACAAACACAAAATAAAGATCCTGAGTAGAATTTATTAGGGGGAAATTAAGTAGGGGTAATAATCATGAGCTCAGACAAAGTTAAAGCTAAAATAGATTTAATTAAGACAGAAAAATAGAGAAACTACACCATATGTCAGCCATGTTCATCAGGTTGGAACATGACAGTGGTGTAGGAAATGATGAGCTGGTAAATTTAAAAAAAACACAAAAAGCTTCATGCTTTTGAAAGAAGAGGTTATCCACCCTCAGAGAAACAGAAGAAAAATAAGTATATTACAATCTTACATAGATATGCATGAACATTTATGTCTACATATGAGTATGACTATAGATACCTAAGAGTATATATATATATATATATATATATATATATATATATATGTATGTATGTATGTGTGTGTATATGTATATAGATACATCTTGGTGTGTATATGTACTAATATATGTTTGTATATGTATATGTGTGTATATAAAGATAATATCTGTGCATACATGTTTAATTGTAGACTTCTTGGAAGAAGTGGGGGAAGAAAGGAGGGAAAAGGACAAAATAAAAGTGCACAGCAGAGCACAGAGAGCAAAGGAAGACTTACAAGCAAGCAAAAAATAGATGGGCAGCTCTGAACACAATGTGTAGTATTTATTATATAGACTTTCTTGCAATGAAAATTTATTGTTTTATATTTTGAATCTACTCTTACATTGTACTATACACATGACAGTCCTTTTTTTTCTTATTTTGGATATAAATTTTATTGTTTAAACACAAATATATGTTGCCTACAAACAAAACAAAACAAAAAAGCCGAAGTTGAAGACCTTGGTTTTTTTAAGCTAAGGTCTTTTCCACATCTCAATTTGTCTGAAACAAATCCTGTTCAATAGTGAAAGGCTTGGTAAGAATTGAGACACAAGATGGCCTAGTTTACCTTTCTAAAAAAAAATCATTCTGGGAGGGGAAGACCCTCAAAGTTTTGACCAGAGCAGAAATAATTCTCAGGAAGAGTTACTCAAGATTCCAAATGGGAAACAAAAGAAACTAAATTTTTTGAGCTTAGCTAATAAGATAAACAGCCAGAAAAAACTCTGCTATTTGATTTTACACATGACTTTTTTTTCCTAGTACACCATTACCCTAAAAGTGATTAACAATTTCATATAAAGATAAAATATAACAACCACTGCCAACTAATTACCAATGTCTGATAGAACCAATGCTAAATGAATAAGAATGAGTATGTTCAATCCCCTAATATATCAGAGCTTCCTTTTCTGGAACCAGGGTAAGACCAAAAGTGAGATCCAGAATGGGAACCTGGAGCTCAAAATATCATGGGGGCTAAATAACCCCTTTTGTAGACTCTACCATGGAATGATTCATGGCATCTTTGTTAATTATTTTCATTTTGGTTTTTGGCAATATTGAATTAACTTTATTTATAGTTTATAGACTAGAACATCTTCATTGCTACTACTTTGCACATACTGTTCCCTCTCCTTGCCTAGCCTTGTCTCTTCTTTCTGACTCTTTTTGAACATGCCTGATTGATCCTTCAAAGTCCAACTCAAGATTCACTTTCTCCAAATTGTGATGAATGAAAAGTCTGAGAGATGTAATTTCTTGGTAATTAGTAATAAATATATTAATTATGGCTAACAGATACATAACAGAGTGAGATCAATAACTCACTTTTGTAAAAATGACTTTCTTTTGTAAACTAAAGTTACTCTCTGAAGAACATGGAATGCTTAAAATATCTTTTGAAAAAAGATTATACCTAAGGGTGGAAATCAATGAGAGGGAAGACAAATAAATGAGGAGGTGGGCAAAAGATCTTCAGCTCTTTCTGTTAAGTATGTGACCTAATCATAAGACTCAGCCATGTCTAGCAATCCTGTCCAAAGAATCCATCTCTACCCAGACCACTTTGGCTAGTTTTACTCTTCATATTCTGGGTTGCCCTAAATTCTAATGGAAGGTTTTGAGGACTGGGGCTTATTTCCTAAGGGCAAGATCTCACCTAGACTGAGTTCTGTTTGTAAGGTTTTCTAATTGGATAAGGTCCCCTAAGACCTAAAAGCATGTACTCTGAAGATTGTCTATCAATACTGTCCTTCAGAGACTAGCTGAATAACCTACAGGGGCTGGTTTCTAAATGAGTGAAAAGGAAGGGAAAACCTTCATCTTGATTTAAAGATTGTTAATTAATATGAGAGAAAAGTATTAATTTCTCTCTGTTGTTTATTTGTATCTGACTCTTCGTGAGCTCTTTTGGGGTTTTCTTGACAAAGATATTAGAGTTTTTGCCATTTCCTTCTCCAACTCATTTCATAGATGAGGAAACTGAGGCAAACAAGGTTAAGTGACTTGCTTGGGGTCACACACAGTAAACATCTGAGGCCAGACTTGAACTCAAGAAGATAATTCTTTCTGATTCTAGGTCCAGTTCTCTGTCCACTGAGCCATCTAGCTGCTCTCATGTGGCCTACACCATTTCTATATCATTCATTTGCCATTTATTTCCTTGACATCTTTGTTTTTTATCATTAAGAGTAGGCAATATGTTTTGTAATTCTTTGTATCTCTCACAACATCCAGCGGAATATCTTACATAAGAAGGTTCAATATTTTTTAAAAAATTAATTTACTTTGTTCTTTAGAACAAATTTTTAAAAGATTTTTTTTTAAATCTCAGAAATGGGAGCTCAGACGAAAACCTGTATTAAGACCTTCATTAGATCAGAGCTGTATATGACAACTGTTGTGCATAATTCTGAAAAACATCCAAAAAATACTTTTTCAATTAGGGGGAATAAATGGATCCTACATTGTATATAGTATTTTTTCTCACAGCAGGTTGCTACAGACAGCTTTTTATGGAATTGCTGATGATTTATATATCACATTTCATCTATCACAGATATTTGCCTATGCATCTTTTCATGAACAATAAATATCCTTTGGTTAATACAATGTTGATACATTCTTAATAGATTGTCCTATTAGTAAGCTTATTTCAGACTGTGAAAGCAAAATGTTATTTCTTTCTTTTATTAATTTATGTTTAGTTTTCAACATTCATTTCCACAAGATTTAGAATCCCAATTTTTCTTCTCATTTCTCCCCTCCCCCTACCTAAAGACAATGTGCATTCTGATTACCCCTTCCCACATCTGCCCTCCCTTATATCAGCCCCCACACCCCACCCACACTTCACTTATCACCTTCTTTTCTATTTTCCTGTAGGGCAAGATAGATGTCTTATGTTGTCTTACATGTCTTACATTACAATGTCTATATGTTGCCTGTATATCTTACTTCCCAGTTGCATGTAAAGACAATTTTTAACATTTGGTTTTAAAACTTTGATTTCTACATTCTCTCCCTCCCTCTCTCCCTCTCTATCCACTCTCATTGAAAAGGCAAGCAATTAGTTATAGATTACACATGTTCAGTCATGCAAAATACTTCCATAATAGTCATGTGGTGAAGGACTGACTATATTTACCTCCATCCTATCCCATCCCCATTTATTCTATCCTCTCTTTTAATTCTGTCCTTCCTCAAAAGTGTTTGCTTCTGATTACCCCCTCTTTTCCCCTTCCCCCTACTTTCCTGTAGGGTAAGATGGATTTTCACACCCAATTGAGTGTGCATGTTATTCCCTCCTTAAACCAAATCTGATGAGAGTAAGGTTCATTCATTTCCTCTCATCTCCCCCCTTCTCCCCTCCACTGTAAAAGCTTTTTCATGACTCTCTTATGTGAGATAATTTACCCCATTCTACCTCTGTCTTTCTCCTTCTCCCAGTACCCTTTCTCTCTCTCTCACCTCTTAATTTTATTTTTAGATATTGTCCCTTCATATTCAACTCACCCTTTACCCTCTTACATGAGTTACAAATATCATCATTCCATATAAGAATGTAAATAGTTCAACTTTAATAAATCCTTTATGATTTCTCTCTCCTGTTTACCTTTTCATGCTTTTCTTGATTCTTGTTTTTGAAAGTCAAATTGTCTATTCAGCACTGGTCTTTTCAAGAATGCTCCAACATTCTCTGTTTCATTGAATGGACATTTTTTCCCCTGACGTATTATAGTTAGTTTGTGGGGGAGGTGATTCATGGTTCTAATCTTAGCTCCTTTGACATCTAGAATATTCTATTCCAAGCCTTCCAATTCCTTAATGTAGAAGGTGATAATCTTGTGTTATCCTGATTGTGTTACCACAATACTTGAATTGTTTCTTTCTGTCTGCTTGCAATATTTTCTCCTTGATGTGGGAACTATGGAATTTGGCTGCAATATTCATAGCAATTTTCCTTTTGGGGATCTCTTTCAGGAAGTGATTGGTGGATTCTTTCCGTTTCTATTTTACCCTCTGCTTCTAGAATATCAGGGCAGTTTTCCTTGATAGTTTCTTGAAGGATGATGTCGAGGCTCATTTTTTTGTTAATGTCTTTCAGGTAGTCCAGTAATTTTTAAATTATCTCTCCTGGATCGATTTTCCAGGTCAGGTGTTTTTCCAATGAGATATTTCACGGTCTTTTATTTTTTTATTTCTTTGGTTTTGCTGTACTACTTCTTGATTTGTCATAAAGTCAGTAACTTCTATTTGCTCCATTCTAATTTTCTAGGAATTATTTTTTCCGTAAGCTTTTGGACCTCCTTTTTCATTTGGCCCATTCTGCTTTTTAAGGTATTCTTCTCATCGTTGGCTTTTTTGGGCTCCTTTTGCCATTTGACTGAGTCTGTTTTTTTAAGGTGTTATTTTCTTCAGTATTTTTTCAGTGTCTCCTTTACCAAGCTCTTGATTCTTTTCATGATTTTCTTGCATCACTCTCATTTCTCTTTCCAATTTTTCCTAGTTCTCTTACTTTTCAAAATCCTTTTTGAGCTCTTCCATGACCTATGGTCAGTTCTTATTTTTCTTGGAAGCTCTGAATGTAGGAGTTTTGAATTTGTTGCCTTCTTCTGAGTGTATGTTTTCATCTTCCTTGTCACCAAAGTAAGATTCTATAGCCTGATTTTTTCCCCATTGTTTGCTCATTTTCCCAGTCAATTATTTGGCTTTTTAGCTCTTTGTTAAAGTAGGGCTCTTCCTGGGTGGAGAGGGTAGTGTCCCACGTAAGGGGTTTGTGAAGTTATTTTCAGAAATATTCTAGGGACCAGAAAATTTTGAGTTCTTCCAAGGTTGTATGTATGATCAAAGGAGAGGTGTTTACTCCTCTCCTGGTCTGTGCTCTGGTCTATGAGTGACCATAAGCACTCTTTTCTGCCTTGGAACAGTGCGGAGGATTCCTTCTCCACAAACTCCCCCATGCCAGTGTCCCTCCTTTCACCAGGACTCCTCTCCAGGATCTTGAGCTAGGTCCAAGCATGGGCAAAGCAAGAAAATCCTGCCTCCATGCCAGAAAAGAAAGCCCTGCAATTCCCTTCTAATCAGTCCCTTGATCCCCCCACTGTTTGTGAGCCAAGAACTCTAGAAACAGACACTGCTGCCACCATTACCACCATCACTGCCACCATTGCTTCGGGGTTGGGTTTGGACCAGACTCCTCTCTCACCCATATTTGACAGACCTTTCCTACTGACCTTTTAAGTTGTCTTTGGCATTTGTGGGTTGAGAAGTCTGCATACCTCCCCAGCTGCCAGTGATTCGGTGCCTTGAAGCCTGCTCTGGGTTTGCTGGGGGCCTGATCTGTGCTGGCATATTTTGTGCTGAATTGCATTTCTTTCTCAGTCTGGTGCGACAGACCTTTCCTGTTGACCTTCCAGGTTGTCTTGGGCTAGAAATTTGTTTCATTCTGTCATTTTTGGGTTCTGTTGCTCTAAAATTTTGTCTAGAGTCATTTTTAGAGGCGTTTGTGAGAGAGTTCAAGTAATTCTCGGCTTTATTCCATTATCTTGGCTCCACCCCAAAATAAGATTTAAAAACAGTCATTGGGAAACAAAGACATGTGATTGAATATGTAAGTTTTATCATATATGCCACTTCCAGTTTATTTTTAAAAACAACTTCATATACAAACTGGGATGGATAATTTTAATTAGCAGAACACAAGGTGCATAAAATAATACACATATCAGTCTTGGTATTCCATACAGTGTACACAGGACTTTCAGTAGAAGTTCAATGTATGTTGATGTAGTATTGTGTTCTAGTTTCCCTGATCATTCTGTCCTTCTCTTTCTAGTCAGTATACTAAATAACCAGTATAAAGTGGCAGTAAAACAGGAAGTAAGATTGCAAAGGGGAACCTAGAAATCATGTACAAACTTTCCAAAGATCAAAGAAGCACAGTTTTCCAATTGTATCATATATTAGCCAGAAATCACATCCTGAGACTATGGGCTAAATCAGGGAAAGTCACTCAGGCTTTACTATTAGAGATTTTTGATCCAATGATATGTTATGTTGGTCCTTCATTTTAGAAGAAGACCAAGATATCAGAGAAATGATGACATGACTTGCACTTGACCTTGTTTTGAGTGGGGGAGGACTTTGCAAGGTCACTAGCCTCACCTTTTCCTCCTGAGCCATCTGGATCCAGTGACCATATATTCATCAGGATGACTGGAAATGGCCCAAGATGCAATGGGAGACCTTGGCTTTTTAGGTTAAGATCTTTTCAGGTCCTCACTAAAAGTGAGGTAATGTCCCTTCAGTGAATAGGCCTCTTTAAAAAGTAGTCAGGGGGATGGCCCCTTTAATAGAAAAGAAAAAAAATAGATAAATCATGCTGGGAGGGGCAGGAGCCTTAGGGTTCTCTTGGAGAGAAATTGTTACTATTGACATTCACTCTAAACCAGGAAGGTCCAAAACAGCCATTTAGGGAAGTTGGACAGTAACCCTTCCTTGTTCAATCTATGGGCTTCAGTGTGCATGGGATCTAAGGTTTTAGGTGAGATGCAGAAAAAAGGAAGGAAGGGAAGACAAGGGAACAGGAGGGGAGAGGAAGAAGGGGAGGGGAGGGCAAGGGAGGGAAAGAGGGGAGGGAAAGAATCTAGCCAATGTACCCCAAGTTAACTGGGCAGCTTCTGACCATCAAAATTTACTTCCTTTGGGAGAGGAGAAGGAAAAGGATAGTGTTCTGAGTTACCCAGCTAGCTGAGTCCCTATTTAGGTGGCTCAGTTTACTCACAGATTGTGTTCATCCTTCATTTTCGAAGAGGACCATGACATCAGAGAAATGATGACATGACTTGCACTTGACTTTGTTTTGATATCTCAGTGATATGTATATCTCAGGAAAGCTCTAGAAATAGGTGAGCAAAACACCAAGTGGTGCTGATATCTTTGAGATTACATGGATATGTTAAATTTAAAGTTTTACTGACAACTTTGAGATGAAGTGGTATGTCAATGAGCTAATGTAAGGCTGCCTTCCTTCCTTCACCATCCCAACACCATCCCCACACATCTACCTCTGAAACCCTTTTTGGTGCTTGTCTCTGTACTTTCTGTGCTGTTTTGTTCCTTACACCTTCAGTGTCTTATTAAAGTGTGATTGCCACCTAGCTTCCCACTACTCACAATGTGATCTTTCCCAGGAGTACTCAAAGAACTGGACTGATGACCTCATTTAATATTTTTAAATTAATTAGCAGTTCAATTAAATTGGCACATCAAGTGTACTCTAAGGGAAACAGTATTGACCAGCTAATTAGGCAGGTGGATTCAACCATTTGGAATTTTAGCAAAGAGGTACAGAAGGCTAACAATTGCATTCTTTACTTTGTAATTATCCAGAGGTATCTTGCCTGCCTGTTGTACTGTCTGCTTCTGGAAGGAGCAGAGCTCGTTCACATTCCCCAGCCTGCCTGGGAGCTGTATGCTCCCTCTCAATTGAAGTGTGCATAAAGGGTGAAAACTATTTCAAGGAATTATAAAGGGGAAGGTTTTTTCTATTCTGTGTACCTGGTGTCTTTGTACTCCACTTTTCTTTCCCCTCTTCTTCCCCTCCCCCCCAACTGCTTCCTTCTGGCTAAAATTCCTACCTGCCTTCACAAGTTGTAACCCTCATCCTCAATATCATCCCAACCCCCTCTCCTTCCCACCAGGAATGGTCCTTTCCCCTTCTCTACCACCCCCTCTCCCCCCATCCACAGCAAACTGAAGTACCCAGTACTTCCCCTGGCTGTGTTCTCTCAACTTCCCTTAATACATGGAAATACTGGTTAAAAGGTAGGACCTTTTAGTCTAGGAAAAGAGGACCATTTTTGTGGTCATATAGACATCCCCAAAAAAGTGACAGGACAGGCTTACAATCAGGAAAACTCAACTTCCTAAGTTTAAATTGGGCCTTAGATACTTGCTGTGTAACCTTGAGCAAGTCATTTACCCTCTTTGTTTCAGGTTCCTTATCTGCAAAATGGGCTACAGAAGGAAATGCCAAACCATTTCAGTATCTTTGCCAAGAAAAGTTCAGATGGGGTCACAGAGTCAGTCACAGCTGAACAACAACGATATGTGTCTTGAGTGCTAAGCTGTTGGTATCTCTCCAGCGCGGGCAACAGTGAGAATACCCTACACCTGTACAATAATAAGGCTATATAAAGTAGTATTGGGGAAAATGCAAGCACAGACCACATGTCTGCAGTAGACTTTAAGGGATTGGAGAATTGCCAACAGGAGGCCAACCCCCTCTCATTCCAGAGTCCTGAGGACTGTGTCTCTCCTTCCTAGTTACTGGTTACCCTGGTAACCAAGATAGTTAATGACATGATACAGAGGCAAGGAGGATGGCTTGGGCTATCACTGTCCTGTATTTGCTATTGATGTTACTGGAGTTACTTTCCTAATCTGATGAATTCTGGCTTCTGCCGAATTCTTAGAAGGTCCCACTCCAAGTTTTGCTCTGAAAACTGGGTGAGTTTTGTTTGAGCAATCCCTTGTTCCCTTACTCACTAGGGACCCTCAAGAAGTCATCAATGGTCACCTTTTGGGGTGCTAGAGGAATGTGATTGCATTTCCTAACCAGTGCTTGTCACAATGATAACAAATACCCAGGGATCATCTTCTGCACAGGTAAGCTGTGTAACAGGTAACTCCACCCACCCACCCTTCCCCTTTTAGGCAGTCAGAGTTGACGAAGCAGAAGATCTAAGAGGTAAGGCACTCAACCCCCAGTCCCTAGACCAAACTTGCCCTCTCACCACTAGAAAGACAGCTAGGAAAGAAAGCTGATGACAATGTGAAATTGCATGATGACATTAGCTTGAGACATAGACTAGTGATGACTTGACTCTGAAAGCCAGGAAATGAAACAATTAGCCTCTGTGCAGAGTGACTGAATGACCACCTAAAAATCCTGGGGAACTTATGAAAATAATTACATCAATGCCCAGAGGACGGTTTTCTGGACCTGGAGAGCTATACATCTCTCCCTATTGTTCATCACAGCTAAGGCACAGACCCAGTGTATTACTTTAGAGAAAGGTCAGGCTTTGGTTCATCATGGACAGGCACTATGTTTTGGGTTTATCACAGTACTAATATACCTCCCTTGGAGGAAGTCCGGAAGAGACCAGAGGATGCCCAACTAGATAAGGAAGCCAAGGCTGTGTTTCTAGAAGGAGTCCCAGAGACCCTCTGTGCCACCCTCCTCATGATGGCAGGCAGTGAGACCTTGTAGTCCCTGTTAGACATTCTGGATCTTGTAGAGAGACATTAAAGTAAGCCTGAGTCTCAGGTATTTGCCATCCAAGGGAATGGGCATCATAGACAAGGGGGAGGTAAGTGGAATATTAATAGAGAAAGCACTGATCAGGGGCTCAAGTCCCAAACTGAGCATATAAAGGGTCGTTGAGACAAAGGACAAAAAGATTGGCATCTGATAATGCAAAGAATCCTGTATTGGAGAGCAAGTGATTTGGACTTCTCTAACTTGGCAGTTTTGTGCCATAAGCTCCAAAGAAATTCAGGCCTTTATAGATATAGTACATGTAAAAGGACAAGGAAGTTCCAACACATGCCAGAGGCTCCAGACCTCTGGCAAAGTGTGTTTGGCAAAGTCCTAGAAGTACCCCATAGGAGCATGCCAGCTCTAAGGACACTGGGTCCCCCAGGAAAATCACATGTTCAAGACAGTGCTGCAAGATCCTGGAAACCACCAGTATTTGAATATATTGCTGAGCACTGGATTTCATATCACCCTAGTTCCAGGTAATTCTGATATACAATGAGACCTCACTGACCCCATATAGGCAATGATAGATGCCAGTATATAAGGCACCCAGACCACTGTGGATTTCATTGTGGGAGAAATCAGAGTACACCACTCCCAGTAGTTAGAGTTTCTGAGCATTCCACCCCCTTACCCATAATCGGCACGGATGTCCTAGGACATCAGCTGGTCACTTGGAAAAAATCTAAGGTGTTAGTACTGACTAGAAGTAAGACCAAGTGGGAGCCGGTGTCTTCACCCTTCCCCATGAGAATTGCTAACACCCCACAGTACAAGCTTAGGCAAGTCATGGAATGTCTGCATTCCATTACAAAGGATTTACTTACTGAAGCTATGATTACCTTCATACTCTCCCCATTCAACTCACCAGTCTGGCCTCTCCGGAAAGTAGGCAAAGATGAATGGAAACTATCTGTGAACTGTAGGAACTTGAATAATATGATAATAATGTAACAATAATATGATAAACAATTTGAAATAAATAAACAATTTGAATAATTGTTTCTCCATTTAAAGCCCTACCATCTCTGGCTACTCTTGGTTTTCAATCAAGTAGACTTAACTGATATATTTTACTCTGTCCCCATATCTTGAGGAAAAAATTACTTTAACATTTAAGAAGGCACAATATATTTTCACCAGGCTACCCATGGGATACCTGAATAGTTCTACCATTGCCCATGGACTGTGATACTCAGAGGACATCCTGGTACCAGAGGGATCCATAGATGACATTACATGGTCAGAGACTCTACTGCTGCCTCTGTCCAAGCCTACCTTACAGCTACAGTCTCTGACCAGTCACGGCTGTGGAGTAAATCCCCATAACATACACAGTATGTGAAATTCTTAGGCTTCGTATGGATCCATAAGGTCAAGAACATGACTGCCCCAGTCTGAGATTAGTTACTGACCCACAAAGTTGCCCTTAGTACCACTAAGTAATGACTTCTAGGTAGAGGCCTCAGCCAATACCACCCATACCTCTAGTGGAATGATTAGTCTACTAATCCTAATGACAAGAGACTGTCAATGGGGTTCTGGAGCAGAAACTCCCAGATGCTGCTACCAGGTGCTCATTCTTTGAGAAGCAAGTGCTGACTACCTACTGGACTCTAATGGCCATAGGACCCTTTGATAGGCACAGATCCTGTCTCTCTGAGAACTGAATTACCTATTTAGTCTTAGACTGGAGAACAGAAATTCTCTTTTAAAAATCTCCCTGTTAAAATGGAAATGGTATTGGTAGGTCAGGGTTAAATGAGGCCCATAGGGAGTTAGGAAGCTAAGTGAGTAAGTGATACAAACCCCATTAAGACCACTTGTTTTTAGAGATACACCCTCCCCTAATGATCCCACAGTGGGGCCCACAGAATCAGCTGGCAAATGCTGGTGGGGTGAGGCTTATTTCACAGATGGCAATGCCTCTGGTTCCACTGAGAATTTCCAATGGTAGCTACAGTATTTCACCCTGTAACCAACACCTCCTTGAGGGTTGATAGCAAAGGACATAACACTAGTGGGCAGAGCTGAAGGCCATTCAACCTAGTCATGAGGGACTTGAAGAAGCAAGAGAGGAGCTCCCTCCATATCTGTACTGACACCTGGGCAGTTGCTAATGGACTTCTAGTCTAATCTGGAAAGTGGGCCCAATGTATCTCACAGATCCAGTGTCAAACAGTATGGGGAACTGAACATTGGAAGGACTTTGCAGGATATGCCCAGATCTATGGTCAGTCATGTCTCTACCCAAACAGGAAGGGCTACAGAAGAAACAAGTCAACCATACGCTTGATAACATCACATGAGCAATTACTGACAGTGCCCCCATTACTACACAGCACACACCACATACAGATAGAGGACTTATGAAATGGGCACATGAATGCTCTTGACATTTAGGGACTGCTGACCTCACACAGTGGTTGAGGAGAGACAACCTCCACAATATCCACTGACCAAGTCACTAGGGAATGTGAGATAGTACCACATTCTGCTCAGGATACATGGTAGCATTATTAAAGTGCCTGTAACTCACCAAATTTAGCAGGTGGACTTTGTTGAATCTTTGTCCTTTCAAGCTGGAGCTATTAAATATGCCATCACCATAGTAGACACTTAGGGGGAGGTGAGAAGGTGGTGCAGTGGATAGACCACTGGGCTTAAAGTCAGAAAGATTCATCTTCTAAGCTCAAATTTGGTTTGAGACTCACTAACTGTGTCACCCTGGGCAACTCACATAAACATTTCCCTCAGTTCCTCTTCTGTTAAAAATGAGCTGGAGGAGGAAATGGCAAACCATTCCAGTGGCCTTGCCAAGAAAACCCCAAAATAGGGTCACAAAGAGTTGAACATGACTGAAATGACCAAACAAGAAAAATACTAGATCCCTACATGGAATTTTACTGTATTACTCATGTAGGAACCCATAGCCAGTAATGTCACAACTGGACTGTCAAAGGAAATTCTTGCACTTTTGGACCTCTCATATCCACCCATAGTAACCAGAGTATGCATTTTATAGCCCGGACCATGCAGCAATAGGCAGAGGACACTGATATTCTGTGGTCTTTTTATTGACAAGCATAATGGACTCTTAAAAATCACCCTGCTCAAGCTTCTAGGGAGAGATCAGACCCCAAGGGAATGCAGATGTCTGAAGCCTTCTGCACACTGAACAGCCCCTCCTCACTCCATGGCTCCTTTAGCTCTCAGTACAATACCTACAACCCACCTCCTTGCCTTTACCTTATTCTCCAGGGCAAGGCCTAGGGCCTCAAATGAAACCCTAAGGGAATCCTAGACCTTGGAATTAGAAGCTTTAAGAGAAACTACACTACTTTCCCCTCACAGTGGTCATGAACCAGAGGGTGGAGGAGGGTGAACTGGTATAGTTGGCCATAGAACTCCCTAACCAGGGAGAAAGGGAAACATCAATAGTACCAGTAATTAGGCCATCTTAGGTCACCAAGTTCACAACAGGTGGGATGATGAAGATACCCCTGAGCACTGATGGCATGATTCCTCCTCCCTACCCCCATGCTCCCTATCTCTGTCATGTAACTGCCAAACCATGGTGGTGGTGGGGTAATAGAATGAATATGATCAGGAAAGTCCTTCACCCAACAATACCAAGGTGATAATCTCAGTTCCAACAAGGGACACTGAGACTGTATCAGAAGGAAATTAGAGCATGTACCCCAACCTTTAAGAACACAGCAAGCAGCACAGAGACTGCCAAAGAAAGTAATTCCCTAGTGGTGCAGGATACTTCTGGACTCACAACTGATGAACTCATTGCTCAAGAGGCAAGAACTCCTGGTAATGTGCTTGCCACATCACTGGATAGGAAAGACAAGATACCCCTTAGACCCTCCACAAAGTCCCAACTATCATGCCTTTAATTATCTACTTGTCCTCAGTCAGCACCAGCTGGAGAGGAACCCACTAACATTCTTCTTCCTTTTTTATTAGGAGGAGGAGATGAAGCAGGAGGAGAGGGATCAACTCCAGGTATAGCAACTTGGGTACAGCAGTGGAGCTCCCTGGGTGATCAAATGGGAAATTCCTCAGGAGGACCTCCCCAAAACCCCCAGAAGGGACAGCTAGAACCCAGGCCCCAAAACCCACCAGTTCATATGGGACCAACCTCCCAGGATGCTGGCCTAGGTGCTAACTTTCCAGGACTCCAAAGACTGATTAATATAGCCTTCACAACTACATCCATTCCTCTGTTAATTAACTCAATCTTGGGAACATGGAGACACTCAGTGATACTCATTGGGTCCATTCTACCTGAACTGTCTTAACCAGTTAGCTCAACATTCTATCCAGGTGTAAGTGGGGACCATTAAGACCCATGCATCTGCTCCCACATCCTGGCCACCATTATGTATCTATGTGACCGGTGAAATCTGAAATAACTGAGGGAAATAAAAGCTTAAGGTTCTGAGCAGATCAATTTATTAAGCAGTGCATGCCAATTGCATAACAAATCAGAACCAAGCTTCTTCAATTTGTCACCCAATCCAAAATGCAAGGGAAGACAGCTTTTTATGTGTTAAAGGAAAGCAACAAGATCTAAACCAGGATACAAGATTAGATAATCTGATGTCTAATTGGAGGAAAGATTAGGAAATTTTCTGAGTTGATAGGGAGATAAATGAGTTTGAGAGTTGGGAGGGTGAAGAGCAAGCAGGTGGATTTTTCTGGGTGTGAAACAGGCATGATTAGCAAGAAGTTGAAATTTACAGGAAAATGAAACTTAGGTCTTAAAATGGAGCCATTTTTACAAAATAGAGTCAGTTTAACTGACACAATTTCTTCAGTTTCACACTTTGATTAATGAGGTAATGGTTAACCCACATTCCTTATGGATCATTTATCTATAAGATTCTTAATGTGCTCATGCTTATCATCAACATTACATACCAAGAAAACACCACTGGGAAGCATCCTCTCAAATAGCTTAGTACAACAGCCACAGAGTCCAAGAACAATAATAATGATGCACAAACCTTGTTCAATAGACTTTATGGGTAAACTAAGGCTACAGATGAATCTACTTTGAACATACACAGTGGACATGTCACCAAGGTGACCAAGAAAACTCAGCAAACACTAACAACATGAAAGCAATACAATGATGATCACTGATATTTATAACATGAAATCTTCTTGTTTCCCAGTAACCCACTCCCAATGTCTATTTAATCATCACATTTTGAGTCTCAGATGGCTTCATCTGGGAAATCTGGTCCTTGGAAATATCTTCTCTTGGATATTCTGAAATAAGACTCATACTCAGGACAGCTTTGAAGAGAGTTGTGCTCCTTTGGTTCAGAGTCACTTGTAGAGACTCCTAGATAATGCTAGTAAAATGTGCTAATAGAAAAACTTAGTACAATTTAGTATAATCTCTTAAATTTGGTTATCTAAATCTGAAACTTCAGAGAATTTCAGTTTTTATATAATACTTGCTTTTTCTTTGTTTGCCTTAACCCTGTACTTGATACAAGAGTCTTAAAAAAAATTCATGTGGGTCTGATTTATAAAATGAACCCTTCTGTTTCTTAAAATGACCAGATATTGTAAAAGGATAAAACAATTGCACTTTCTTTATAATTATAAATGCCATTTTATATGCAAAATCCTTAATCACAGAGTCAATTATATACATATGTATAAAGTTCTCAAAGAAAACAGTCTAACCCTGTTGCTTTCTCAAAATTTACTATTCCATCTAATTAGAAAGTTTTTCTATTACATTTTCATCTTATTACTTTATCTAATTCTTCCACTTAGAAGGATATCTTTTAGAGAAACATATATTTGTCATTCAAACAACATGGCCAGTCCATAAGAGTTGTGCTCTGTGCAGTAAAATTTTTAGCTCAAGAAAGGACTCCACTGTTCAGCACCTTATCTGCAGAATTTTTCTAAGACAATTCAAATGGCAGCAGCTTGATCTTTAGGCATGGCACTGACAGACTGTCCAATATTCACAGGTATACATCAATGAGGTCAGCACAGTGGCTCTGTAGCCTGATAGGCAGCACTCTGTGCTGGTAGACAGCCTAATATGCCCTCTTTCTTACACTTTCTTTTGGAGCCTCCAAAACACTGAGCTAGCTCTGGCAATTCATGCATCAACCTCATCATCTATTTGTACATTCCTAGAAAGTGCACTGCCGAGACAAGTGAACTTATCCACAGCATTCAAAATTTCTCCATTTGCTGTAACTGATGGTTCCATGTATGGGTGACTCCAATGGAGTGGCCACACTGTTCTAGAGCCAAACATACATTTGCCTAAAAGATGATTTTACAGAGAACTCACAGTCAAAAGAAACAGTATAGAAACATTCTCAAAGTCTGTCTGAAGAACTCTCACATTGATTGCGAGACATAGAAGACACTGGCACAGCATCATCCAGCATGGCATGTCTGCATCAAAGAAGGAGCTGTGCTCTATGAACAAAGCAGAACTGCAGTAACTCAAAAGAAACATGAGATATGCAAATTTAGAGACCTATTCACTCCAAATCTTCTTTGTGTTTGACCTGTTCATGTTCATATTGGCCTGACTAGGCACAACCAGACACATTGTACACTCACCTCAACATCATGATGTCATTTTGGTTCTCTTCAAGTACAAAGGACAACCATAACAATAGGGGAATACTATCTCCATATTATTTGACTATAAATGCAGATTAAAATTATAAGATTTTTCATACTTGCATCCTATTATAGGAACTCAGAGATGCTTCCATATCAATCTATTAATTAATATATTTAGTTTATGCACTCACAAAATTTCTACTGCTCACCTGCCCTGATAATAGAAATTTACTATGAAAGGAAAAGAAGGGACACAGTTATAACAATGTTAAGACTTGTTCCCTCAAGGGCACAGACTGACCTGACCTAATTCCCTTAGCTCTGTTTGATTCCAGGCACATCATATCTGACAGCTAATCATGTAGTAAAGCTCCACAATATTCACAGAGTATCAAAAACCAGATTCAGAATTAACCAGGTGGGGAAATTCCCTATCCAGAAAGGAAATAGCACAATAAGGAAACTGAAGATCCTAGTTTAGACCACTCCAAAGTTGCCCCCTCAACTTTTCCTAGGGATAGACATTGACTCATGGCAGTTCTCAAAAACTGCAGTACATGCCATTTTCTACTGTTACCTTCATGACAATTCAGACAACCATTTCTATAATCAAAATGAAATTACAGTCCCAAGAGTTTTTACCTCAAATAGCAAAATTTCACTGACCATGACTTAGGGCTTGAATATTATTAATTTTCACATGTTTCCTTAACTGTTACATGTCATGTACTCTTTACTTATAAATTAAAATTAACTACATTCTGGGGCTTCAGATATACATTAAATATCTGAGAGATGACTCAATGTAATAAAGCTCCATTTTTAAATCACCCCATATATATTCGTAATTTTATAAGTGATAGCCGAAAATTTTCAAATGAAAACTCACTCTTTATTATGCTAAACTTTTGGCAAGGAGTGGAAGAGGGGATACTATTTTTCTCAATAAAGTTCTCAAACTTCAGTACTTTAGATTTTACAATGTGTGATCAGTAGGAGGATAAAATCTTATGACCCTACTTGAATACAAAGTCTCAAGGGACCTCACAGATAAGGATATGGGGATTTTAATTTTAGCTTTTACTTACCATTTTATTTTTCCCAGTTACCTGTCAAAACAATTTTTAACGTTCAATTTCAAAAGCTGCAAATTCTCTCCTTTCCCCTCTCCTCGCAACCCTCCCCCCATCATTGAGAAGGCAAGCAGTTCAATATGCGTTATACATATGTATGCAAAACATATCCATAATAATCGTATTGTGAAAGAAAATAAAGACAAAAAAGAAGAAAAATGAAGAAAGTTAAAAAGCATTCTTCAATCTGAAGGCAGAAACCATCAGTTCTGTCTCTGTGGATGAATAGCACTTTTTATCATAAGTTTTTCAGAATTGTCTCGACTCATTTTATTGCTGAGAATAGCTAAGTCATTCTTACCAATCATCTTACAATATTTCAGTTTCTTTGTACACAATAAATTTCACTTTGTATCAGCCCATGCAAGTCTTTCCAGGTTTTTTTCTGAGAACACTCTGCTCATCATTTCATATAGTACAATAGTATTCCCTCATTATCATATGTCATAATTTGTTCAGTCATTTTCCAATTAATGGGCTCCCCTTCAACTTCTAATTCTTTGCCTTCCAGAAAAAGAACTGCTATAAATATTTTTGTACAATAGATCCTTTACCTTTTTGTTTTTTATCTCTTTTGGGATAGAGACCTAGTAGAGATATTGCTAGATCAAAGGGTATGCAGGGTTTTGTAGCCCTGTAGGCATAGTTCCAAATTGCTCTACAGGATGGTTGAATCAGTTCCCAACTCCACTCATTGAATTGAAATCCCATTTTTTCCACATCCCCTCTAACATTTGTTATTTTTCTTTTCTTTCCTATTAGCCGATCTGATAGATGAGATATTTCCTCAGAATTGTTTTAATTTTCAGTTTTCCAATCAATAGTGTTAGAATATTTTTTCATAGGCTATAGATAGCTTTGATTATTTCATCTGAAAACTGATCATATCTTTTGATCATTTATAAATTGAGGAAGGGCTCTTATTTTTAAAAATTTGACTCCATTCTCTATATGTTTGAGAAATGAGGCCTTTATCAGAGAAACTTGCTTCAAAATGTTTTCACAGTTACTATTGTTGACTGTGTTTCCCTCCATCCTAGTCCACACTCCTGTTTATCTATTTTCTCTCTTTTAACCTGTCCCTCCTCAAAAGTATGTTGCTTCTGACTACCCCTTCCCTCAATCTTCCCTGCTCTATCACACTCCCCAGCCCCTGCTTCTTTTGTCCCTTTCCCCTACTATTTTCCTGTAGGGTAGGATAGATTTCTATCCCCACTTGAGTATGTATGTTATTTCCTCTTTGAGTCAATTCACTCATTCCCCCTCACCTCCACTCTCTTCCTCTCCACAATAAAAGTTTTTTCTTACTTCTTTTATGTGAGACAATTTATCCCATTACTCCTCTTCTCTTTCTCCCAGTACATTCCTCTCTCTCACCCCTTAGTTTTATATTTAGATATCGTCCCTTCATATTCAATTCATACTTTTGCCCTCTCTATACTTTTTCTAAATACCCTAATAATGAGAATGTTCTTATGAGTTGCAAATATCATCTTCCCATGTAGGAATATAAACAGTGTAACCTTATTAAGTCCCTTATGATTTTCCCTTCCAACTGACCTTTTTATGCTTCTCTTAAGACTAGCATTTGAAAGTGAAATTTTCCATTCAGCTCTGGTCTTTTCATCAAGAATGCTTGAAAGTCTCTATCTCATTAAATATCCTTTTTTTCCTTGAAGGATTATACTCAGTTTTGCTGGGGAGATGATCCTTGCTTGTAATCCTTGCTCCTTTACCCTTTGAAATATCATATTGCAAACCCTCTGATCCTTTAATGTAGAAGATACTACTTTCTGGTTATTTGCAATATTTTTCCTTATCCTGGGAACTCTGAAATTTAGTTATAACAGTCCTGGGAGTTTTCATTTTGGGATTTCTTTCAGGAGGTGATTGGTGGATTTTTTCAAAGTGTATTTTGCCCTCTGCTTCTGGAATACCAGGGCAGTTTTCCTTGATAATTTCTTGAAAGATGATGTCTAGGCTCATTTTTTTTATCCTGGCTTTCAGGTAATCCAATAATTTTTGAATGATGTCTCCTGACCTGTTTTCCAGATCAGTTGTTTGTCTACTGAGCTATTTCAGATTATCTTCTATTTTTTTCATTCTTTTGGTTTTTATTGTTTCTTGGTTTTGAATAAAATTGTTAATTTCCATTTGCTCCATTCTCATTTGTTTTTGCTATTCCAAATATTTTTATAAGGGTTCTCTGTAAGGCATTTAAAACATCAGTTTGTGATGCTAAACTCCACTGGAGGGAATACAGCATGCAGATAGATACGGAACTGAGGAATTTTCTTGATTTAGGGCAGGTTCTGAGAGTCCACTGTTTTCTGATCAGCCTTGTGCTGTTCTGTAATCTCATACTTCTCTTTTTCTGTGTCATAAATATATCCTCCTTGGTGTCTATGTATATGGAGCCTCTTATTCTTAAAGTGAGCATTAGTAAGATGATTTGGAATTTTTACACCAAAAAGGTTAACTCTGGTAGAGGTGGCAACAGCAAATTTCTGATAGGTCCTTTTCAGAGAAACGCAGTTGATGGTCAGTAGTCCAGTCAACAGAAGAAAGCCACTTGCCAACTGCATCAAGAAAACCACTCACTTGCCCCTGTGGAGTCCAGTGAACATGATCAGAATGGTGCTTGGAGGCTTGGGGTAATGCTAGTTTGCAGTCTCTTCATATCGCGGTTGAAGGGCTTTTTGCCATGACTTAGCAGTTTTCTAGGCACATCCTCAGAAAGGTAATACCTAGGGATTTTGTGAATCTTTACTACATGAATTCCTCCAGCTGACTTTTCTTTCTTTTTCTTTTCAATCCAGGTTTTTGGTGCAGCATACTTCTGCTTGTACATGGCTCTTTGAGAATACATTGCAGACCTGGAGTATCTACTGATACCTTGTACCAGGACTGGGTTCTGGTCGAAATGCTTTCCAGGCATTTTCATCACCTTTTTAGCCATATTTTCCTTTTTGTTCTCCTTTTTTCCTTTTTTGATCTTGTTTTCCTTTTGTTTCCTTGGAGGCCTTTTGCCTGCTATCTTGACAGCTCCATTCTAATTTTTAAGGAATTACTTTCTTCAGTGAGTTTTTGGACCTCCTTTCCCATTTGACCATTTCTGCCTTTTAAGGCATTCTTCTCGTTGGCTTTTTGGACCTCTTTTGCCATTTGACCTAGTCTTTTTTTTAAGGTGTTATTTTCTTCAGTATTTTTTTGTGTATGTCTCCTTTACCAAACTGTTGACTCTTTTTTCATGATTTTCTTGCATCACTCTCATTTCTCTTTCCATTTTTTCCTCTACCTTTCATACTTGATTTTCAAAAACCTTTTTGAGCTCTTCTATGATCTGAGAGCAATTCATATTGTTTTGTGGAGGCTTTGGATGTACGAGCTTTGACTTTGTCTTCTTCTGAGTGTATGTTTTGCTCTTCCTTGTCACCGTAGTAGTTTTTTTATGTTGCTTGCTCATTTCCCCAGCCTATTAGTTTTTAAACTCCTTGTTAAAGTAGGGCTCTGCTTCCAGTGTGGAGGATGCGTTGTTTCAAGCTTCAAGGGTTTTATACAGCTGTTTTTTTTTTACAACTTTTCTGACACAATGGTTTCTTAAATTTCATAATGTAAGAAAAATTTTAATAAATGCAATAACATGCACAGTATTGTATTTAAAATACGAAACAAAATTTATTGCTACTTAGATGACATCAATTCAGTTTTTTGTATTATCTTGTGTAAAAAATATCACTTGGCATTTTATACCAATCATATATTCACTTATAATCACAGACTAATCACTAATCACCTTATATAAAGTGATCCAATTAAAGAAATAACCCATAATAATAGCCAACATTTAGACAGTGCTTGCCATCTATTGAACACTTCACACCACTACATAATTTTCACCCTTACAACAACCCTTGGAGGTAGGTATCATTTTCCTCTTTACAGATCAGGAAACTGATGTAGACAGTGATAAGATAACTAACTTAAGCTCATACAGCTAATAAGTTTCAGAGACTAAAGTGTAACTCAGGTTTCCCTGATCTATGCAGGTTTTCAGCATTTTTTTTTGCATTTGATACATAACTGTTGTTCATTTAGTTATAACTAGAACTGTCTATGGGGTTTTCTTGTGAAAAATATTGGAGTGGTTTTCCATTTCCTTCTCCAGTGGATCCAGTTGTTTTGTTTTGTTTTGTTTTGTCAGATAAACAGAGCTTAAGTGATTTGCTCAGGGTCACACAGCTAGAAAGCATCTGAGGCTGGATTTTAACTCAGGTCTACCTGACTCCAGGCCCAATTCTCTATCCATTGATTCATCAGCTTCCTGACATAATTAATAGGAGAACACATTTCACCACATCATAATTTAGTTTCAGGACAAATATCAATCTAATCAAATCTCGATTTACAATCACAAAATCAAAGTCTCAATTTTCCAGGGATATTAGACACCTGTGCTTAAAATTTAGTGCTCAGAGTTCATTTTTGAAGGTTCCTGGTAGCACTTTTACCTTTCCATAAACTTTTTTAATGTATTTTTTTTCAAACATCACCAAAAGAACCAAATGAATTCCTTTTATGTTCACAATCTAGCCCCCATCTCTCTCCCCAAAGTTTTTCAGTTTTAGCCTCAAGTGAAAGATAAGGAGAGATTCTACGCGGCAGCTGCAAATTCCTATCCCCTTGCTTTGGAGCTTACAGTGGAGAATACACCCTTGAAATACACCATCTCTTCACTGAATTACTAATCATATCCCAAACTATGTCATCCCAAATTATGTAAATAATCTTTATTCCATCAAATTTATCCTTAAAAATATAGCACAAAATTTTACATAACCTCAATTAATTGCAATACTGTTACCTTTTTGCGTTCTTAAGAACTTGCAAGTATATGGTTTCTTTCTAAACAATTGTTATATGAAGTTGTGAAGGTTCTATTTCAGCCTTCCTAAAAGATATTCATAGTTCATGATCACATCCCCTCTTTCCAGCCTTGTGGGTATCTATCTAGCAATGAATAGTAACAGTGGGAGTGGGGCTGGCAATCCCTCCTCATGGACCCCTCTTCAGTTTAAATCCCTTTCCACTCTTTAATTAAATTTTGCTCATTTTAAAGTTTTTCCCTGATTTAAACAAGCTTTTCACTTTTCATGGGTAAAGAAAGGATTAATAAGAGGCAACTATTGAATTCCAGATAAATTTAAAAATGCAAACCACATGCTATTTTTTTTCTGCTCTGGAATTGCTTTGAACCTAGCTGTTTTCCTTCATTTTGCTAAAACAATAACTTTAAAAGTTTTCAGAGAAAAAATGTGCTTTTTTTACCACTGAAACTTCCACAGTATTTAGTACATATTTTTCCTTAAAACAAATTCTATAGAGTGGTATCCCAAAACTCACTAAGATACTTCAGCCTATGTTGAGCTTCTGCCTTATCAAATAGGACAAAGACAGAGGGTGAGTTCCTGGAATTACCCAAGGTTCCAAGAGTTCTCTCCTATAATTTAAAAATGACTAATCTCCAAACCTCCAAAATCTACTAATATGTTTTAGCAATTACCATAATTTGGAATCTCTAATTTATTTATAATATCACAAATTCCTACCAAGCAAGAAAAAGTTTTCCTTTCTTTGATTATCTGACTTTATCTCCATAATCCCAACATAGCCAGAGTTGAAATGACAGAGAGTAAGTATCTCGCAGGCTTTTTTCCCCCTCTTTAACCCAATCTCCTGCTGAAAACCTGAAGTGGGAGTTAATCCCTCTTACTGGGACGGAGGATTTGGCATTACTTTTTCAAGTAGGAAATTATGAAGCTATTCATCTTTCCCAGTATATTTAACTCTTGGCTGCAACTTTTTGTAGCACTCTTTAAGGCAGGCTATATTTTCCCCTTAGAAATCTTTCAAGGTAGCATAATCTACAAACAATATATATAATCTACAAATAATATGACACAAGACAACGATTTTCTGAATGTTTTACAATGAAACAAAAGCACAAATGAAATAAGACAAATACACTTTCTAGCCTCCTTGTCTACAGCTGAAAGTCTAATCTCAAAGTCTTCAATTTGCCATAATTAAAAGTCCCTTTGTCAGGAGAATTTTGGGACCCATTTGGATTTTTATGTATTTTATCGCAGTCTGAGAGCTCTATCTTTTAATTGCCTCTTTCATTCCTGTATGGGAAGTTCCAAGCCAATAAGAATTTCCCTAAGGGGATGTCAGTTTAACATTTGACATGTCCCATGGTCTCATGCTAAAAGAAATTTTTCCAAGGGGAAATTCTTTGGTATTTTACTATTACTAGAACCCATCATTCCCTTAAAGGGAATATCTCTTCTCCAGCTGAATGGGATAAGCTGTCCTGGGAAACAACTGCTCCAACAATGTGGGGGCTTACCTTAGCTTGGAAGAATTTGAGATCAAGAAGGGGAGTTTGACCTCTAGGACAAGTGTTCTGTGAAGTTTTTAAAGTCTGTCTTGGAGGTCTGTGTCCTGTGTCAACCTGACTGGCTTCATTACAAACTGTGATTGGTGAAATTTGAAATAACTGAGGAAACAAAGATTTGAGTTTCTGGGCATATATATTTATTAATCAGTGCATGCCAATAGCATGAAAAATTGGAACCATTTCTCCTCCATTGGTCACTGGACCCCAAATACAGGTAGAGAAATATGCATTGTTGCTCAGTTGTTCAGTTGTGTCCAACTCTTTGTAACATTTTTCTTGGCAATGATACTGGAGTGGTTTGCCATTTCTTTCTTCAGGGTATCCCCATTTTAACAGTGAGGATCTGAGGCAAATAGAAGTTAAGTGACTTGCCCAGGATCACACAACTACCAAGTGTCTGAGCCTGGGATTGAACTCAGATCTTCCTGACTCCAAGTTCAGTGCTCTTTCCACTGTACCACTTAGTCTGTCCTTTTATGCATTCAGAGAAAACAATTAAAAGGATATTAACCAGTATACAAAATTAGGTGATCTGATTTCTAATTGGAGGAAAGATTTGGAACTTTCTGAGCTATTATGGGAATGAGTGACTTTCAAGAGTTGGGAGGTGGAGAGTGACCAGGTGGACTTTTTTGGATGTGAAACAGGATGTCACTCAGTTCCCACAACTGACAAGTATTTCCAGGCAAATGAAATTCAGGTCTCAGAATGGAGTCAGTTTTACAATATGGAGCCAGTTTGATTCACACAATTCTTACAACTCCCTTGTTTAGGAGAATTTCACAAGCACCCCAGTGCTAACCAGAGTACATGAAACTCCAAACTGTAAATCTCTTGAAATTTGCTGACCTGTCTTACAACAATTTCCTAAAAATACTGGACTACCCCCTTAGATGCTCTTTATTAAAGAGTAATCTCCACATGTCAATGCCCATAGCTGCTACCTCCAAACAGAACCTTACTTGATGCTGGGCATGCAATAACCCACCAGAATTTGGGGGAGGATGATTCACCCACACAGCTAACTCGTGCATGCTTGACCTCACTAAAGCTTTGCAAGCAGTTGAGGGAAATCCACTGCCCATGGACTATTTCAACGCCATGCACAGCACAAGACTCTGTAACATTCCTGACAACACCAATGGGTATCATAAATTGTTCAGGTACTGCCCCCACAAGATGTCTCCAGGTAAAGATATATGCCCACAGTGGTTCAACTTCAGCACCATAGTATTGTTCTAGGAAACCTAGAAGTCCCAAAGATCAAAGGAGCACAATTTGCAAACTATAGCATATAAATGAAAAACCACATGCTGAGACTATGGGCTAAATTAGATGAGACCATCTAGTCTTGGTCTAGGTGTCAGGGACTTTTTGTCCCATGATATATAAACCTCAGATTAGCTCCAGTCTAGACATCCACACTAAAAAGAGCAGAATGCCAAATGATGCTGATAGTTCTGAACTGATATGGATAGGCTAACTTTAATGTTTTACTGACAACTTTGAGATGATTTAGATATCTTAATAAGCTAGCTTCAAGGAGGTAGAGATAAGAGATAATCCCCTGCCAAAAACTATAAAAATAAAACCCCCAACTCTTTCCCTCTCCTCAGCACTCTTCTACCATTATCTGGATCTATGCTGTTGAGTGCTTCCAACCCTAATCCATGGGTTACTCTCTGTGCTTCTCCCCCTCCCCATTCTCTTGCTCACACTGACTACCTTCTTCCAACACCCCATCCCCATCCCCATCCCCTTGCTGTTGACCTTTGTACCCCTCCACACTTTCCACTACTTGTCTCTGTTCTATCTGTGCTGTTTGCCCCTGGACACCTCTATACTTTATTAAAATGTGATTGAAGACTCCTTTTTCACTGCCATTACATCCTTTTCTGCTCAAAAATTGGGCATCTGTCCCATTTCATAGTTTCATATATTAATTAACAATTTACCATAGCAGTGATATTTTGCCATCTAAAAAATACTATATATATAAAATCATGGACTTAATTTCCTCTATTTTGCTTCAACACTTCCTCAAGCTCCCTGACATCCTAGTTTCTATCCCAAGGTCTTTCATAAATAATAGCTTGTATTTTTAGGTAGATAAAAGCAATTTCTATACATTGTCTCATTTGATTCTCATAACACACTCCAAGTAATAATAATGGCTAACATTTTTATAGTTGTTTGAAGTTTGTAAAGTGCTTTATTATCTCATTAAATCCTACTAAAGAGTAGGTGCTATTATTACCCACATTTTACACATGAAGAAGCAGCTCTGAGAAATTAGGTAGCTTGCTCAGAATCTGAGATAGGACTTCATGTCCACTATTTTACACTGTGCTATATTAATTTGTTATATATTGTATATACATTATTAATACCACTGCACTAGCCTGTGTTTTATATTGAGTATTACTTTTCTATTTCTCAACTTGAAACCACTTAAATATAGTACAAAATAAACTTCCCCCAAAATAAACTTTTGTCTCCATGTTGTACTGTAAAAGATAATTAAGATTTTATTTATTTTTCTTACATTTTTTTCTTTATGCAGATCCAAGGAACAGCCTCAATGAGTATGTCTATTTTCAACCTAGCCAACTCCATTATGGGCAGTGGAATTTTAGGACTTTCCTTTTCCCTAGCAAACACAGGAATAATACTGTTTTTGTAAGTATCAACAGTGAAGTGATTTTGTTTTTGACATCCATTCCAAATTGTTTGTGTTTTTAGAATAATATTTGGAAAATGTTTTTAGGTGGTTGAGAATTTTCTGATTTTCAGATATCAGGTAGATATTAGGTATCACTCTATACTTAAAATTTATACATATGTATATGTATAGGTGTATGTATATACAGATGTGCATATATGTATGTATTGATGTATATATACATATACCATTTCATTCAGTCCTCTTAATGGCCCTGTGAGGTGTAGGTAGTAAAAGTATAATTGTTCTCATTTTGTAGGTATGGAAACTCAGCAATGGAAAGGTTGACTTAGCCAAGGTTATAGAGCTAGCAAGTGGCAAAATTCGTGTTTTCTGACTTCAAATCTACTGCTTTTTCTGTGTTACCAGAGCTGCCTCTCACTAACTTGGCTAAATCACTAGTTCTTTCCCCCAAAATTCCACAGTCAATGTTTGACAATTGAGTGTGTCAGTTTAAAAATGACTGTTCTTTGATTACGTAGAGTTCACCTAGTTATTAAGCAAGGAAAAGAGGAAATCATTTTTAAAAGAGTACTGTGCCATGCAGCATAATGACATTTGAAAATAGAAATTTAATATGTGTGTCTTCTTTGTTACTTCAAAACTAGTTCATGTAGACCTGGCCATTCAAGCTCAGTAAGAATTATTAGGGGCACTCTCATTATCTCTTTACTATTAACTCCAACAGGGAGCTTTCAATTCTCTATTAGCCATTTTGTTCTCATTATAAGAGAAGAAAAAATTAAAATAAGCTTGAATAGTTTTCCCTTTCCTTTTTTGTCCATTATTATTGTTCCATCCATGGGACTTTCTCCCTTAAAAAGCCCCAGAAATGAGTTGTGTAGGAATGATACTGATTTTCAGTATGTTTGAAGGGAGACTCTAGAGTCTCAGTTCTGTTATTGATTTCTTGTGGATCCTTGGATGAATCATTTTCATCTCTGCCAATGATACTTCTATCTCCCTCTGCACATGAGATTTCTGCTTCCTTTAGCTCCCATCTAATATTCAACCTCCAATGAAAAGAGGTGTCACCACTCTTCCTCCATCTCCTGCTGCATATGTCCCCTAAGGGAAGAGGAAGAAGAAAGTTAGTGGGGAGTGGAACTTCCAACTTCTGCTGTGAAGGTTTGACTTATATCTCTTGTTGCATGTGGCCCCAGATAGAAGAGGAAAATTGGTGGAAAACAGAGCTCCTGTCTCCTGCCACACTGTCTACTGCCTTCTGAGGAAAAATAAAAAGTGAAACAGGGCCTTCCATCTGACTACACACCTTTCATCTTTTGCTATACTTTTCTCCTAATAGATCTCCTGCATCTTCTGTTTACTGATGTCATACTTAGTTATATCTAAACTTTAAAGTGATTCTGAACTCCTGTTGATCATCATCCAAACCCCATTCCCCATGTCCCATCACCTATTTCTGTATCTCCATCCCCCTCAACCCTCACTGCACATTCCCAACCAAACGCAACCTACTGCTTCCACTGTACTGGAATACCTATTCCATAGGCAACAAACTTCCCTTCATCCTAAATCTTTTCCTCTCCCATCCCTTCTATTTTGTAGCAATTACCATTACCTGGTTTCTCTCTATTCACTCAATCTCTGACTACCCTTTCCTGTCCTAGGTGAACCTTTCTTCATTTTCCTCCACTCACTGGTTTAGCAGGTGTACTGGAATATTCTTTGCTCTTTACTGCCACTTCTAGGTTTTATCCCTACCTCTATCACTCAGTAATCTCTCTTCTTGAGGTTCATGCAATCCATATTCACCAACCAATCAAAATCCTACTTTCTGTAGAACTCCAGGTCACTCCCTCAGTGAGTTCTGTGTCTGGCTCACAATTTTTCTCTCCTGTCCAATTCTTGCCTTCATATTAAGGGGCTTTAGTGTACATATTGACTCTCCCTCAAAACCCAAAAAACTTGCTCATTTCCCATGACCTACTCATCCATCCCACTTCAGTCACACACAAAAATGGTCATGCCCTTAATCTTGCCATCTCCTTCCATTTTCAAGAAGTCTGAAATCCCTTTATCTGATCATAATCTATTGACTTTCCATATCTCACTCTACCTTCTCTTACCAAACCTTACTCTTCATCTACACTATGACCTCCAATCCCTCTACCCATCAGGTACATCCCAGGCCATCATTCCTCTACTAGCCACTGTCTCCTATTTTCCCAATCTTGACCCATTGGTGACCCAATTCATATCTGCACCATCTTCTTTTCCTGAGTCCAAGCCCACTTATCATACCACTCATTGTTCCTTGTCAAGTCTTGGATCATTTCCACTATCTGATCCCTTTGTTCCTATACACATGCTGCTGAACAAAGATGGAAAAAGTCTTACAATTTTTCTGAGTCCACTATAAATTTATGTTACACAGCACCAACTGATTCTTCATTGTTGCTAGGCAAACTTTCACCTTTTATCAATTCATGCTTCTACCCTCCACAGCATCCTTTCTCAAATGCTTCTCCTCTACCACCTTCCCAGCTGAGAACCTCACCTAATATTTTACAGGGAAAAAAATGTAGTCATCCGCTGTGAGCTTCCTCTATTCCCATCTCACACGATGAGGGGACCTTATTCCTTAGTAAGGTTTGCCCCTCTCCCTGTTCAAGAGATTTTATTTAATACAACCTCCTCCAACAAATTTTCCCCTCTGCCATTCTCATTGTCTCACTGATCTTCAATCTTTCCCTATCTATTGGCTCCTACAATCCACAAATATGCCCATGTCTTCTTCATCCTCAAAAACTCTCACTTCATCCTTTCATCCTTGCTGCTATCCTATATTCTGCCATTTGTGGCTGAACTCCTTGAGAATGCCATCTACAATAGGTGCTTCTGATTTCTGTCCTCACACTCTCTTCTTAATCTCTTATAGTCTGGCTTCTGATGTCATCATTACGCTAAAAGTGCTATCTCCAAAGTTCCAACGATTTCTTAATTATCAAATGTAGTAGTCAATCCTCATTCTCCTTGATCTCTCTGCAGTCTTTTATATTATTAATTACCACCTTTATCTTGATACTCTTTTCTCTCTAGGTTTTTGGAACACCACTCCTAGTTTTCCCCCTACCTGTCATACCACTCCTTTTTTATTCTCTTTTACTGGATCCTCATCCAGGTCCTGCCCTCTAGCCACTGGTGTCACAGGGTTATGAGTTAATTTTCCCTAACCTTCCTTTTGCATGTTCTCTACAAAGTATTTCTTCTCCTTCCTTTTTCCATTCTTAAAAACTTCAAGACATAACAGAACCACTGCTAGGCTTTGTGTAATTGGACTCCTATGAACCCTCATGATGACAGGGTATACAGAAGACACATAAATCATCTCCCTATATTTGAATATAAACAGTTTGTCCTTGTTTAGTCTTTTAGTATTTTTAAAAGGCAGAAATGAATGTTTTATCTTTCAAAAAACTTTCATTTATCTGTTGATATAATCATGTGATTTGTCTTTTTATTGATCAATATGGCTATTAATATTAACATTTGTTATTATTGTTATTGATATGGTATGAGTTATATTTATGCTTTTCCTCCTACTTCTTATTAGAACAGGCCTGGATTCTGATTTAAATACAGATTAGTTGTAGGCTATTTTCTTTGTGATATGTTGCTGTAGCCTCCTTTCTATCATTTCATTTAAAATTTTTGCATCAGGTGCCAAGATGGAATAGAGGCAGCAACTCACATGAACTCTCCCAAAATTTCCCTCCAAACAACTTTAAAATAATGCCTCAAATCAAATTCCAGACTGGAACAGCCAACAAAAGTTCAAAGTGAGACATTTTTCTAGGCTAATGCAATTTAGGAGATCAACAGAAGAGGTCTGTAATACTGGGTTGGGGTCTAGGCCTGGAGAATATGAACTGCAGGCTTTGGCAATGCCTACAATAATGGTAGTGGAAGGACTCAGAGTTCACAGCCCAGAGATGATAAGGAAATTAAAAAGAGATTATAGAGGACCCTTTGCTATCACTGTGTGCAGGAACTGGTTTTGTGTGGCAACTCCTTTGCCCATATGCAGTTGTGAGTCACATTCCCAGTACATAGAGAAGCATTTTTGGTCAATCACAAAGAAGAAATGGATGCAGTCACAGTTCCAAGACAAAGGAGTACTTGCCCTTGCAGTTTCATGAGAATGGAAGGCTTGGTTACAGTTTCAGACTTAATAGGAGAGTTTGCAGGGGGGAAGAGCCTTTCCTGGGTAAAGACCAAAGAGTACATCAGGCATGCAGAGACCACACTTCTCCCCAGATTATACCACCTTGGAAGCACCTAAAACTTATACACCCCTAGAACTAGCTCTGAAAACAACAGCACAAAAAAAACCTGAAGCTGGAGACAATACATGGGAACAGAACCCAACTTTAACATGGAGTCCAAAGTCAAGAAATAGGTTGGAAAAATGGGCAAACAACTAAAAAAGAATTTGAGCATAAAAACTATTGCAGTGGCAGGGAAGACCAAAACACAGACTCAGAAAAGACAGCAACATGAAAACAACTACAAGCAAAGCCACAAACAGAGAGGCAAATTAAGCCTAAGTCTAAGGAGAAGTCTTGGAAGAGTTAAGGGAAAAAAATTAAGGAAAGAAGAATGATGCAAGAAAAAGAGAAACAAAAATACTAAAAAGCTAGAATTGACCGAAAGGTAAAGGGGGCACAAAAATTCACTGAAGAAAAGAATTCCTTGAAAAAAAGGCCAAATGGTGTAGTAGATAGAGTACTGGGTTTGAAATCAGGAGGACCTGAATTAAAATCTGGGACCAGACACTTACTAGATTTATGACCCTGGATAAGGGGACACTAAACTTCTGTTTGCCTCAGTTTCTCATCTGTAAAATGAAGACACAGTGGAGAAGGAAATGACAGACCATTCCAGTATCTTTGCCAAGAAAATCCCATAGACAAGTCCACAGAGTCACTAAGAGTCAAACATAACTAAACACCAACCACAAAATAGATAAATAAAAAGCAGAATAGACCAAATGGAAAAGGAAGTACAAAAGCTCACTGAAGAAAATAATTTCTTAAAAAATTGAATTAAGCGAGTAGAAGCTAAAGACTCCATGAGACACTAAGAAGTAATAAAATCAAAAGAATGAAAAAAAGGAAGAAAATGAGAGAGAGAGAGAGAAAGAGAGAGAGAGGGAGGGAGAGGGAGAGAGAGAGAGAGAGACAGAGAGACAGAGAGAGAGAGGGAGGGAGAGGGAGAGAGAGAGAGAGAGAGACAGAGAGACAGACAGAGAGAGAGAGAGAGAGAGAGAGAGAGAGAGAGAGAGAGAGAGAGAGAGAGAGAGAGAGATGGAGGGAAATACACAAATACACAGATACACAGTCATCATAACCGTGAATGTCAATAGGATGAACTTACTGGCAAAATGGAAGAGGATAGCAGAATGGATTAAAAATCAGAATCATACAATATATTTACAAGAAACTCACTTGAAGTGGAGAGACATAGAGTAAAGGAAAAGGACTGGAACAGAATCTATTATAATTCAGCTGGAGTAAAACCAAAGCAGGGTTGACAATAATAATCTCAGATAAAACAAAAGCAAAAATAGACCTAAAAGAGTTAAGGAAGGAAAAAACATCTTGCTAAATGGTACCATAGACAATGAAATGGCATATCAATACAAAGCATATATGCACTAAATGGTATAGCATCCAAAGTTTTAAAGGGGAAGTTACAAGAAGAAATACTAAACCAAACTAGTAGGAGACCCCAACTTTCCCCTTTAAGAACTAGATGAATCTAACCGCAAAATAAACAAGAAGTTAAGGAGATGACAAGATTTGTAGAAAACTTAGATATGATAGACCTCTGGGGAAAATTGAATATAGAAAGAAATGAATATACCTTTTTCTCAGTGGTACATGGTAGTTGCACAAAAATCAAGCATGTATTAGGGCATAAAAAACTCAGAAGCAAATTCAGAAAGGCAGAAATATTGAATGTATCCTTTTCAGACCATAATGCAATAACAATTATTTTCAATAAAGGGCCATAGAAAAATAGATGAAAATTTAATTAGAACCTAAATGATCTAATCCCAAAGAATGAGTGGGTCAGACAACAAATCACAGAAACAGTATTTCATTAAAGGGGATGACAGCAATGAGATAATATACCAAAATTTATGGGATATAGCCACAGAAGTACATAGGGGAAAATTCATATTTCTGAACTCTTACGTCAGTAAAATTGGGAAAGAGTAGATCAATGGATTGAGTATGCAACTAAAAAAAACTAGGAAAAGAACAAATTAAAAATTCCCAATTAAACACCAACTAATGAATAAAACTAGAAGGTGATTTTATGAAAAAAATAGTAAAATAAAGCATTTGTTAATTTGAATTTAAAAAAGAAAGAGGAAGAGCAGTATCAAAAATAAAAAGGGCGAATTCATCAACAATGAAGAAGAAAATAAAGCAATTATTAGGAGCTACTTTGTCCAATTGTACACTAATACATCTAACATTTTAAGTGAAATATTTACAAAAATATAAATATAAGACATAAATAAATTAGGCAGAAACTAGGTATAGATTAACATCCCATCCCATATACCAAGATAAGGTTAAAATGTATATACATTGTTTACATATAAACAGTGATATCACAAAGCAAATTAGGGGAGCATGGAAAGTTTTACCTGTCAGATCTAGATTAGGGAAGAATTTGCGACCAAACGAGAGATATAGAGCATCACAAGCTATAAACGAGAAAATTTTTGTCAAATTAAAAGTTTTTAACTTGAAGAAAACCAGTGTTGCCCAGATTCGAAGAAAAACAGGAAACTGTGTGGAGGGGGAGGAAATTATAACAAGTTTATCATAAAGGCCTCATTTCTCAAATATATAGAGAACTGAGTCAAATTTGTAAGAATGCAAGTCATTCCCCAATTGATAAATGATAAAAGGATATAATCAGGGAGTTTTTAGAATAAAAACTTCACTATTACAGTGAAGGAGAAGATGGGAGGGAGTAATTGGTAGGTGATTCTTGAGCCTTACTTTCAGAGGAATTAGTTGAAAGAGGGAATAACATACACATTCAAGGAAGTAGAAAGGGAAAGGGACAAGAGAAGGAAGGAGCTGATAGAAAGTATCACTAATTGGGGGAAGTGGTGGCCAGAAGCAAAACACATTTAAGAAGGGAGAAGATAAAATGAGGAGGAGAGAATAAACAGGGAGAAAGTAGGTTGGAAATACACAGTAATCATGACTATGAAAAATAATTATACAAAATTTCTCTGATAAAGGCTTCATTTCTCAAATACATAGAGAATAGAATCAAATTTATAAGTTTGTAATATTTATAATAACAAACTATTCCCCAAATGATAAATGGTCAAAGGATATGAATAGGCAGAATGAAGAAATCAAAGTTACCTATAGTCATATAAAAATGCTTCAAAGCACTATTGATTAGAGAAATGTAAATTTAAACAATTTTGAGGTACTGCCTCACATCTGTCAGATTGGTTAATATGACAGAAAAGAAAGATGATAAATGGTGGAAGAAATGTGGGAAAATTGGGACACTTGGTGGAATTGTGAATAGATTCAGCCATCCTGGAGAGCAATTTAGAACTGTACCTAAAGGGCTATAAAACTATATATACTCTTTGACCCTAGCCAAAGTTCAAACACTAATAAGTCTGTATCCAAAAGAGAGAAAAGAAAAAAAGACTTACATGTACAAAAACATTTATAGTAGCTCTTTTTGTGGTGGCAAAGAATTAGGATTTGAGTGGACACCCAACATTTGGGAAATGGCTGAAGAAGTTGCAATGTAGGATTGTTCTGGAATACTATTATGCTATAAGAAATGTTGAGCAAGAGGCTTTCAGAGAAACCTGGAAAGACTTAGGAATTGATGTAAAGTAAGCCGAATTAAGAGAAAACATTGTACGTAGTAATTTCATATGATGATCAACTGCAAATGATCTAGCTATTCTCAGTAAAACAAAGATCCAAGATGATGCTGAAGGATTTATGATGCAAACTGATACCCACCTCCAGAGAAAGAACTAATGAAGTCTAAAAGCAAATATGGAAGCATCCTTTTTAAAATTTTATTTTCCTAGGGTTTTTTTGTTTATGTTTTCTTTTGCAACTTGACAAATATGGAAATATTTTTTTAATTAAAAATTTATTTATTTAACTTTTTACATTCATTTTCACAAAATTTTGGGTTCCAAATTTTCTCCCCTTTTATCCCCTCCCCCCACCCTAAAACACCGAGCAATCTAATTTTTCCTATTACCAATCTGCCCTCTCTTCTATCATCCCTCCCTTCTCTTGTCCCCATCTTCCCTTTTGTCCTGTAGGGCCAGATGACTTTCTATTCCCCATTCACTGTATTTCTTATTTCCTAGTAGCAACAACAATACTAAACAGTTGTTCCTAAAACTTTGAGTTCCAAATTCTCCCCATCCCTCCCTCCCCACCCATTCCCTTTGGGAAGGCAGGCAATTCAATATAGGCCATATCTGTGTAGTTTTGCAAATGACTTCGATAACAGTCGTGTTGTGTAAGACTAACTGTATTTCCCTCCATCCTATCCTGCCCCCCATTGTTTCTATTCTCTCTTTTGATCCTGTCCCTCCCCGAGTGTTGACTTCAAATTGCTCCCTCCTCCCATTGCCCTCCCTACCATTATTCCCCCCCCCTTGCTTACCTCCTTCTCCCCCACTTTCCTGTACTGTAAGATAGGTTTACATACCAAAATGAGTGTGCATTTTACTCCTTCCTTTAGTCGAATGTGATGAGGGTAAACTTCATGTTTTTTTCTCAGCTCTCCTCTTTTCCCCTCCACTAAAAAGTCTCCTGCTTGCCTGTTGAATGAGATATAATTTGCCCCATTCCATTTCACCCTCTCTCTTCCCACTACATTTCTCTCTCACCATTTACCTTAATTTCTTTTAAGATATGGTCCCATCCTATTCAATTCACTCTGTGCTCTCTGTCTCTGTGTGTGCGTGCATGTGTGTATGTGTGTGTGCGTGCATGCATATACGTGTGTGTGTGTGTGTGTGTGTACATCTGTGTGTGGTTCCACCACCTACCCAGATACCGAAAAGTTTTAAGAGTTACAAATATTGTCTTTCCATGTAGGAATGTAAACAGTTCACCTTTGGTAAGTCCCTTATGACTTCTCTTTGCTGTTTACTTTTTCATGCTTCTTCTCATTCTTGTGCTTGAAAGTCAAATTTTCTTTTCAGCTCTGGTGTTTTCATTAAGAATGCTTGAAAGTCCTCTGTTTCATTGAAAGACCATATTTTCCCCTGAAGTATTATACTCAGTTTAGCTGGGTAGGTGATTCTTGGTTTGAGTCCTAGTTCCTTTGACTTCTGGAATATCCTATTCCACTCCCTTCGATCCCTTAATGTAGAAGCTGCTAGATCTTGTGTTATCCTGATTGTATTTCCACAATACTGAAATTGTTTCTTTCTAGCTGCTTGTAATATTTCCTCCTTGACCTGGGAATTCTGGAATTTGGCCACAGTGTTCCTAGGAGTTTCTCTTTTTGGATCTCTCTCAGGCGGTGATCGATGGATTCCTTCAATACTTATTTTGCCCTCTGGTTCTAGAATCTCAGGGCAGTTTTCCTGATAATTTCATGAAAGATGATGTCTAGTCTCTTTTTTTGATCATGGCTTTCAGGTAGTCCCATAATTTTTAAATTGTCCTTCCTGGATCTATTTTCCAGGTCAGTTGTTTTTCCCATGAGATATTCCACATTCTCTTCCATTTTTTTATTCTTTTGGTTTTGTTTTATGATTTCTTGGTTTCTCACAAAGTCATTAGACTCCATCTGTTCCATTCTAATCTTGAGAGAGCTATTCTCTTCAGTGAGCCTTTGAACCTCTTTTTCCATTTGGCTAATTTTGCTTTTGAGTGCATTGTTCTCCTCATTGGCTTTTTGAACCTCTTTTGTCAATTGAGTGAGCCTATTTTTCCAGGTGTTATTTTCTTCAGCATTTTTTTGGGTCTCCTTTACCAAGGTATTGACCCATTTTTCATGCTTCTCTTGTATCTCTCTCATTTCTCTTCCCAGTTTTTTTCCACCTCTCTAACTTGATTTTCAAAATCCTTTTTGATCTCTTCCATGGCCTGAGCCCACCGGACATCCACCTCGGATGTCTGGGATAGAGAGGCTCTGACCTCCACATCTTTCTCTGATGGCAAGCATTGTACTTCATCAGAAATGAAGGGAGAAAGGAACATCTCTTCCCCAAGAAAGTAGTTCTTTATGGTCTTATTTTGCTTCCTTTTTCTGGGCATTTTCCCAGCCAGTTACTTGACTTCTGAGATTCCTCTGCACCCCCGCCTAGATCTGCCCAACTAATGCTTGGGGTCTGAGATTCAAATGCTCCTTTCCAGTCGCAGGGCTATCCACAGTGGGAGCGGCTTCTATTCAATGTGAGCTTAAGTTCTGGTGCTCAGGTTGGGGCAGGGCTGCCTCCCAGGCTCAGTTCCCTCAGGAGGTTTATGCAGAGACCATCCGTAATGGCCCTGAACTTCTGCCTGCTGGTCCAGGAGTCCCCGGGGGGCTGCCGCCGCTGCCTCTGGCCCTGCCTCTGCCACTGCCTCTGCCACTCCCTCCGCTGCTGCCTCCCGAGGGGGCCCAAGTCACAGAGACACCAGAAATACTTTTTAATGACTATGCACATATAAACTAACAAATTTTTTGCCTTCTTAAACAAAAGAGAGGGTAGTAAAAGAGGAAGAAAATTAGAAAAAGGAAAAATCAATAAATAAAATAACTGGGTAGTATAAACCACTTAGGAGTTTACTTGGCCACGCACACACAGGAACTAATGAACAAAATTACAAAATATCTCTCAAAGACTGTTTTAAATACCTTGACAAATATTCACTCAATATAATTTAAAATGATAATACTACCTAAATCAAGATATTTATTAATTTGCCTTATGATCAAAATACCAAAGAATTACTTTATAGAGCTGGGAAATTTAATTTAAACATTTATCTAGAGGAAAAAAATTCAAGAATATCAAGGAAATGAAAAAAATGAAATCTCAAGCTTTAATATGAAGCTAAAATTGTCAAAACAATTTGAAACTGAATAAGATATTGAGAGTTTAATCAGTGGAACTAATTAGACACACAGTAGACAAATGATTATAGTAGCCTAATGTTTATCAAAACGAAAGACATCCACTTTTGGGGTATGAATTCACAACAAAAATTGGGAAAAACTAAAAAGTGGTCTGGCTTAAAATGACGTAGACTGACATTTCACATTGTAAATCAAGCTCTAAAAGATTATAACAAATTAATTTTTGGAGCATAGAAGAAATTACTTGTCATATTTATGGAAAGAAGAGTTTGTGGCTAAACAAGAGATAATTTCATATGAAGTAAAATGAATAATTTTGATTACATAAAATTAAAATGCTTTTTCACAAACAAAACCAATGAAACTCAAATTAGAAGAAAAGCAAGAAACTGGGAAGAGCAGGGAGACAAACCCTAGTAGCACATTTTTGTGATCAAAGTCTCATATCTTAAACATAAAGGGAACTAAGTCAAATAATAGGAAGAGCCAGTCCCCTATTGATAAATGGTCAAAGGATAAGAGTAGGCAGTTTTCAGGTGAAGAAATCAAAGCTGTCAATAGCCATATTTTAAAAATGCTTTAAATAACTTACAATTATGCAATTAAAACAATTCTGAGGTACTGCCTCAAACATGTATGATTACCTAAAATGACAGAAAAAATAGTGACAAAACCTGGGGGAGTTGGGAAAACAATTTGCAACTATATCTCCCCTTTTGATTCAGCTATACTGCTAGTATAACTATCCCAAAGAGATTTTCTTCCTTTTTTTAATAGTTTTATTTATTTTTAGATTTCAACATTCATTTCCACAAAATTTTGAGTTCCAATTTTTCTACCCATCTCTCCCCTCCTCCCACCTCATAACACCTTGCATTCTGATTACCCCTTCCCTCAATATTCCCTCCTTTCTATCACACCCCACCCTTCCCTAATGAGATGTTTCACATTATCTTCTATCTTTTTCAAGCTTTTGGTTTTGTTTTCTAACTTCTTGGTTTATCTCATAGTCGTTAGCTTCCCTGAACTCCACTCTCATTTTTAAAGAACACTTTTGTCCAGTGAGCTTTTGAACCTCCTTTTTCAATTGGCTAAATTCTACTTTTTAAAGTCTTCTTCTCCTCATTGGCTTTTTGGACCTCTTTTTCCAATTGAATCCTTTGTCAAGAGCAAGGTCTTAGTGCTCCTCCTCCACCCAGGATAGTGCTCAGGGCCGAGATTCAGATCAGCTGCTCAATTCCCCCAGGGGCTTTGGGTGGGGTTGGGGCTGCCACTCAGGGCTGAGGTTCAGATACCTGGCTCAATTCCCCCAGAGACTTTAAGCTGAGCTGCTTGGACAATAGACCCAGGCTGCTTCCACCGTAGCCACCGTAGCCACCCACTGCCTGCTGCTGCTGCTACTTCTGTCATCACCTGGGGCCATTGCTGGAAGGACCCTGCTCCCCTCTTGCCCAACTGGGAAAGCCCTCCCACACTGACCTTTAAATCTTTCTTTGTAGCTTGTGGGTTGAGGAATTGATCTCTGCTCTGCTCAGCATCTTGTGGGATAGACATTTCCTGTCAGCCTTCCAGGTTACCTTTGGCTGGAAATCTCTTTCACTCTGTTGTTCTGTGGCTTCTGTTGCTGTAAAACTTTTTGAGAGTCATTTTTTACAGGTATTTTGTCCCAAAGAGATTTTCAAAGGAGGAAAATGATCCATATGTATAAAAATATTTATAGCAACTCTTTTTGTGATGGTCAAGAATTGAAAACTAGGGGGATGCCTATCAGTTGGGGAATGGCTAAACAAATTATGTATCTGAATTTGATAGAATATTATTGTGCTGTAAAAAATGAAGAGGATGGTTTCAGAAAGTCCTGGGAACATCTCTCTGGGCTAATTCAAAGTAAAGGGAGTAGAACCAGGAGAACAATTTAAGGTGTTGACCCGCTTTTCATGCTTTTCTTGCATCTCATTTCTCTTCCCAGTTTTTCCTCCACCTCTCTTGCTTGATTTTCAAAATCCTTTTTGAGCTCTTCCATGACCTGAGCCCATTGAATATTTATTTTGGATGTTTGGGATACAGAAGCCTTGACTTCTATGTCTTTCCCTGATGGGAGGAGATATCTGTTCACCAAGAAAGTAACTTTCTATGGTCTTATTTTTTTTCCCTTTTCTGGGCATTTCCTCAGCCAGTTACTTGACTTCTGAGATTCTTTCCACACCCACCTTCCCTCCAGATTTGCCCAGCTGGCACTTGGGGTCTGAGATTCAAATGCTGCTCCCAGCCTCAGGGCTTTCAGCAGGGGTGGGGCTGCTATTCAGTGTGAGATTAAATTCAGGTGCTCAGGTGGGGGCAGGGTTGCTATTCAGTGTGAGATTAAGTTCAGCTGCTCGAGTGGGGGCAGGTCTGTCTCACAGGGCTCAGTTCCCTCAGGGGGTTTATGTGGAGATCTTTAACAATGGATCCAAGCTCCTATCTTCTTTGGGAGCCCCTGTCCTCTACTGCCTCTGCTGCTGCCTCCCGAGGGGGCCTGAGTTATGGAGACACCCTGCTCCCGTCTCTGCCATCCAAAAAGGCTCCCTCACTGACCTTTGGTACCTGTGGATGGAGGGACCTGCACGGCTGCTGGAGATTCTGTCCCTGAAGCCTGCTCAGATCTGCTCCTCTCAGTCTCAGTGCCATGCAGCCAGTACAGGGCTGGGCTCTGCTCCAGGGCCAGTGTGCGATGGAACTTTGGTGTCGGTTTTTTAGGTCTCTCTGGAACAGAGATCTCCTCCACTCCATTGCTGCGTGGCTTCTGCTGCTCCAGAATTTGTTGGAAGTTCTTCTTTACAGGTATTTTATGGGCTGTGGGTTTGGAGCTAGCATATGTGAATCTTTCTACTCTGCCATTTTGGCTCCTCCCCCCAGGAGAACAATTTAAACAGTAGTTAATATTAGAAACATAATCAATTTTCAATACAATTGCAAAGGACTCATTATGAAACATTCTATCCCACATCGGAAAGAGAACTAATTAATTCAGAGTACAGAATGAAGCATATTTTTAAAAGTTTACATAGCTGATGTGAACATGTATTTTGCAAGTCTGTACATATGTGTAAGAGCTTTGTTTTTCTTGCCTTCTCAATGAGTTGAAAAGTGCTTATGCATTAAAAATATAGCATTCAAATAAAATATAAAACTTGTCATCAATATTCATTAGAGATATTGGTCTATAGTTTTCTTTCTGTTTTGAGTCTCACAAGTACAGGTATTAAGATATATTTGTATCAGAGAAGGAATTTGATAGGACATCTTCTTTCCCTATTGTTTCAAATAGCTTTCATAATGTTGGAAATAATTATTCTTCATATTTTTCATTGAATTAATTTGCAAATTTTTTTGGTCCTGGGAGCTCATGGCTTATCCAATTTCTTTTTTTGATGTTGGGTTATTTAAGCCCTGCATGTCTTGTTCTATTGATTTTATCTTTACAAATATTCATAAATATGTCATTCAGGCTCTAATAATTTTATTATTTCTTCTTCATTAGTTACAAATTTATATTTTTTCCACTTTTTAATTTGACTTTTTATTTCATTTTTTAAAAATTCACTTTTCTGATACTTGATCTATTTTGATGGGTTTTTTTCCCCTTAAAGAAACCAGCTCCTAGTTTTATTTATTTAATTCAGTGGGTTTTTTTTTAATTCTCAGTTTTTTTGTCTTCATGAGTTGCTTAAAAAATGTTCTTTGATTTTCATCTTTGTGTTTAATTGACATTTTAAAATGTTTATCTTTTGTTTTTAAAGTTTTTTTCTAGTTCCTTTCCCAATTCATTTGCTCCATTCTATTTTTCACTTTCTCCTACCAATATATTCCTCTCACCCTTTTATTTTTTTTAGATATTATCCCTACCTATTCACTCACTCTGTGCCCTTTGTCTATATGTATATAATCCTCCAACTATCCAAATACTAAAAAAAGCTTGAAGAATTGCAAATAAAATCTTTCCATGTAGAAATGTAAACAGTTCAACTTTAGTAAGTCCCTTATGATTTCTCTTTCCTTTTTACCTTTTCATACTTCTCTTGATTTTTCTGTTTGAAAGTCAAATTTTCTATTTAGCTCTGGTCTTTAAAACAAGAATGCTTGAAAGTCCTCTATTTCATTGAATGATCATTTTTTCCTTTGAAGAATTATACTCAGTTTTGCTAGGTAGGTGATTCTTGGTTTTAATCCTAGCTCCTTTGACCTCTGGAATATCATATTCCAAGCCCTGTGATCCCTTAATGTAGAAGCCGCTAGATCTTGTGTTATCCTGATTGTATTTCCACAATATTAGAATTGTTTCTTTCTAGCTGCTTGCAGTATTTTCTCCTTGACCTGAGAGCTCTGGAATTTGGCTACAATATTGCTAGGAGTGTTCCTTTTGAGGTCTCTTTTAGGATTTGATCAGTGGATTCTTTCAATATTTATTTTACCCTCTATTTCTAGAATAACAGGGCAGTTTTCCTTGATAATTCATGGACAATAATATCTAGGCTCTTTTTTTTTGATCATGGCTTTCTGGTAGTCCAATGATTTTTAAATTGTCTCTCCTAGATCTTTTATCCAGGTCAGTTGTCAATTGTTTTTCGAATGAGCTATTGCACTTTGTCTGCTATTTTTTCGTTCATTTGACTTTGTTTTATAATTTCTTGATTTTTCACAATCATTAGCTTCCATCTGCTCCATTCTAATCTTTAAGGAATTATTTTCTTCAGTGAGCTTTTGGACCTCATTTTTCATGTAGCCAGTTCTGCTTTTTAGGGCATTCTTCTTCTCATTGACTTTTTGGATCTCTTTTGCCATCTGGGTTAGTCTATTTTTTAAAGTGTTATTTTCTTTAGCATTTTTGAGTCTCCTTTAGCAAACAGTTGACTCATTTTTCATGATTTTCTTGCATCACTCTCATTTGTCTTCCCAATTTTTACTTCTCTTGCTTGATTTTCAAAATCCTTTTTAAGTCCTTCCTTGGCCTGAGGCCAATTAATATTTTTCTTGAAGGCTTTAGATGCAAGGCCTTTGACCCTTGTTGTCTTCTGTTTGTGTACTCTGGTTTCCTTGTCACCAAAGTAAGATTCTATGCTCTGTTTCTTTTTCCAGTTTTTGCTCATTTCCCCAGCCACTTACTTGGCTTTTTGAACTCTCTCTAGGTAGTTCTCTGCTTCCAGTGAGGGTTGGGGTGTACTGTCAGTCAGTCAATCCCCCCACAATCTGTGGGCCTAGAGATCCAGAAACAAGAGCTTCTGTTGTCCCTGCTGTGGCTGCCATGGTCTCCTCCACCCCCATTGCTGTCCTGGGGCTGGGGTCAGACCACTCTAGGCTTACACAATTCTGACAGGGTTTTTCCACTGACATTCCAATTTGTCCTTGGTCTTTTGGGATCATAATGTCTGGAAACTGCCATGGGTGCCAGTGATTCAGTACCCCTGAGGCCTGCTCAACTCCCATCTGTGACAGTGTGGCCTCCACTGGACTGCACTCTGCTCCCAGCCTTTTGCAATAGACTCTTCCTGTTGACTTTCCAGGTTATCTTGGGCTAGATATTTTCTTCATTCCACCATTCCATGAGTTCTGCAGCTTGAGAATTTGTTTAGAGTCCTTTTTTACAGGTATTTGGGTGGATTTGAAGGGAGAGGTCTTGCAAGTTTCTGCTTTTACTCCACCATCTTGGCCTTGGTTTTCTTTCTATTGTTTTCTTTTTAATTTGCTAACCTATCCTTAATTCTCTTCTCCCTACTCTCAGCCACTGAAAACAAAAGCCTTGTAACAAATATGCTAGTCAAGTGAAATAAATTCCCACACTATGTCCAAAAATGTGTCTTACTCTCCATTTTGAATCTATTACCTCTCTGTTAATAGATGTGTAGCATGATTCACTATTGGGCCACTGGAACTGTGGTTGGTCATTGCATTTATCAGAGTTCTTAAGTCTTTCAAGGTTTTTTTTTGTTAAAATAATGTCATTACGTAAATTTTTCTCCCGGTTCTGTTTGATTCATTCACAAGCCTGATCCAGTTTCTCTCAAAACATCTTTTTCATAATTTCTTATGGCACAATAATATTTCATTATATTCATATATCATAATTTTTTCAGCCATTCCACAATTGATGGTCACCTCTTTAGTTTCTGCTTGCTTACAATCACAAAAAGAGCTCCTATACATATTTTTTTCATACCTATCCACCTACATGACACAGTGGCTAGAGACAGACTTAGATTAAGGAAGATTTAAGTTCAAATCCTGCCTCAGATGCTTAGCTATGTGATTCTGGGCAAGCCAGTTGGACTCTTATTTTCTTGGTTTCTTCATCTGTAAAATGGGAAAAATAATACCACCAATTCGCAGAGCTGTTATGAAGTTCTTACAAAGACGCTCAACTGGAAAGCTATTTCTAAGTTGATCTTGAAATACTGATGACTAATTTTGGGAGTCCAACCTTTCATTTAGTGATGGCAGTGATTTGAGTAATGTTTAGTTTGAAAAGAACTGTCACACAGTTGCAAAGGGACAAAGAGGTTGCCTAATTTGAAGTGCTAGTTGATGAAAATGAATGTGTTTGGATCTTTTTCCCTTAGAAGAAAGCTTCACTCTTAAAATATGATGGTGCTAACTTAATCATGAAGATAAATGACCTCCACATATGACTCTGGGAGAGACTGGCAAATATGAGCTAAGTAGGCATGAAGGCAAGATACTTTTTGAAGACAGACTAGAAAAGATGGTGAAGTAGAAGGAAACATGATACCCCAGGACTCTCCCACAACTACTCCAACAAAGAGCATCAGACCAAGGAAATCCAAAGAAAAATCAGAGTTGATCATTTTTTCCATCCCAGATCAGCATAGGGATGATCAGCATACAGATAGTTTCTTGAGGATGCTGAGTACAGGAACTGAATTGGGGTCTATGGTTGGTCACCAATGAAAGAAGAGGTCCTGGATCTAGCAAGAATGAACCTGTTGATGTGCAGGAAGCAGGAACAAAAGTCAACTATGCTTCTCTTTCTACTGACTGCTTCCCTGCTGACTACTAATATGTTGATGATGTTAAAACCATAATGATATTTCTGGATGAAGGAACTAGAAAAGAAATGAAAGCTTTGAAGGAAAGGTATATAACAAAAAAAATTAGTGTAATACAAACAGTATAAAGTTTTACCTGAGCAAGAGGATACTCAAAAATTTGAATGGACAAAGTTAATGACTCCACGTAACAAGAAATATTTTTAAAAAGTAAGAAGACTGAAGAAATAGGAGAAAATGTAAGGTATCTCAAAAACTACTCAACCTGGAAGAAAATATCAACTAGAGACAATTTAAGAATCACTCAACTCCTAAAACCCAGGACCAAAGGGAAGTATGTACATCATGTTTTGGAAACTACCAAGAGTTACTAGAACCTGAAGACAAAGTAAAAATGGAAAGAATTCATTGGTCACCCACAAAAAGAAGCCCCAGAATGAGAACTCCCCCAAATATTAGAGCTAGACTCTAGAGATTCTAAATCAAAGGGAAAAAATGGTACAGACAGTCAGATAGAAAGAATTTAAGTAAGAAGGAACATTAGCTGAACTCTGAATGGCAGGGGGCAGGGTTGGGGACTTGGGGGTGGCAACAGATGGCATCCAATTAATGATATCAGAAAAGGCAACAGCAAAAATAGACTTGATTAAAAGAAAATTACAAGGAAACTTATCTTTTGCTGAAAGGCAATGAATCAATATCAGTACATGGTGTATATAAATCTAAAGGCATCTAAATATATAAAGGGAAAGCTTAACCAAATTATGAGGAGAAATAGCAAAGATACTTTTTGCAACTTTCCAATTCTACTAACAAACTTATGTCTCAGTCACCTGAACAGGGTCTTGGGGGGTGGAAACCCTGTCCCTTATTGCTATAGAACTCAAGACTAAGAAGCAAGGTGAACACATTCAGTGAAGATATCAAGTGCTTCACAAACTCTTATGGAAAGAAAATGTTTTTATTAAAATAATGACACTTTTAATTACTTAAAACAGATTGGAGACGGTGATATGTTGTGGGAGCCTCTGAAGCAATATTTTGTCAAAATTTCTTTTACTCTCTTGAATAAGTAGATTGAGCTTAGTATACCTATTTTGAAAAAAAAATAATAAAAATAGAAGACTATATGACATATATACACATGTATGCATATGTGTCTTGATCTTTTCCTTATTTCAACTTTGACTTTATTACTGAGCATTCCAAGTAAAAAATCTTTTCTTCAAATGAGAATAATGAAAACATTAATATAAACATTACAAAAACATTAATGTAACTATTCAGATTATCCCCTTTATTTTGCATTAATATTAGAATTCTAACATAAATTAGGAGATGACTAATCATTTTTGTAAAGGAACCAGAGCTTTAAAAACAACAAATTTCCCTATGCTTCAAGTACATATATTCAAAAAGTAGTTATAGTATTTTACAACTAGAAGAAACTGGCATTAAATTACCAAGTTTAACCCCCTCATCTTACAAATTGGGGAAACCGAGGCTCAAAAGAGTACTATCACTGGTTTTAAGAGTCCTTATTCCTCCTTGCTCCCATATCCTGTTTAAAAGATGATCCCCCTAAAATTTTTCATAATGTTATTTATGAATTACCTGTATAGACCCAAGGAAAGAGTAGGGGTTTTGAACTGCCCAAGGATTTGTATAATTATGGAGGTTCTGATTAGCAAATCTTTTAGCATATTCTTAACGTAGAGGAAATGACTAATCGATTGTAAATATGATGTTCTCTTAGCAGAATGATTTTGTCCATTTAAATAAACTTTTGCCTGCCTTAAAGTCCAATTCCAAAGACATTTATATTTTTAGCTAATTATAACAAATTTTTTTCCCCTTGTTTTAGGGTCCTTTTCGCTCTAGTATCAGGCCTGACTAGTTATTCAATCAATCTTATGTTGTTATGTTCAGAGATGACAGGTAAGTTGAGACAAGATCCAATTTAGCTAAGTGGAAGAAAGTCAGAGGGAAAGAGTTTTGTAATGACTTTATTAGCCAAATTTCCTTTTGCCCTTTCAGCAGCCTGATTATGTAGAAACAGCAATTGGAGCATCAGTCAGGAAATGTCTTTGGTGCTCACCTGGGGCAAGGCAAAATGTAGTATCGATTGCATTGTTTCAGTGTATGTAAAGCAAGTGAGGAGTGTAATTTAAAGGGAACTTTCAATTGGAGTTTTCTCAGTTGATTATCTTATTCTTTAAGAGTTCTACTTTGTCCCTCAGCCCATACCATATTTAAGAATAAGTATCCTATATCTTCAAGCTGCAATTTCCAGCTTTTAGAATGAAATACATTTATTTATTCTCTCTTGGACAAGTTCCAAAGAGAAAACATTACTTCTGAGCTAACCTTGAAGTATCTACTATTAAATTACCTTAAGAGTGTAATCCCTGAAAGTTTATTTTCCAGTCTTGTTCCATGCTGAATTATATTTGCAATATATTTTCTACATTAGCCAGAGCATTTAGGTACTTGTTATTATACACAGACTATTACAAAATCCTGGAACAAAAACCTAGGTTCTAAGTTGAGAATTTAGCTGGTTTTTTTTTTCTTTGAGTACTAGGTTTTGGAAAATATGAATATTTAAGCATAAGTTATAAAGAAATGCAAACAGGATTTTTTTTAAAAAGAATGAATTTGTCTTCTCATAACCTTTTAAATCAGCTCCTTAATTGCTTTGAAGTTCAGTTTGTCCGCATTGTGCTCTGGCAGACATAGCTGTCATTCTCATTTTCTTCGTCAGTATTTTGATAGTTTGATTTTAACTTAAGTCATCATCAAAACTGCCTGATTCCTAGTGCCCTGACTTCTATGAGAACCCCAAGTAAATTTTTTTATTTATCAAACATAGTCCTTGATAGAATGAAACTAATAAAAACATATCAATCCAAAAATAATAGGAAAAAGACACATAAAATCCAATTTCATGCAACTTCAATTACTTTAGTCAAGGTGAAAAATTCAGTCTGTGCTTGATTATTTGAGCTATTTAAAGCAAAACACTTGTTGGAGTGTAATTGCATCCGTTCTCTATTATGTTCAAAATATAACTCTGCTTATTTGAAACGATTAAAAATAAGTATTAGATAACTTTTTGTGTTTTTACAGTCAAATCAAAACAGAAATAGTAATCACTCTTGACATTTAAATAAGTTTAATGAGGAATTTTTGAAATAATACTTCCTTTATCTTTATGACAGCCTGATTTTGACAGAATAGGAGTAACAGGGTTGAGAAATAATCGCTGGATCTTCTTGCTTGTTTTGATTTTATGATTTATATCTCCCCTTAAATTCATTCAGGATGTTTGAATTTTGAAAAGATGGGTCAGAAAGTCTATGGCATCAAAGGGAAGTATGCTATATTTGGAACCACCTTTCTCCAGAACATTGGAGGTAAATGCAAGACAACCTTCTGCCCTTGTCTGCCTGCTGTAACCCATTCCCTAAAAAGCATGTCTCTATACACACTTTAAAATTGAATGACTAAAAGTATTTTTACTTTTAGTAATTGTATTTCGATGGCCTTATCGATTTAATGTAATAAAACCATGGACATTACCTGCCATTATAGCTAAAATTATGTGTGATGTGCACTACAGATTAATCTCATCTTTTGCTTATAGCCAATTAAATTGCCAAGATTTGGCAATATTGGTTTTCTGTCTTAATGCATTGACCTAAGAACAAGGCTTTGTAACCTTTTGTATGGCTTGCAATATGAACTAGTGTCTTTTTTCTTAAAATGTTCCTATTTTTCTCCTTAGCCATGCTGAGCTACCTTTTTATAATAAAAAATGAACTGCCCTGTGTCATAAGAGTTTTTACAGGAAAGGAAGAAGAATTTGTGTAAGTTAAAAGGCTATTTTCTGTTCTAACTTTAAATATAAATGTGGACTAATCAGTTATGATCTTAATAAATTTCTAGTTGACTGAACTTTTGGTAGACTAATTTGGGAAGAGAAAAATAAAGGGGAAAAAGTGAGACACATAGGCAGAAAGCTTAAAAGGTTTAGTAGATGAAAACTCATTTAACATGCAACAAAGGGATGCTATTGAAATTTTCTAGGACCCTAAAGCCTGTATCTAGCTCACATGAAATGAAATTTATTGCAATATTTTCAACATACTTACAGATTGCAAAAAAAGAAGGTATAATAACCACATTGTTGAAGAAAGGACATGCTAGAAATTAGTGTTTTATATCATCTGGGCTTCCCACAAAAGATTCAAGTAGTCTTGGACACATCTGACCTACAAGTCATACCTTGATTCCATTTTGTTTAGCAAGTCCCTTTCACTGCTATTTTTTCCTATTTTCTTTCAAGGGAAAAATTATAGAAGTCTATAGTCCCAAACCACTCATTGTTATAGTAACATGCTAAATAGAGGGAAACAGTAGGGAAAAATGCCTACCTCTCATGAATTTTTGCTTGCTGACATTAACTTTACAAAACACATGCAAAAATTTTCTTTTAATAATTGATAGTACGCATGTTTTATAATATGACTGAATTTGATGTGTGCATTCAATTTTGAAGTCATTTTAATAATTCAAAATGGATGCCATATTTCAAATAGTGGATAAGAAAAAAGAATATTGGAAAAGTAAAATTATATAAATCTTAAATCATGGGAAAGGAATGGGTAATATAAAATTGTTATTTGAGTGAAAATAAGTTTCTAACAAAATTTTTTCTTATATTAAAAATATCTTACAGAGCATGGTATGTGGATGGCCGAATACTAGTTATAATAATTACCTTTGGTATTGTTTTTCCTCTCTGTCTCATGAAGCATTTAGGTAAGGAAAGATTCTGTATTAACCTACTTTTGATTGTGCCTAAGTGAATTAAAGACCCAGAAAAATGTAGTTACTTTGTTATTACTGGTATAAAGAAGAAACATGTGTCAGATTCAACCTTGATAATTTTTGCTCACATCTTTTATGTGCACATATTTTCTGCCCACTCTTCCTCATTTTTCATTGCTGTCTCTCTCCACTATCTCCTCTTGGATGAAAAAGTGGCCCTCTGCTCGACAAAGAAATTTCTCAGCATGCATCCTTAACATCATCCCTTCACGACTTCTGTAGCAAATCATTCTTACTATGGTTTCTCCTCTCCCTTACTTTCAGTACCTTCATTTCTACTGTCTCATTCTGCTGTCTACAAACATGCCTTATTTTTTTTTATCCCTAAAAAGCCTTCACCTGATCTGATCATTCACAATAACTACCCTCCTACATTTGTTTGTCCCTTCATGGTCAAATTCCTTGAGGAAATTGCATACAATGGGTGCCTCCATTCCTTTCCTCTCTATCTATTCAATATCCTTGGCACTCTAATTTCTGATCTTCACAACTGAAAACGCTTCTCTAGAGTTATCTGTCTTGTCTTAATTGACAATCTAATAGCCTTTTTATCCTGATCACTCATAGTACATCAAACATCTCCTTCTGGATAGTCTCTCTTCTCTAGATTTTCATGACAGTGCTCTCTCCTAGTTCTCCTTCTGACTATTCTTTTGACTTACTGTTTGTTCATCCATGCCATCACCTACTAACAGTGACTTTCCCCAAAGGTTCTGTCCTGGCCCCTCTTAATGTTATGATATATACTATCTCAGTTAGAGTTCATATTGATTCCCAAAAGTTCAATTATCATCTCTGTGCAGATGATTCCCAGATGTATATATCCATCCCTAGTTTCTCTGCTAAGCTATAGTCACTCATCTCCAGCTGCTTCTAGAATGTCTCAAAATTAACATGTCTATAACAGAACTTAGTGCCTTGCTGCACCCAATACTCTTCCCTCCGCTGAACTTTCCTTTGGAAGGCACCATCATCCTTCCAGACAAACAACAGTTTGTCTGTTGTCAATAAACAACAGTTTATTGTTGACTACTCATTCTCATTCCAAAGAGCTAACTCACAGAAAAATCTTAATTCTACAACACCTGTCATATGCATCTCTTCTGATGAAACAACCAAACCCCTAGTTCACACCCTTACCGCTTCTCTCTGATAACACTGCAATCGCCTTCTAAAGGTTTCTCTGCCTCAAGTCTCTCCCTATTCCAAACCATCCTTCAGTCAGCGGCCAAGGTTTTTTTTTCCCCCTAAAATGTAGATCTAGACCGTATTACTGCTTTTTTCCCCTTCAAGGAATTGTCTTCAATATATTCCTATTATCTTCAGGATCAAATATAAACTCCTCTATTTGGTATCTAAAGCTCCACCTAACATGGATTTTTCCTACCTTTTCAACCTATGTATAGCTTACTATCTTCCTCATGCACAATTATAATCCAGCCACATTGCTCTACTTGCATTTCCTCTAATAGGTCACTCCATTTCCTATCTCTGTAATCTGGAACTAATTGTCACACATGCTTAGAATGTTCTCCTCCCTCAGCTGGGCCTCTTAGTTTCTTTTTCATATTATTTCATTTTTTCAAATAACAAAAATCTACTTTCTCTGCCTTCTATCTCTCTCCCACCATTGGAAAAACAGAAACAAGAACAGAACACCTTTAACATAGTGCATAATTAAACAAATTCTCACATTGGTCATGTTCAAGAAAATATGTCTCAATTTGTACCGTTAGGAGTTAAGTAGTATGCTTCATCTGGAACTGTGGTCAGTCATTTTTGTGGATCAATGTCCTTAAATCTTTCAAAATTCTTTGTCTATACAATGAGGTTAATATGGTTCTCCTAGTTCCACTCACTTCACTGTGCCATTTCATACACGTCTTCTCAGATTTTCTGAAACTGATCTTTTCATGATTTCTTACAGTACAACACTATTCCATATATTCATATACCATAAAATTTTCCACACATTTGTCAATTAATTAGTATCCCCTTAATTTCTAGTTATTTGCTGCCCCCAAATAGTTGCTATGCTGTTGTACATATTTCCTTCTTTCTTTGATTTTTGATATGCTGACATAGTAGTTGTATGAAGTCTAACAGCTTTTTGGCTTTAGCTGCAAATTGCTTCCCAGAATAACTGAGACAATTCACAAGTCTATCAGTAGTGCATCAATATGCCTATTTGTCCACAGGCTCTCTAGCATTTGAAATGTGCCCCTTTTTGTTAAAGTTGATAATCCCCATGGGTGTGAGGTAGAAACCTAGAGTTGATTTAACTAACATTTCTCTAATTATTAGTGATTTGAAGCATTTTTGTAGGTAGAACTCTTGATTGGTTGGATTTCTTACTTAGAACACTTGGGAATGGCTCTTATTTTTTTTTATTAATTTAATTTAGTTTTCAACATTCACTTCCACAACATTTTGAGTTCCAAATTTTCTCCACATCACTCCCCTGCACCCACCCCAAGACAGCATGCATTCTGATTATCGTTTCCCCAATCTGCCCTGCCTTCTACCACAACCCTCCTTTCTCTTATCCCCATCTCTTGTGTTTTATTGTAGGGCAAGATAGATTCCTATATCTGATTGCCTGTATATCTTATTTCCCAGTTGCATGTAAAAACAATTTTTAATATTCATTTTTAAAACTTTGAGTTGCAGCTTCTCTCCCTCGCTCCCTCCCCACATATCCCCACTGAGAAGGCAAGCCATTCAATAAAGGTTATACATGTGTAGTTATGTTTTCCATAACAATCATATTGTGAAAGACTAACTGCATTTCCCTCCATCCTATCCTGCCCCCCATTTATTCTATTGTCTCTATTGATGCTATCCGCCCTCAAAAGTGTTTACTTCTAATTTTCCCCTCCTCCCACATGCCCTCCCTTCTATCATTTCTGTCTCCCCAACCCCCAGCCCCGATTATTCCCTTCCCTCCTACTTTCCTACTTTCGGATACACTGAAGCTTCACTTTATCATGATGATGTCATTTTGGTTCTCTTCAAGAAAGAAGGACAACAACCAACTAACCAACTTTCCTGTAATGTAAGACAGATTTTCATACCAAATTGAGCGTGCATGTTATTCCCTCCTAAAACCAAATGCAATGAGAGTAAGGTTTACTCTTTCCCTCTTACCTCCCCCCTCTCCCCCTCCATTGAAAAAGCTTTTCTTGAATGGCTCCCATTCTTACAAGCTTGGAAATCAATTTTTTTATCAGGACACTCACTGTAAAGCTTCTTCCTAGTTTCCTGCTTCCATCTGAATTTTAACTTCATTGATTTTGTTTGTGTAAAGTTTTAATTTTATGCAATTAAATTTTCTGTTTTATCTTTTAAAAATTTGAATAATTTATTTTTCCATGTAAATAATGTATTTTATATGTAAAAACAATTTTAACATTCTTCTTTTCATAGTTTGAGTTCAAAATTCTCTCCCTTCCATTCCCTGACTCATTGAGAAGGCAACTGATCTGATGTAGGTTATATACATGCGGTCATGCAAAACATATTTCCATACAATTCATGCTGTGAAAGAAAACACAGACAATTTTTATTAACCCAAAATAAAAGAAGTAAAAAAAAAACTATCTTCGATCTGTATTCAGGCTCCAACAGTTCTTTTTCTGGAAATGGACAGCACCTTTTACCATAAGTCCTTCAGAATTGTCTTTGATCATTATATTGCTGAGAATAGGTCAGTTATTCACAATAGATCATCATACAATATTGCTATTACTATGTACATTGTTCTTCATCTCACTTTGCATTAGTTCACATAAGTCTTTCCAGGTTTTTCTGAGAACATCTTGCTCATAATTTCTTATAGCACAATAGTGTTCCATTACAATAATGTACAACAACTTGTTCAGCCATTCCTCAAATGATGAATCTACCCTCGATTTCCAATTCTTTGTCACTACTAAAAGAGCTGTTGTAAATATTTTAACATACATTTTTGGTTTTTATCTCTTTGGGACAAAGACAGAGTAGTGGTATTACTAGGTCAAAGGGTATGCATGGTTTTATAGCCTTTTGGTCATAGTTCAAAATGCTCTCCAGAATGGGCAAATCTGTATACATATTCACCATATTACAGTTTTAATTTTCCCACATTTCCTCCAGTATTTATCATTTTACATTTCTGTCATATTATTCAATCTCAGAACTGTTCTCATTTGCTTTTCTCTAATCAATAAATTTAGAGGAACTTTTATATGACTATAGATAGCTTTGATTTTTTCTTCTGAAAACTACCTGTTCATAGCTTTGACCATTTATTACTTGAGAAATGGCTCTTATTTCTATACATTTGACTCAATTTTCTATACATTTGAGAAATGAGGTCTTTATCCAAAAAGCTTTCTGTGAAAACATTTTTCATGGGAATGGTTATTATGTATTTCCTTCCATTCTTTTTCCCCCTATTTAGCCTATTCTCCCTCCTTTCACCCTATCTATTCTCAGTGTTTTGCTTATAACTTTACTTCCCCCAATCTACCCTCTCTTCTATCAGCCGCACCTTTTCTTCCCTCCTCATCCTACTTCTTTATATGATAAGATAGATTCCTATAACCAACTGAGTGTGTATGTTATTCTCACTATAAGCCAATTCCAATGAGAGTAAGGTTCACATGCTCCTCCCCCACCTCTACCACTACTGCACTCTTCCCCTCCACTATAAAATATTTCATGATTCTTTAATGTTAAATAATTTGACCTATTATCCCTCTTCCTTTCTCCTTTTCCAAATACATTCTTCTTTCTTACTCCTTAATTTTATTTTTTTAGATAACCCTCTCATCATAGTCAAGTCACACCCATGTCTCCTGTCTATGTATACTCCTTCTAACTGCCTGTAAAGCCAATCATGGAGGCACATCTGAGGACAGCTGCTGTAAAAATTTCAAGGGTCTAATCACATAGAACAATGAACTCTTTGTCTATTTATCAATATACAAAATAAACTAAATATTGCTCCATAAAGTGAAACATAACATTCATAGCAACATTCTTAATCAATACCAACTAAGTAAAGTCTACATCATCCACTCTTGGGTCACAGTAAGATTAGTCTTCTTAATCAATGCCAAGTGTACAAGTAAAATCCCCTTTCATCTTAATTTGAGGTTGACCTCCAAGTCCCATAACTCTCCTTCTATGGCCTGACCACTCCTGAATCTCACCTGGATTCAGACATAGGCAGCTCTCCACTCTCGTTCCATGTCTCAGCTCAGGGGGATTGTCCCACTCTGCAGTTTCTGCTTCTGGGCAAACAAAGTACAACAGGACAACAATGATACCAACATGTATCACCAGAACCATCATCTCAATTCACCTCCAAAGTCCAGAGGCTCTGTGTTAACAGCTCAGTTGACTTTAACAGCTCTCAAAAGGGACTTAAGCTCATGGGCCTGTTTCTGCCCTATAGCTCTATTCACTTTCAAAGTTTGGAGGCTCCTTCAGCAAGTCTCTGCCATCGGAGGTTTCCTCCCCTCATACCTCAGAGGTCTCCTCTCTCAGTCCAGAGGTCTTCTCCTGGCTCTCAGGTCACTTCCTGACTCTCTTCTTCTCAATGCTGGCTCACCCCTTCAATGCTGGCTCTCTTCATATCTGCTTTCTCAATTCATCTCTCTCTTTATATATAGTTCTACTCAGTATCTGATTGGACAAAGCCCACCTGCACATATCTGATGGGTTAAAATTCAATCTAGAAAGACAGCAAGGATCCTACTTTGCTTGCTGTTACAATACCCCAATCATGAGAAAGTTATGAGGAGTCACAAGTATCTTTTTCCCATGTTGGAATGTAAACAGTTTAACCTTGTTGAATCCTCTATGATTTCTCTTTCCTGTTTACCTCTTCATGCTTCTTTTGAGTCTTGTGTTTGAAAGTCAAATTTTCTATTCAGCTCTGATCTTTTCATCAAAAATCTTAAAAGTCCTCAATTTAATTTAATATCCATTTTTCCTCTTGAAGGATTATACACAATTTTACTGTGTAAGTGATTCTTAGTTGCAATCCTAACTTCTTTGCTCTCCAGAATATAGTATTTCAAACCCTCTGATCCTTAAGTGTAAAAACTGTTAGATTTTGTGTTATCTTGACTGTGACTCCATGATATTTGGACTATTTCTTTCTGGATACTTACAATACTTTCTCCTTTACCTAGGAACTCTGGAATTTCACTATAATATTCCTGGAAGTTTTCATTTTGAGATCTCTTTCAGAGGTGATTGGTGAACTCTTTTCATTTCAATTTTACCCTCTGGTTTGGGAGTATCAGAGCATTTTTCCTTGAGTAGATCTTGTGTAGTCTCTTCTTCTGATCATGGCTTTCAGATAGTCCAATAATTCTTAAATGATTTCTCCTGGATCTATTTTCCAAGTCAGTTGTTTTTCCAAGGAGATACTTCACATTGTCTTTTATTTTTTCATTCTTTTGATTTTGTTTTATTGTTTCTTTATCTCTCATAAAGTCATTTACTTTCACTTGCTCAATTTTAATTTTTTAAGGAATTATTTTTTCCAGCAAACTTTTGTACCTCCTTTTCCATTTGGCCAATTCTGTTTTATAAGGAATGAATTTTTGTATATCTTTTTTTCCATTCAGACAGTTTTGCTTTTCAAGTCATTCTTCTCCTCATTGATTTTTGTGCCTCATTTATTATGTAGCCTATTTTGTTTTTTTTAAGATATTGCTTTCTTTGGTACTTTTTGTTTCTCCTTTACCAGGCTGATGACTCTTTTTTAAATGATTTTCTTGCATTACTCATTTCTTTTCCCAATTTTTTCTCTACATCTCTTACCTGATTTTTAAAATTCTTTTTGGGTTCTTCCATGGCCTGGGACAAATTCATATTTTTCTTTGAGGCTTTGGATGGAGAAGTTCTAACTTTGTTGTCTGCTTCATAATTTGTTTTAATCATTCTTGTCACCATAATAATTTTCTATAGTCAGGATCTTTTTCTTCTGTTTGCTCATTTTCCAACCTGTTTCTAACTTTTAATCCAACACTCAAGTGGGACTCAACTTCCAGGGTGGACGGGATACTATCCCAAGTTTCAAGTTTTTTGTTCAGATTTCAGGAACTGGTAAATTTCAGTTCTTTTAAGGTGATTTGATCTAGAGAGAGGTGTGTTTCCTACTCTCCTGTATTGCACACGGGTTTATAAGCAACCACAAGCACTCTTTTGCATTCTGGAAATATGACCAGGGTTCCTGCTCCCCTGAGACTGCAATCTCTGATGTGCTAGTGCTCCTCCTCACCCTGGGGCTAAAACTCAGTACTGTGACCCAGATCCAAGTTTGGGCAATGTAACAATCCTACACCCAGTGCCAACAAAGAGATCCCTATAATCTCCTTCTGACCAGTTGTCTAACACCCTTACTATCTTAGGGTTAAGAAGTCCAGAAACCACCACTGCTACCACTGATTCAGTCACCCCCAAAGCCTGCTCCAGGTTTTCTGGGGCTCAGGCTATGCTGGAGTGACCTGCTCAAGACTGTATTCCTCTCTTACACTGGTGCATCATACCTTTCCTACCAACCTTTCAAGTTGTCTTGTGTTGGAAAATAGCTTCATTCCATTCCTTTTTTGGTTCTGCCACTCTAGAGTTTCTTTGGGAGCATCATTTAAAGGCATTTGGAGGGCATTTCAGAAGAGCTCAGGCAAGTCCTTCCCTTTTCTCTGACATCTTGGCTCCACCTCCTTGTCTATTTTGTCTTCTGTAGTTTTCTCCAGCCCTTGTTTGGTCATGAACCGCCCCCCCCCCCACCTTAATCATAGATTTGAAATTTCTCTAATTTCTTCCTTGATTCTCTGATTTCTTTATGATGTCACTTTTTCTGTGACTTTTAGAGTTTATCTTTGTCTATTATATAAGATGTTACATAGTCTCTGCCAAAGTACATTTCAGTTTTTCCAGCAACTTTTATTTTTATCCCAAAACTACAATCTTTGGGTTTATCAAATACTTTTGTAGTTTTTTCATCATTCAGTTATATCCTATTGAGCAAAGACACTGGAGTGATTTGCCATTTCTTTCTCCACTGTGTCCCCATTTATAGATGAAAAAATGAGGCAAATGGGAGGGTTAAGTGACTTGCCCAGGGACACACAGCTAGTAAGTGCTTGACTCCAGGTTTGTACTCAGATTTTTCTGATTCTGTGATCTATCCATTGTGCTACCTAGTCACCCCTAGTATTAGCAAATACTAGACAATCATATTTGTTTTCTTCTGTCATATACATACTCTGATTCACTTATTGATCTCTATTTTTTAACCAGTACCAAATCATTTTGATGATTGCTGCTTTGTAGTATTGCTTGAGATCTGACATTTTTAGGCTTTTTTCCACTCCTCCCCCTCCACATTATTTCCCTTGAAACCCTTGGCCTTCTTTTTTGTTTTTCCAAATGAATTTCATTATTTTTCCCTGCATCTCTCTGAAGTAATCATTGTGTAGTTGGACTGGAATGACACTGAATAAGTGAATTAATTTGCATAATATTGTCATTTTTATTACATTGGCTCAGTCTTCCCATGTGCAATTCATATTTCTCTAGTTATTTAGGTCTATCTTTATTTGTATAAAGAATATTTTATAATAAACCCACGTAAGTCATCTGCATTTTGCTGCATATTACTAATGAAGCCCAACAGCAAGAAATAAAAGGAGAAATCCCATTTAAAATTACAGTAGACACTATAAAATATCTGGGAGTCTACCTGGCAAAACAAATGGAATATACAAACACAATTACAAAACATTTTTTGCACAAATAAGGTCAGATCTAAGCAATTGGGTAACATCATGGGTAACTTGTGGGTAGGCCAAGCTAATATGATAAAAATGACAATTCTACCTAAATTAATTTACTTATTCAGTGCTATACCAATCAAACTGCCAGATAATTATTTTCTAGAGCTAGAACAAAATGTCAAAATTCATCTGAAGAACAAAATGTGCAGAACATAAAGAGAATCAATGAAAAAAAATGCTGGGGAAGGTGACCTAGCCATAACAGGTCTCAAATTGTATTATAAAGCAGCAATCATCTAAACTACTTGGTACTGGCTAAGAAATAGTGGGGTAGATCAGCGGAATATGTTAGGTACTCAAGACATAGTAGTTGATCAATGTGTTGGTTGTCCTTCGTCTTCAAAGAGGACCAAAATGACATCACCATTGTAAAGTGAAAATTCAGCGTGTCTGACTGTGGCTGATCTGACCAATACAAGCTTGGAATGCTCTCCCATAGGTTGGGCACAGATTATTCATATAAATATTTGGGGTGGATATCCCAAATGTGTACATCCTGCATTTACTTTGTGCTGTCTCAATTCTGCTTTGCTAAAAGAGCACAGCACCTTTTCTTATGTGGGCACACCATGCTGAGTAGTCCTGTGCCAGTGTCTCCCATGTTGCACAGTCAAATCCAAAGTTCTTGAGAGAGACCTTGAGAACATCCTTCTATACTTTCTCCTGGTCCCCATGTGATTGCCTACTCCATGCAAGTTCTCCATAAAATAGTTTTTTTGGCAAGCATACATTTGGCATTCAACCAACATAGCCAGCCCATTGGTGTTGTACTCTCTGAAGCACAGTTTGAATACTTGGCAATTCAGCTCCAGCAAAGACTTCAATGTCTGTTATCTTATCATGCCTGGTGATCCTCAGAATCTTCCTAAGACAATGCAAATGTAAGTGATTGAGTTTCCTGGCATGGGCCTAGTAGACTGTCCACATTTCACAAGCATATAACAATGAAGTTAGCACAACAGCTCTACAGAACTTCAGTTTGGTAGTCAGTCTAATACCTCTTCTCTCCCAAACTTTTCTTTGGAGCCTCCCAGACACTGAGCTAGCTCTGGCAATGCATGCATTAACCTCATTGCCAATGTGTACATCCCTGGAAAGTACATTAGCAAGGTAAGTGAACTTATCCACAGGATTCAAAACTTCTCCATTTGTTGTAACCGATGGTTTCACTATGGATGGTGTGGTGGTGGCTGATGGAGCACCTGTGTTTTCTTGATGTTAATTGTTAGGCCAAAATTAGCACAGGCAGCAGAGAATTGATCCATACTTTGCTGCATCTGAGCTTCAGAGGCTGCATTGAGTGCACAATCATCTGCAAACAGAAAATCATGCACCAGCACTCCTTCCACTTTAGTCCTGACTTGTAACCTTTTCAAATTGAAGAACTTACCATCAGTACGGTAATTGACCTTGATGCTGTGTTCATCCTCATTGAAAGCATTTGCATCATGGCTGAAAACATCTGTCAACATGGCGGAAAGCATCATGCTAAAGAGCATGGGAGGAAGCACACAGCCCTGTTTCACTTCACTGATGACTGGAAAGGCATGAGAGCTTTGTCCATTATCCATAACCCAGGCATAACCCAATTTCATGCCATCATGAAATTGACATTGATAATATTGATGAACTTCTCTGGGCAACCAAATTTTGGCATAATTTTCCATAAGCCCTCAAGACTAACAGTGTCAAAGGCCTTAGTCAGATCCATAAACATTGTGTACAGATCTCTTTTCTGCTCCTGGCATTTCTCCTGGAGTTGTCAGGCAGTAAACACCATATCGACTGTTCCTTGGCCTTTTATGAAGCCATACTTGCTCTCAGATATATGACCATCTTCCAGGTGAAGGATCAGCCTATTAAAAAGGACTCTAGCAAAAATTTTGCCAGAAATGACTAAAAGAGAGATCCCTCTGTGATTGTTGCAGGACAATCTATTCCCTTTACCCTTATAGAGATGAACAATGGAGGCATCCTTGAAGATCCTAGAAGATAACCTCCTCTTGCCATATAAAACCTGGAAAATTTCAGACAGTTTTTGTATGAGCAATGGTCCCCCTACCTTGTAAATCTCAGCTGGAATAGAATCAGCACCAGGTACTTTGCCACATGAAAGGAGCCTAATGGCCTAATGGCCCTCAAAATCTCTTCTTCAGTTGGAAGTTCAGCTAAGGAGGGATTGACTTCAACCTGAGGTAAATAGTCAATGGCCTCAGCACTGATTGATGATGGTCTGTTGAGAACACTATGGAAGTGTTCAGCCCATCTCTCCAGGATCAGATCCTTATCACTAATCAATGTGACTCCATCAGCACTGAATAATTGTGATGCATCATAAGTTTTTGGTCCATAAATAGCTTTCAGGAATCATAAAAGCACTTTGGATTGTTACTATCACCATAAAACAGAATTTCATTTGCCTTCTTACTGAGCCAGGAATCCTGCATCTCTGTCAGCTTTGCTTGTACTTTGCTTTTGATGGAATTAAATGCTGCCTTCTTAGAGGTGGATGAACTATCCTGCTGGTAAATCCTGTGGAGTTCACGTTTTTCATTTAGTAGCTTCTAAATTTCCCCTTCATTTTCATCAAACCATTCTTGGTGTTTGGGAGTGTTCTGACCCAGATGGGCAAATGCAGTGCTGTAAACCAAATCTTTAAGAGCTGCCCACTCTTTTTCTCCCCCACTGTTGCCAACTGTATGTTAGCTCAACTTTCCCGCCAAGTCAGCAGCAAACTGTTCATGCTCAGAGAAGAGCTCTAATTTGTTGACATTAATTCTTCTGGTAATCATTTCGCCTTGGGAGTGGCACTTTTGATGAATGCAAATATTTAGCTTGGAAAGGATAAGTCTATGATCAGTCCAGCACTCTGCACAACACATTGCCTTTGTCACTCTCACATCTTGTCTGTCTCTTCTCTTTACAATCACATAAGCTCTTAGATGCCAGTGTTTGCTGTGAGGGTACATCCATGAAGTTTTATTGCATTTAGGCAAATGGAAGACAGTGTTGGTGATGAGAAGGTCATGTGATGCACAAGTCTTCAGCAGTAAATGACCATTGCTGTTGCTGTTTCCAACTCCATTCCTCCCTAGGACTCCCTGACAAGTCTGGTAGTCTGCGCCTACTCTAGCATTAAAGTCACCCAGGATTTTAAGCTTGTCCTCTTTTGGCACATTGATGATAAGGGTCTCTAGGTCTTCATAAAATTTTTCTTTGACTTCATCAGGGTTTGCCTATGTCATGGGAACATAGGCACTGATGATGGTGGCATGGTGTTTTCCTGTGAGTGGCAATCACATTGTCATGAGCCTGTCGTTCACTCTTTTTGGCACGAATACAAGCTTACTGGTTAGATTAGTTTTGATTGCAAAACCCATGCCAGCTTCACACGCTCCCCTTAACTGCGCCCACTCCAGAAAAAGGTGCATTCAGTTCCAACTTCTGCAAGCTGGCCTTCATTTGCCAACCTTGTTTCACTCAGGGCTTCTATTTGGATGCAATATCTGTTGAGTTCTCTTTCAATAAGAGCAGTCCTTCTTTCAAGTCTACTGGATTTTGTGTTGTCTATTTGTGCGCACATGTTTCATGTGCTGATGATGAGTGGAATCTTCTTTGCAGATTTTTTTAGTACATTGTGTGTGTGTGTGTGTGTTTTGATTGCATAGTGGGATTCCTAAGAAATCACTATTTGACAAAAACTGCTAGGAAAACGGAATAATTGTGTGGTGGAAACTGGGCAAAGACCAATGCCTGATATCGTACACAAAAAATAAAGTCTAAATGGGTACATAATCTAGATATAAAGGCTGATACTATAAACAAATTAGGGGAGAAAGGAATAGTGCATTTGTCAGATTTATGGAGAATGGAGAAATTTTTGACCAAACAAACATTATGAAGTGAAAAATGCATAATCTTGATTACATTAAATTGAAATGTTTCGCACAAACAAACCCAATGCAACCAAGATTAGGAGGGAAGCAGAAAACTGGGAAAGAATTTTTACAACTAGTGTTTGTGTTAAAGTCCTCATTTCTAAAATATAGAGAGAATTGATTCAAATTTAGAAGAATACAAATCATTCCCCAATTTATGAATAGTCAAAGGACATGAAAAGACAGTTTTCAGAGGAAGAAATTAAAGCTATCTATAGTCATATGAAAATATGCTCTAAATCACCATTGATTAGAAAGATGCAAATCAAAACAACTTGAGTTACCACGTCACACCTATCAGATTGGTTAACATGACAAAACAGGAAGATGATAAATGTTGAAGAAGATATGAGAGAGTTGGAACACTAATTCATGGTTGCTGGAGCTGTGACCTGGTCCAATCATTCTGGAGAGCAATTTGGAACTATACTCGAAGGGTGATAAAAATATGCATACGCTTTAACCCAGCAATATTGCTTCTAGCACTGCATCCCAAAGAGATCATAAAAAATGGGAAAAGGTCCCACATGTACAAAAATATTTACAGCAGCTCTCTTTGTGGTGCCCAAAAACTGGAAATTGAAGGGATGACCATCAATTGGGGAATGGCTGAACAAGTTGTGGTATATGAATATAATAGAATGCTATTGTGCTATAAGAAAGGATGAGCAGGAGGACTTCAGAGAAGGACTTACATGAACTGATACTGAGTGAAATGAGCAGAACCAGGAGAATATTATACACAGTAACAGCTTCAGTGTGTGAGGACTGTTTCTGATAGACTTAGCCCTTCATTGCAATGCAAGGACCTAAAACATTCCCAAAATGCTCTTGAGGCAAAATGCCATCCACATGCAGAGAAAGAACTATGGAATTGGAAGGTGGAATGAAGCAGATTATTTTCTCTTTTGTTATGTGTTGTTTTGGTTTGGTTTTTCTCATGGCTTCTCCCATTCATTTTAATTCTTCTATGCAACATGACTAATGTGAAAATGTGTTTAATAAGAATGCATGTATAGAACCCATGTAAGATTGCATGCTGTCTCAGAGAGGGAGGGGAGAGGGAGGGAGAGAAAATTTAAGACTTATGGAAGTGATTGTTGAAAACTTAAAATAAATTAATTTTTAAAAAAGCATGTTTTACAGTTGCACTCATATGGTTGCTGTGTGTGTCTTATTAGGTAGACGTTCAAATATTTCATATTTTCTGAAGTTATTTTAAATGGAATTTTTCTTTCTCTTCCTGCTGGGATATTTTGGCAAAATGTAGAAATGTAGGTGATACATATATTTCTTTTTTGTGTCTTGCAACTTTGCTGACCTTAATTTTTTCAACTAATTTTAAGTGAGTTTCTACGGTTCTGTAAGTAAATCATATGATCTGCAAAAAGTGATCATTTTCCTTTCTTCTTGGTCTGTGCTTATTCTCTTAATTTCATTTCCTTGCCTTATTACTATTGCTAATATTTCTAGCACTACCAAATAATAATGGTGTTAATCCATGCTTTATCCCTGATAATATTAGAAATGCTTGCCCTTAGTTTTAGATAGATGCTACTCATCATATTATGGAAAGGTTCATTAATTCCTATGTTTTCTAACATTTTTAACAAAAATGTGCTTTGGATTTTGTCAGAAGATTTTCTCCATATATTAATATAATCATTAATTTTTCTTTTTATTAATGTGGTCTATTATGTTGATAGTTTTAGTAATAATAAACCCACCCTGCATTCCTCGTGTAAATCCAATCTATTCACAGAATGAATTTTTTGTGATACATTGCTGAAGCCTCCTTGCCAGTATTTTATTTGAAATTTTTAGATGAGATTCTTTTAAGTCTAATAATCCACAATTATCTCTGTTTTGATTTCTTTGATTTAGCTATCAAGACTATATAAATCATAGAGAGACTTTGGTTTGACCTCTCATTTATATTATAAAAGGCAGGAAGACTTTTTTAAAAAGCAGATTATATAATATTGGAATTCATTTTTGAATGTTTAATAGAATTTTATTTCAAATACATCTGGTGCCGGGTTTTTTTTCCTTTGGGTATTCATTTACTTTTTCAATTTCTTTTTCTGAAATTGGATTTTTAAAATCCAATATCCTGTCCTGTTATTCTGAACATTTTATATTTTTCAAAATACTCCTACATTTCATTCAAGTTACTGGTTTTATTGGCATATAACTGAGAAAAATTAATTCTAATAATTTCCTTTATTTTTTCATTTTTATTAAATACTTCAATTTTGGTACTAGTAAAAATGGTTTTTATCTATCCATTTATAAATTAATTAGCTAATGCCTTATCAATTTTATTACTTTTTTATAAAAAGAAGTCCTACTGTATTATCTATTTAATTAGTTGAATTTCTTGTTTTCATTTTTGTAAATCTGCTGAGTTTCAGAATTTTTATTATTTTGTTGTTGGTTTTCTACTATTTTTTAGTTTTATTCTAAATTTGTTCATCTATTCTTTCTCCCTTTTATTGATCAAAGTGTTTATATATATAAAATTTCCTCTAAGTACTACTTTGGCTTTATTCCCAAAATTTTAATATATTGTTTTAATTGTCTTTATCTTTAGTAAAATTGTCGAGTGTTTCTATGATTTGTTTCTTGATTCACAATTATTTAGGATCCCATTAAACCATAGGCCTTTCTTCAATGACCATTATTTTAATGTAATTTTATTTCATTGTACTCAATAAAGAATGCATGCAATGTTTCTGCTTTTCACCATAATTTTGTGAGTCAATTTTTGTAAAAGTCCCACGAATAGTTGAGAAATATGAGAAATATGCACAATCCTGATTCTGATTCTGTTTTCATTCAGTAATCACCAAAAGTTTGTCAGATTCTCTTCAGATTCTTAAATTCTTTCTCCTTTGTGGTTAAACTTCTCTAGGTAAATAAGAGATACCTTGAGGTCCTTTACTATTACAATTTATCTGTTTCTCATTAAGCTTTTCCATTAAATATTTAGATGTTTTAACATTTGATGTATATATGTTTAGCACTGATATTAAGTCATTGCCTTACAGTAAAATTTAATTGCTCTGCTTATTTTTTAACTGAGTTTATTTTTGCTGCTTCAGTGTCTGAGATCATGATCACTTCCCCTGCCATTCTGAGTTCAGCTAAAGCATAACAGATTTTATTTCAGCCCCTTATTTTTACTTTTTATGTGTTTTGAATATATTTTATGTAAATAACATATTGGTAAATTCCATTTTCTAATCTATTCTTCTTTATTTCATGTGTGAGTTAATCACACAAAAATGAGATGAAGGGAGCGTACTTCCCTCTATCCTTTTCTCTTGTACTTTTCCTTATCTCTATGTTCTGACATCTCATCACAAGAAAAAGGTGGTGTGAGGGACTGTGTGTTCAGTAACAGTGTTCTCTACTTGACTCAAACTACTTTTTTACCACCTCTCTTTTTCTGGACCAGAGCCAAATCACAGATTTTTAAACTTTATTTCTTTCCTTTTAAATCCCTCTGCTTAATCCACCCTTCCAGTGACAGAGTTTGCTTTGATTCAGTTGCCTTGAAACTGAATCTGCCATTTATTCTTCACTCTCCTCTCTTCCTGTTTTCTCCTTTTTTCCCTATTGAGTGAAAAACTTCCTGCCATACAATTCCATGTATCTCTTCTACCTTTCATTGACCATTTTAGATGAAAGTGAAGTTCATATGTTGCCCATTCCTCCTCTGCTGATCATCCTTACTTGCATAAGCTGATTATCTTACATATTTTCCTCTAACCTTCTTCTCCATTTCTTCTTTAGTATATTCCTCTTTCCTCTTATTTAAAGATCATCAAAATATAACAAAACTTCTCTTGAGCCCTCTGTCTTAGTTAACTCTCTATTAGCCATGATGGCATTAGCTTCTGAGTGGACAAAAACTTCATTCTATTAGAATTAAGCATTAAATATGGAAATCCTAATTCCTTGTTTGTTTTTTCAATTGCTTATTTGTATTTACCTTTTTGCATTTCTCTTTGATCCTGCAATTGTTTGTATTTGAAAATTCTTACTCAGCTACGATCTTTTCATCAGGAATGCTTGGACTTCTATTTTATTAAAAGTCCATTTCCCCCATTTCACATTCTCTTCTCTTACATCTATGAGATGTTTCACATTCTCTTCTATTTTTTCATTCTTTATATTTTGTTTTATTATTTCCTAATCTCTTATAACTTCTCTGGCTTCCCCTTGCCCAACTCTGATTTTCAAGGAGTTATTTTCTTCCTTAAAATTTTGGATCTTCTATTCTAATTGGTTGCTTTTCTTGGATTATAATTTTTTTAGTTTTTCCTCAATCTGTTTCATTTGACTTTTAAAGTCTGTCCAATGTTCTATGAATTCATTTTGAGAAGGTGACCATTTGATATTACTCATTGAGGTAAAAGGGGGTTTCTTTGCTTCAGTATCTTCTGAGATGAACCCAGTTCTTCTCTCTTCCCATGGTAACTCTCCATGGTTGGATTCTTTCTCCTTTGCCTGTACATTTTTTGTAACAGCTTAGTTTTTGTAATCACCTCTAGTCCTGGGATATGGGGGATGGTGTCTCTGGACTAAGAATCTCCTTCAGTTCTCCCTGCTGACCATGAGCCCAAATAAAGATCTCCAGATTCCTGTAAGTGTCCACAGCCAGTGGCGTCCTTCCCCACTGCTTCTGCGCTCACCAGGTGGGAGCTGCTTCCTTCTCACCCCAGTCTGCATCTCTGCATCCCAGCTGGGTCTGGTGTTCCTCGTCAGCAGAGGTTCTCTCGGTCTTCCCCAGCTCAAACACCCAACTCCCTTCCCTGTTCCAGGGGTAAAATTTTCTGTACCTGGGACTCAGGTAGCCTCCCAACTCAGCTAACCTCAACACTTACTGCTTATTATTTAAGTGGATTTATGACCTAGCCTGGAGGTGTTCACTCTTTTCAGGCACCAAGTCTCATTTTGGGGCTTTTCTTCAGATCTTCTCCAATTGTCCCAGGAGGACCCCTGTTCTGGTTCTACTCTTATTTATTTTTACTGCTCTATGTTGTCTGTGAGGTGCTATTTCATCTCTTTTGTGGTGAAAAATCTCAAGAGCTTTCATTTTTGTCACCCACTCCACCATGTTCCCAGAATCCTTTCCATTCTATTCTGTTTTCACATATCACTCATAGACTTGCAGGCAAATTCAGGCAGTACAAAAGCTATGCAGTAGATATCTGAGTTATGGTATTTAAGATTCATCTTCTCAAATTACTTTTGTGTGGACTTCTGTACTCATTCCCAAAACTTGTTGCAGAGTATGAACCCAATTCAACTTTTGGGGTGTGAGGATAGTTCTACAACAAGGGAACAGAGACTTGAAGAAGTATTTCATCTCCTTGATGATGCTCAGGTTCAACCACTGGTACTCATCCTGATAGTTGAAGATGCAGTCACCTTTAAGTGATGCTTTCATCAACTACTAATAATCTTTTTAAACAAATTTCTGTTTAAACCAAGACCTATAGGGTTCCAAAGAGTTTGATAATATCAAAGTCATCTCTGCTCTGCTGCATGAATTTCAAGCTGCCTTGCACATACAAAGTCAGCTTTGGACAATAGTGACCCACCACCATGCATGGCAATTTTTTCTAGAGACTTAGATCAGTCAATCAACCAGTCCCAAGCACACATTAAACACTTACTATGTTCCAGGTAATTTACAAAATACTAGGAATACAAATAGAAAGACAGTCCCATCTCCCAAGAAACTTACATTCTAATGTACTGTAAAAAAAGTAACTGAAAATTAGGGAGAGGTTGGGGCAGGGATGGGAAAATGAAGGTGAGGGTACCTGGTTAAGGGACTTGGTAAAGAAAGTTGAAGTGCAGCCTAGAGAAGAATGAAGTCCTTAACTGAATGCTCTGAGGAGCAATTAATCCAGGTAGCAAGACTTTGGAGCTGAAATTTGAACCAGGTCTACTGATTCAAAGTTTAGAATAAACTGAACTGTCTATCTGATCCTTGCATTTAAGAATTTATCTTTCTCTATATATCATGTAAAATCTATGTGGGAAGGGGCTTCAAAAATGATCTGGCCCAAACCATTAACAAATTTTTCCTATGGAGCCTGTCGAGGACTCACGGTCCCAGATCAACCCTCCTGGTGAGTAGTAACCCCTCACTCTGCTTCACGCAGCTTCAGACGTCTCTGGTCCCGCCTCCGGAGGCTGGAGCACGGGCAAAACCAAGCACGAGCCAGAGTGGTAGAGCAATGCAGATGTTTATTCAGTAGTTCACATCAGTCCAGTCCCCACGAACCCCCTCAGAGCATTGCCTTATATTCCTTATTCTTTCCGGGTTTTGCTGTCCGATTCCTGATTGGGGAGTTCAGCCTACTGTCGCCCCAGCCCCCTCCCCTTAGCTGGTTGTGTCCTGTGGCAATAGGGCAGGAGTCTCTCTGGACCTTCCCTCCCCACTCGGACCATCTGCTTGGTCCTATCACAGGTGGCCAGGTGTGTTTTACTCTTACTGGGGCTCCCTCAGCACCTCCCCGAGGGCGGTATCGTGCCTTGTACACGAGCCTTTCCTGCACCCTTAGCCCGGAAGTCACGGGTGAGGCGCGTGATTGCCGGGGCGGGGGGGGGGGGGGGGGGGGACGGGTATAGACTCCTGGCCGTTACCTTTCTGCCCAGGAGGTTCGGGGACGGCCCCTGACAGGAGCCCAATGGACAAGAGAATCAGCCAGTCTTTGTTTGATTAGCCTTCTTCATCAATGTGAACCTTAGCTTAAACTAAATCAGGAAGGCTTCTTACTCCCACAACATCCTCATCAGTCTAATACTGGTCTCTAGTTCCACTGAAGGCAGCAGCTATTTTTTACCTCCTTTTTGTCCCCAGTATAGAAGCTTGGCTCAGAGAAAGCACTTAGCATATGTTTGTTGCCTGACAAAGACCCATCTTCTGCTTAAAAGTTGTTACATTCACTAAATGTTATGATCCACTTCTAAAATTTTCATATTATGTAGCTTCCATTTGTTGTTCCGTCATTCAGTCATGTCCAATTCTTTGTGACCCCATGAACCATAGTACATCAGATATTTCTAACCTCCACTACCTCCTGAAGTCTGTTTAAGTTCATGTTCATTGCTTCTATGACACTATCTATCCATCTCACTCTCTGCCTTCCACTTCTCATTTTGCCTTCAATCTTTCCCCAAAACAGTCTTTTCCAATGAGTTCTCTCTTTCCATTATGAGGCCAAAGTATTTAAGTTTCAACTTCAGTATTTATCCTTCCAGTGAGTAGTCTGAATTAATTTATTTAAACATTGACTAATTTGATCTACTTGCTATCCAAAGGACTCTCAAAAGTCTTCTCCAGCACCATAATTTGAAAGCATCAATTCTGCAATGCTCAGCTTTCTTCATAGTCCAACTCTCAGAGTCATACAATGCTACTGGAAAAAACATAGCTTTGGCTATATGGGCCTTTGTTAACAAGGAAATGTCTTTGTTTTTTAACATGTTGTCTAGATTTGTCATAGCTTTCCTTCCAAGGAGCAAATGTCATTTAAGTTCATGGCTGCAGTAGCCATCTGCAGTGATCTTTGAGCCCAAGAATATAAAATCTAACATTGCTTTCATTTTCCTCCTTCTATTTGCCAGAAAATGATGGGACCAGTTGCCAAGAGCTTAGTTTTGGGAAATTTTTTTGTTAAGCTTCAAACTTGCTGATAAAATACTCTCTTTCACCCCTATTGAGAGGCTTCATAATTTTTCTTTACTTTCTGCCATCAGATTAGTATCATTTGCATATCTGAGAATGTTGATACTTCTCCTGGCAATCTTAATTCTGTCTTTTGATTCATTCAGCCTAGCATTTCACATGAGATACTCTGCATATAAGTTAAATAAATAAAATGATTCTATATAATTTTATTGTACTGCTTTTCCAATCACAAATCAATCAATTATTCTATGTTCAGTACTAACTGTTGTTTCTTGGCCCACAGATAGGAGACAAGTAAGATGATCTGGTACTTCCATTTCTTTGAGAATTGGCCACATTTTATTGTGATCCACACAGTCCATATATTTAGCATAGTCAATGAAGCAGAAGTAGATGTTTGTTTTTTTCTGTAACTTTCTTACTTTCTCCATAATCTAGCAAAGGTTGGCAAGTTGTTCTCTAGTTCCTCTCCTCTTCAAACACTAGTCTGTATTTCTGGTGCTTGTCAGTTCACATATTGCTGAAGCCTAGCTTGCAGAATCTTAAGCATAACCTTGCTTGCATGTGAAATGAGTGCAATTGTTCAATAACTTGAACATTCTTTAGGATTGGGATGCAAACTGAGCTTTTCAAATCTAGTTTTCCAAATTTGCTGGCATATTGAGTGCTGCATTTTGACAGCATCATCTTTTACGATTTTTAAATAGCTCAGCTAGAATTCAGTTACCTCCATTAGCCTTGTTATTAACAATACTTCCTAAGGCTCAAATACCTTCATTTTCCAGGATATGTGCCTCTAGAATGGTAACCACACCATCCTGGTTATTGGTGACGTTAAGATCTTTCTTCTACAGTCCTTCTACCTATTCTTGCCGCTTCTTATGTCTTCTACTTCTGCAAAGTTCCTACCACTTTTTTATTTTATCATGTCCATTTTCGCACAAAATATTCTCTTGGTATCTCTGATTTTCTTGAAGAAATCTCATCTTTTCCTATTCTATAGTTTTCTTTTATTTCTCTGCATTCTTCATTTAAGAAAGCAAGTATTTTTAATTTAATAATTTTAGAGAAAGCAAAAAAAAATTTTGTAACATGACTAGACTAAATGAAAATATTTTAAATATATTTTTATTCCATTTTGATCTCATCCTTATGAAATTTTTGTATGTTTTACAAGGTATATCATGTTGATATAGTAGTACATATGTATAACTTAGATGTATGTAATTTACATAAAACAAATATTAAGTATGCATATTCAAAACATTTTTACTTGTAGGAATACACAGTCAAAAATGTTTGGAGACTATGGCTTTAATTGCTGGATTAAATTCAATGAAATATCTTCATGTCAATGGAATCAGGAGTATAAATAATTCCAAGTCATTTTAATTTTATATTGGAGTGTATTGTTTTATTTATATTTAAACATAGATATCCAATGTTCTGGGAACTCATTAACCAAGTAATGAATCCACGTTGATTTAGGAAGACTTAAGAAACCAGCCTGTCAACTGTCCATCATTTAATTTTTTGAATTCTGGACTATCTGTCCAAAGTTGCTGAAAAATTTTATGGCTTCTTTAAGAAATGTTTCCCAAATCTATTATGTCAAAATATACCCAAGAAGATAAAAATTAATTCTGCCATGGTCTCCAATCCTGTTTCTTTTTAATGCACTTATGTGTTGTGGCCAGGGGACCAGCAGGGGGGATTTTTCTCCCTGAAGTTTGAGAGAGGGAAGTAACTTCTAAATGATAATTGATGTTTCTTGATAGCTGAAACTGCTGTCAAAAGAAGAAAAACTCTCTAGAAATACCCAGGCAGTCTACTAAGATCAGCTTGATCTCTAACAATTTGCTCTCTCTTTCTCCCTTTGAATGTAACTCAGATTGGCAAAGAAATATTTAATAAAATTTTCTTAGATTGATCTGAACATAAAACTTCGACTATAAGGAAAACAATTGAGATCTTTGGTTCAATCTTTAGGGATTTTCTTTCTCTTATAAGTTTGGAAATCAATGCTATTTAGTGTAGAGAAAGAATGGGATTCATTATAAACCCATATTTCAGTGTTTCAGATTAGTGTCTTAATTTCAGCTAAATAAAGTAGTATGGTAAATTGATACATTTGATAGTTTCTGTGGTTATTTCACAGGCATGTTGTAATGTTAGAATTTCAGTGCATTTTAGAATTCTGAGCTAAAAGATGCATGAAGAAAGGAGAGAAGTGATGTAATAACTAGTCATTTTTAAATTATTGTTTCATTTAGGGATCCTTGGATATACTAGTGGACTTTCCTTGTCTTGCATGGTTTTCTTTCTCATAGTGGTAAGTTTTGGTCCAAAGAGTTGTATTGAATTTTCTGTGACAGTTCCATTTAGCAAGTATTCTTGTTTTACAAAATATAATCTGCCACATCTCTTGTTTTATGTAATTAAAGATTATCTATGAGAAATTTCGTATTAGTTGCCCCGTGATATCGACAGACAACTTTCCTAATGCAACAATTGTGGAAAAGTGTGCACCAGAATACTTTGTAATCAACTTTAAGGTATGTTTTTAACATAAATTTTATTTTGTATTAATTACAATTAGCAGTATTAATCAACTCCTTGTAAAATTGTGTGGAGGTACAGGCAGTTCCTTTTCCTTCTCTTTCTGCCAAGTGCCTGCATTGATAGAGAAAGGCTACTAGAAAAATTCAATGTGTGGTGGTGAGCATAATCTTCCTGGTGTCAAAAGACTTAATGTTAAATCTAAATGATAACGTTAGTGGATGGGCAAATTGCTTGATCTCTCTGAAGTTATTTTATCATCTATAAAATGAGGATAATAATATTTGCATTACCAACCTCACAGAGCTATTGTAAGGAAAGTGTTGTGCAAATTTTGAGTACCATCTAACAATGGATGATTATTACTCAAAGGTCATCAAACTGAAAACTACAAACTCAGTTATATCAAAGTGAAGAATTGAATGAGTAGATGTGGCACTTGGTGATCAACAAAATCATTAGAGCTAACACAGATGAAGCATTTTGGTGTTGTGTGGTAAGGACCCTGAGCAGTAGCATTTTGAAGATAAATCCCATGAGAATGATGACAGAGGACCATATATCTCTTCCTGATCCCCTAGTCAGTATTTCTTAATCCAAACCAAGCCATCCCTTGCAATAAAGAATAAAAAGAAAGAGAAAAAGAACAGTTTAATAAATGTAATCAACAAATCAACTGAGTCAAACAGTATAAGCAATGTCCCACACTCACTAAAATTGCAGTTTACTTTCTTTCATCTTTCCTTTCTCTTTTCCTTCCTTCCTTTTGTGTATTTTCTGAATTAATTCTTCATATCTTTGTTTCTTATGTGTGCCCTCCTTCCCCTCCAGCCCTCATAGTTGGTGTCTCTACAACCTTCTTTTAATTACCCATGGTTTGGGTTCTATTTATCATTTAAGTTATGACTATTTGTGGTGTCTGAATTTCTTCAACCAGTCAGCAATTCAGTATGAAACTCTGACTAATTTTTTCATTGAATTGGTTTGTGGTTTCCATGAAAGAGCCAAATCTAATAATTGTTTTAGTGGTGTATAGACACAGCTTTAATTTCTTCTTTGGTAGTCAGAAGGTGGGTTCTGAACTAAATTCTTAGAAATATCTTTTTGCTAAATGCTGAATGTCCTTTCTTTTGTTTTTAAAAAGAAAGATAGACTGAGAAATCTTGAGTTTAAATTCAGTAAAATATGACATGGTCAAAAATTGAAAAAAGATAATAGGAAAACAGATAGAAGACATAAAAGGAATGAAAGAATATCATAAAATTTCTTGAAATGTTTTATTCTAAAAATTTTCATTAGTTAGGACATATTTTTATTTGCATAGACTTTACTGTTAAAATAGTACAAGGTAGGGGGTGGAGCCAAGATGGTGGAGTAGAAAGACTCACGTATCCTAGCTCTGAACCCACAGCCCATATATTTCCTGCAAGAAGAACTCCCCACAAATTCTGGATCACTGCAAGGCACACAGAAACACAGTGGAAAAGATCTCCATTCTAGAGAGCCCTGGAGAGCTGTCCCCAGGGGTCCGTCACGCCCCAGAAAGTGGACCCCACCCCTGAGCTGCCCTGGCCATGGCCCCAGAGGAGAAGATCCAAGCAGGCTTCAGAGATGGAACCTCTGGTGGCCAGGAAGGTCCCTCCGACCACAGACACTACAGGTCAGTGTGAGAGAGACGTCTGGACTGGCCGAGAGGGGAGTGGGGTGTCTCCGTGACTCGGGCTCCCTCATGAGGCAGCAGCAGAGGCAGTGGCAGTGGCAGCAGTGGCGGCCTGCGGCTCACCGAGCAATAGGCAGAAGTTCAGGGCCACTAGGGAAGGTCTCTGCATAAAGCCCCTGAGGGAACTGAACCTGGGAGGCCGCCCTGCCCCCACCCCAGCACCAGAACTTAAGCTCACATTGAATAGCAGCCGAGCCTGCCGTGGAAAGCCCATTTGAATCTCAGACCCCAAGCACTAGCTGGGCAGATCTAGGTGGGGGTGCAGAAGAATCTCAGAAGTCAAGTAACTGGCTGGGAAAATGCCCAGAAAAGGGAAGAAAAATAAGACCACAGAAAGCTACTTTCTTGGGGGACAGATGTTCCCACCTTTCATTTCTGACGACGAGGAAATATTCTTACCATCAGGGGAGATGTCAGGCCTCTGTATCCCAGACATCCGAGGTGGATGTCTGGTGGGCTCAGGCCATGGAAGAGCTCAAAAAGGATTTTGAAAATCAAGTTAGACAGGTGGAGGGAAAAACTGGGAAGAGAAATGAGAGAGATGCAAGAAAAGTATGAAAAACACGTCAATACCTTGGTAAAGGAGACGGAAAAAAATGCTGAAGAAAATAACACCTTGAAAAATAGGTTCACTCAATTGGCAAAAGAGGTTCAAAAAGCCAATGAGAAGAAGAATGCTTTCAAAAGCAGAATTAGTCAAATGGAAAAAGAGGTTCAAAAGCTCACTGAAGATAATAGTTCTCTCAAAATTAGAATGGAACAGATGGAGTCTAATGACTTTCTGAGAAACCAAGACATTACCAAACAAAACCAAAAGAATGAAAAAATGGAAGAGAATGTGAAATATCTCATGGGAAAAACAACTGACCTGGAAAATAGATCCAGGAGAGACAATTTAAAAATTATGGGACTACCTGAAAGCCATGATCAAAAAAAGAGCCTAGACATCATCTTGCATGAAATGATCAAGGAAAACTGCCCTGATATTCTAGAACCAGAGGGCAAAATAAGTATTGAAGGAATCCACCAATCACCGCCTGAGAGAGATCCAAAAAGAGAAACTCCTAGGAACATTGTGGCCAAATTCCAGAATTCCCAGGTCAAGGAGAAAATCTTGCAAGCAGCTAGAAAGAAACAATTCCAGTACTGTGGAAATACAATCAGGATAACTCAAGATCTCGCAGCTTCTACATTAAGGGATCGAAGGGCGTGGAATAGGATATTCCAGAAGTCAAAGGAACTAGGACTCAAACCAAGAATCACCTACCCAGCAAAACTCAGTATAATACTTCAGGGGAAAATATAGTCTTTCCATGAAACAGAGGACTTTCAATCATTCTTGATGAAAACACCAGAGCTGAAAAGAAAATTTGACTTTCAAACACAAGAATGAGAAGAAACATGAAAAAGTAAACAGCAAAGAGAAGTCATAAGGGACTTACCAAAGGTGAACTGTTTACATTCCTACATGGAAAGAGAATATTTGTAACTCTTAAAATTTTTCAGTTTCTGGGTAGTTGGTGGGACCACACACACACACACATGTACATGCATGCACACACACACACATACACATATGCATGCACACACAGAGACAGAGAGCACAGAGTGAATTGAATAGGGTGGGACCGTATCTTAAAAGAAATTAAGATAAATGGTGAGGGAGAAATGTAGTGGGAGGAGAGAGGGTGAAATGGAATGGGGTAAATTATATCTCATTCAAGAGGCAAGCAGGAGACTTTTTAGTGGAGGGAAAAAGAGGAAAGCTGAGAAAAAAACATGAAGTTTACCCTCATCACATTCGACTAAAGGAAGGAATAAAATGCACACTCATTTTGGTATGAAAACCTATCGTACAATACAGGAAAGTGGGGGAGAAGGGGAGAAGCAGGGTGGGGGGGATGCTGGAATGGAGGGCAATGGGAAGAGGGAGCAATTTGAAGTCAACACTCTTGGGGAGGGACAGGATCAAAAGACAGAAGAGAAACAATGAGGGGTAGGATAGGATGGAGGGTAATTCAGTTAGTCTTACCCAACACGACTATTATAGAAGTCATTTGCAAAGCTACACAGATATGGCCTATATTGAATTGCCTGCCTTCCCAAAGGGAATGGGTGGGGAGGGAGGGATGGGGAGAATTTGGAACTCAAAGTTTTAGGAACAACTGTTTAGTATTGTTGTTGCTACTAGGAAATAAGAAATACAGTTAATGGGGAATAGAAAGTCATCTGGCCCTACAGGAGAAAAGAGAAGATGGGGACAAGAGAAGGGAGGGATGATAGAAGAGAGGGCAGATTGGTGATAGGGAAAATTAGATTGCTTGGTGTATTGGGGTGGGGGAGGGGACAAATGGGGAGAAAATTTGGAACCCAAAATTTTGTGAAAATGAATGTAAACAGTTAAATAAATAAATTTTTATTTAAAAAAAATTACAAGGTAAAATCTATGTATTTATTTTGTACATAAATACCCATATGGACAGCAATTACCTTGCACTATTTTTACATCAAAGTATATATGAAAAATACTTCATGATAGACTAACTTTTTTGAAAGAGATACTGCTGCTAAATAGATTGAATATTTTCTACTAGTAACTTAAGCACCTTGGAAAGCTTAAGAGTGATATGAGAACTCCAGAAAGTCAGAGCTAAATAATTTGTGTGGAAAGAAAATGACTTTTCCTAATCCATCAACTTCTTTTCTCTCAGAGTGTTTATGCTTTACCCACTATTGCATTTGCATATGTGTGCCATCAAGCAGTCCTGCCCGTTTACAGAGATCTTAAAGAGTAAGATATATAATTTATTTTTTATGGCTAAATAGTTGCCTATGAAATACAAGTTCTTTGCAGTGCTATTTCCCTTTACTACTGTTTCAGTGAAATGTGAAAATGAGAATAACTTTTAAAATCTGTATGATCCATGAATTGAGGCTATGGGAAAAATTTGAAACGTGTAGGTCATAGGTTTTTTTGTTTTTGTTTTAATTACATCGATTTTGGAGCATTAAGTTTTTTGTATTGCTAGACATCAAGACATTCTAACAGACAATGAGTGGTCATTGTCAAGGATGTTATTTTAAACATTCATCTAGTAGGTAAGGAAATACATTAAGTAGCCTCTAAGGTCCCTTCTAATGTTAAGAGATTGTGATTCTATAAGTTATTCGGATTTTTTCACAAATCTGCAGAGCTATTTATTAAACTTAATGTCTAAATATGATAATATAATTAGAACTATTTGCCAGTATTTTACCAATCAAACTATCACTATAAGGCATAGCAATAGAAAAAAAATTACCAACCAGATACTACCATGCTATTATAACCAGTTGTCTTATCATTTGAGAATTAAAAGTTCTCATATATTCCTTTTCTAGATTGATACATAAAAGTAACTAGGTATTACAGTATTGTGGCAGAAATAGTACGTGTAAATCTTTTTTCTTCATTATAAATTCTCAAGAAAGTGAAAAAATTTGCAATAGATTTGGCAGCAAATTTACTCTGGTGTTTCTCAATGAAATTTTTCTTTCAACTTTTAAAATATATATGGAACAACCCTACTTTTTTCTGTGATTTAAATTCAAATATGCCTTCGAAGTTTTTTTTAAAAAAACTAAACTAAAAATTACAATTTCTTCTTTCTTCAACATGGACGCTGGTTTTGGCACATCCTTTGCAATTGTTGTCCAAATGTGTGTGACTTACCAATTTGCCAAATTTGGCATTCTCTCAAAAGACAGACATATGTATCTGGGCAGTCTAGTAAATTTTTGAGCACAGACCAATAAAAGAGTCATATTTGCATTAGAAACTACCATGAATCATTAAGGAAACTTTAAAGCTTTCAAACCATTGTTGTGGAGACTATCTGGAGTACAAGGAATATCTTTTTTGCAAGACTCCCCCACAGAAAAGGAGCACCTTAGAGGTGGAATACTTGAGTTGCAACTCTTATTGATCTCTTCTGGTAGTTATAGAACAGCATTTTAAATGTATTATACCAGTTTTTCACACAGGTGATAATGGATAAAATTACTATCATATAAATATTAAACAATATTATTAGACCCCCAAATGAAACCCTTTTAATAAAGTGAAAGTTGACACAGGAGATTGCCGGTATCACGGGTTCTTTCCCTCACAATAAACACACTGAACATTTTAAAATACCTAATCAATACAGATAGGCTATGGCAAGTCAGATAACAGTTTTTGCACTTACCTGAATTAACTAGGTGATTCCATCTGTGAATTTTTAAATTTATGGAAGAGCACTAATTACAATTTCTGGAATTTAAGAACATGTTCTACCATTTTAAAACCATTGAACAATTACTATGCACATACTTTTAATGCTTAAAATTTTTTTTAACAGTCGTTCATTGAAAAAAATGAAGATTGTTTCTAATGTCTCCATTTTGTCCATGTGTGTTATGTATCTGATGACTGCATTTTTTGGCTACCTGACATTCTATGGTAAGCAAGTAACTTTTGTCGACATTTAGAAATGCATATTCCTATATTTAAAGAAGTATATTTATTTTTGGTTAAATTATATAAATGTATTAAATTTAGTAAGGAATAGTAAAAAGAATCAATGCTATCTAAGTCAAAGAAAGCAATGAACTATTATATGATTGTGATTTTTCTTCTCCCTAAAGAGAAGAGGTGACACTTTTTATATGTGCATTAAGTTAAATACTTACATGCTTTACTATTTTTCTTAAGAATTTCCATAGACACAAATTGGTTTTTTATGGACATCTTTACTGAGAAAACTTGCTAATAGATTGAAAAATATAAAGGAAGGCTCCCCTAATTGAAACTTGTAAATTAGAATAAACTACCTTGATAGAAAAGCAGTGCTGAGAGACAGGTTGAAAGCTAGAAAGACCAGTGACAATACTTTAAATATCCTTCCTCAATTAAAAATTAAATTCCTAATTGTATGCTGGAAATTAAAATATCACAATGGTTTGAAGGAGGAAATGGGAAGTTAAAAGAAATGTTCTTGGGGAAAAAAAGGCATGTTCAATTTATTGGCTCCATTGAACCTGAGTCCTCTTGCCTTATTTTTTTTTTCGTTACTCTTTTCAGAAAATCATTAGTGCCTTCTATTCTTTGGCTCATTTAATGCTGAAGACTTGCTTTTTCATTAAGTCAAAGAGATCATAATATTTCAGTAAAATGTGAATATACCTCAGTATTATAAAATAAAGCCTGCATGGACTACTCAATGGTTTGAATTTTGGAATGTTTTAAGAAAATGTTTTGAAGCATATTATATTTTAAATATATTATTTTTAAGCACATAGTATAAGAAGATTGGTTGGTAATTAACATGTTTCATTTTATTGTGGTGTTCTTCAAAATTGCTTATAAAGTTTGGTATGAGAGCTTATAAAATTGTTTAAATTTTTTTTGTTTACATGAATGGTTTCCTTAACACATCTTTCTTCACTCTATCATAAAAGCAAACCATTCAGGAATTTCCAAGTGATGATGAATCCAGAATACAAGTTAATATCATTAAAGCTTCACTATAAACTCATTTCCTTTCACAAAAGAAATTTGGTTTTTTAAAATTTATTTAGTATTTTATTGTTCACTAGTTACATGCAAAAAGCAATTTTTAACATTAGTTTTTAAAACTCAGTTTCAAATTCTCTCCTCCCTTCCCACCTCATCTCCCCTATGGAGATGGCAAGCAATTTGATATAGGTTATACATCTGTAGGTATGCAAAACATTTCTGTGTTAGTCACGTTATAACGGAAAACATAGACCAAAAAATAAACCTCAAGAAAAGTAAAGTAAAAAAGTATGTTTCAATCTATATTCAGACACCATCAGTTCTTTCCCTGGGGAAGGCTAGCATTTTTCATAATAAGTCCTTCAGAGTTTTCTTGGATCATTATATTGCTGAGAATAGCTGTCACTCTTCCTCCAGTTTTGCTGTTCCTTTGTACACAATATATTTCACTTTGCACCATCTCATATAAATCTTTCCAAGTTTTTCTTAAAGAATCCTGTGCATCATTTCTTATAGCAAAATAAATTCCATCATAATCATATGTCAAAATTTTTCAGCAGTACTCCAATTGCTGGGCATCCCCTCACTTTCCAATTCTTGACTACCAGAAAAGAGCTGCTATAGATATTTTTGTACATATGAGTGCTTTCCATTTTGTTTTTTTAATCTCTTTTGGGATATGGATCTGAGAGTGGTATTGCTAGGTCAAATGGCTTTATGGTTTTACAGCCCTTTAGGCATAGTTTCAGATTGCTCTGTGGAGTTGTTGAATCAGTTCACAACGCCACCAACAGTGCATTAACCAAATTTCCCACATCCCTTCAAACATTAGTCATTTTCCTTTTCTGTCCTATTAGCCAATCTACTCAGTATGAGGTAGTACCTCAGAATTGTTTTATTTTGCATTTTTCCAACCAATAGTGAGTTAGAGCAATTTTTCAAATGCTTAGAGATAGCTTTGATTGCCTCATCTGAAAATTCTTCATACCTTTTGATCAATTATCAATTGGGGATTGGCTCTTATTTTTACAAATTTGACCCAGTTCTCTATATATTTGAGAAATGAGATCTTTATCAGAGAAGCTTGTTTCAAATTTTTTTCACATTCACTATTGCTACATGTATTTCCCTATATCCTATTTCTCCCCTCACCTATTTATTCTATTCTCATTCCTTTCATCCTGTCCCTCTTCAAAAGTATTTTGCTTCTAACTGCCCCTCCCCAATCTGCTCTCCCTTCTACCACCACCTCTTCTCTTATCCCCTTCACCTCCTACTTTCCTGTAGGATAGATTTCTGTTCCCAACTGAATGAGCATGTTATTCCTCCTTGAGCCAATTCTGATTAGAATAAGGTTCAATCACTCCATCTTACCTCCTCCTTCTTCCCCTCCACTATAAAAACTTTTGCTTGTCTCTTTTGTATGGGAAAATATATCCCATTCTACCTCTCCCTTTCTCCTTCTCCCAGTATATTTCTCTCTCAATCATTACTTTTATTTTTTTAGATACCATCCCTTCATGTCCAACTCACACTTGCTCCTTTTGTCTATATGTACTACTTTTTAAATGCCCTAATAATGAGAAAGTTCTTATGAGTTACAAGGATCACCTTCCCATGTAGGAATGTCAGTAGTTTAACCTTATTAAGTATTCATGATTTCCCTTTCCTGTTTATTTTTTATACTTCTCTTGAGTCTTGTCAAATTTTCTATTCACCTCTGGTCTTCTCATCAGGAATACTTGAAAGTCCTCTATTTCATTGAATGTTTATTTTTTCCCCTGAAAGATTATCCTCAGTTTTTCTGAAGAGGTGATTCTTGATTGTACTCCTAGTTCCTTTGCCCTCCAGAACACTGTATTCCAAGCCCTCCAATCCTTTAAAGTAGAAGCTGCTAGATCTTGTGTTATCATGGCTATTGCTCCATCATACTTGAATTGTTTCTTTCTGTTTGCTTGCAATATTTTGTATTTATCCTGGGAACTGAGGGATTTGGCCATAATATTCCTGGGAGTTTTCATTTTGGGATCTCTTTCAGGAGGTGACTGGTAGCTTCTTTCCATTTCTATTTTACCCTCTGATTCTAAGGCAGTTTTCCTTGATAACTCTTTGAAAGATGATGTTCAGGCTCTTTTAAAAAAAAAATCATGGCTGTCAGGTAGTCCAATAATTTTTATATTATCTTTCCTGGATTTATTTTCCATGTCTATTGTTTTCTGTTGAGATATTTCTCATTGTCTTCTACTTTTTCATTCTTTTGGTTTTGTTTTATTGTTTTTGATTTCTCATAAAGTCATTAGCTTTCATTTAATCCATTCTAATTTGTAATTATTTTATTTAATTAATTATTTTATCATATTATTTTATACATAATTAAATATTATGTTATTTATAATATATTGTGCTTACTATATATTATAATCATTATATTACATTATAATAATTATAGATTATATTATATATAAATTATATATAAATAATTAATTTATCACATTATTTCATATATATAATTATTTTAGATATGTAATTACATATTTAATTAGTTTCTTCAGTGAGTTTTTGGACCTCCTTTCCTCCTAATTCTACTTTTTATGGAGGTTTTTTTCCTTCAGTGAATTTTTGTGCCTGTTTTACCATTTGGCCTACTCTTTTTTAAGGCATTATCTTATTTATTCATTTATTAAGGTATGTGTGTGTCTCCTTTATGAAGCTGTTGATCCTGTTTCCATGATTTTCTTGCATCACTTTCATTTCTCTTCCCAAAGAGATCCCACTGATAAGCATAAAATCCAAGGAGGTAAAAGATGAAAAGTCCAACATACAGAAAAACTCTTATAGCAAAATAACTACAAAAGTGACTATGTGATACAACATAGTGCCAAAGAACTAGAAAAGTAGCAGTGTGATACAGCATACAGGGAATCAGACACTGAGACTGGAAAAGTCCACACATGGTTATGTGATCATGGGCAACTCACTTAACTTCATTTCCCAAGCAACTCTTTGAGAAAATAATATGAAGAATGGGTAAAACTGCATTGTTTGAGGACATTTTTTTACTTGGAGTTTACTATGCCAATGAAATAACAGGTCTGGTTCAATTCCCCTTACTCTTTCAAGTGAAAACAAAATAAATATCAATCAATTGGGAGTGAGCTAAGCTGTCTTACATAAATGTAAAAAATATTACAATGCAATAAGAAATGACTGATATAGAAAAGCATAGGAAGACTCACAAACTATTACAAAGAAAGTCCAAGGAAACAAAATTACAGAGGCAACACTATAAATGGAAAGAACAAAGACAAATCAAACTTGAATACTTTGACTAACCTTGGTCCTCAGGAAAAGAGAATACAGCTTTCTCCCTTCTTTAAAAAGATGGAAGTTGTTCATACAAAATATTCAATATGAAGATCAATTCATATTTTTCTTGAAGGCTTTGGATATAGTAGCTTTGACATTGCTGTCTTTTTCTGAGTGTTTTGATCCTCCTTGTTACCATAGTAGCTTTCTATGGGCAGAAGGTTTATTTTCTATTGTTTACTCATTTTCTCATCCTATTAGCTGACTTTTAACTTTTTTAAAGTAGGGCTCTGCTTCCAGGGTAGAGGGTGCAATGTCCTGTTTTAGTTTTTTCTGTAGCTATTTTCAGAGATACTTATAAGGACTTGTAAGTTTTCGGTTCTTCCAAGGTGGTGTGATCTAGGGAGAGGTGAGGTGGGTTTACCACTGTCCTGTACTGCGCATTGGTCTATGAGTGACCACAAGTACTCTTTTTCACCCTGGAACTGTGAAGATCATCTCTGCTTCATTGCAGCAGCAAGCACTGATACAGTAGTGCTCCCCTTCATCCTGGGACTGCCACCTAGGATGCCACCTAGGACTGCGATCTGAATCCAAGTATGCACAAAGGAACAAAGTCCTGCCACTGTGCTAGCAAAGAGATCCCTGTAATCTCCTTCTGACCAGTTATTCAACCCCCTTACAAGCTTTGGTCTGAGAACACAGGAATTAGCTGCTGCTGCTGCTGCAGATTCGATCACTCCCAAGATCTGATCCTTGTTTACTGGGTCTCTACAGGCTCATCCTTTTCTGGACTCTGTTCCACTCTCACTCAGGTGTGACAGGCCTGATCTAAGTTGTCTTTGGCTGGAAAATTATTTTACTCCATCCTTTTGCAGGTCCTACTGCTCCAGGAATTGTTTTATAACATTATTTAAAGGTGCTTGGAGATGTCTTGGGTAGAGCTCAGACAACCAGTTTCCCTGTCACCTTGGCTCCACCCCTACAAAAGGAATGTGTTAAAAAGAAATATTGGGTAATAAGAACTTGGGTTGCAAATGTAAAATTTTGCTTATGTGAATAGCAGCCACAGAGTCTAAAAGACCAAAAATAAAGTTTCTCTTGGTAAACATAGTAAATAAACTTTATCTAATTCCATAGGTGACCATAATTAGCAACAGTATTATCTGGCTGAATTTTTCCTTCCAGAAAAACAAAAGGAATAAATCTATAAGCTTATAGGAGAGAGACATGGAAAAGAGGACAGCTATTTCTCTGATGGTTGTCAGGTTCCCTTAATAATGGAAGTGGGATACAAGTAAGATTAGAAATATTCAGCTGTAGTCTCAAACTCTCTAGGGACACTTGAACAGTCAGAGAGGCCAGAAAACAACAAGGAAAGCAGACAATGATTTTGTATTTTATTTCATTCTGTAACTGATCTTATTCTGTAACTTTATTCTGTATTTTATACAGCAATATTATTTCTTTACTCTGTCTCTGAGTGAAGAAGTTCATGAATTCAGAAGTTCAATTTCCTTCTCTTGTTAGATGTAAGGGTTTAAATTTTTGTATGATCACTTTTAATTAAAGAAAAACTGTAAAATTGTAGGGGAACTGTTACCTCAACACTACCTGCACTTTGTGCCAAGGAAATGTGTTATCTCCCATAATTTCATTGTTTGAGAATCTCTGTCATCTGTGTGTTATCTTTGAGGGACTACAAGCTGACCCAGTCCCATCTTAGCCCATCTTTGCCCAATTAAAAGTGGTCTTATCTCATTTCCAGGAACCAGTAAGACTACTCTCCCTGGTGCACAATCAATAGCTTCGGGATGTAGATGAGATCCATCAATAAATAAAGCATTCCTCTAAGACAGAGAGGGGTGATCTTGTCTTTGCATGAGTATTTTCCTGTTTTCCTTAATGTAACCAATCATGTCATACTTACCTCCTTGATATTGCCAAACTTGTAACATTATTTCCTTCCCTATCCTGTTGTTCTTTGTTCTGTGGTCGTAAAATAAAAGAGTTGCATCTCCATTTTGGAGTCTTTTGACTTAAACTAAGGTAGTCACTGGGCAGTTAGGTGGCACAGTAGATAGGGTATTGGGCCTGGAATCAGAAAGACTCATTTTCCTGAAATCAAATTTAGCCTCAGACTCTCACTAGTTGTGTGACCCCTGGGCAAACAATTTAGCTCTCTTTGCCTCAGTTCCTCAACTCTGAAATAAGGGCACACTGGAGAAGAAAATGGCAAATCACTTCAGTATCTTTTCCCAAAAAAAACCCTTGGAGAAGAGGAAATACTAGCTTTAAAATACCAGTTTATTGGAGGAGCCAAGATGGCAGAGTAGAAAAATTCACATATGCTAGCTCTGAACCCACAGCACATAAATTTCCTGTAAAAAGAATTCCCAACAAATTCTGGAGCAGTAGAAGCCACGCAGCAACTGAGTGGAGGAGATTTCCCTTCCAGAGAGCCCTGAAGAATCAACACCAGGGGTCCGTCTCACACAAGAGAGGAGCAGAGCCCAGCTGTCCCTTGGCCGCACAGCCCCGAGAGGAGCAGATCCAAGCAGGCTTCAGGGATGGAATCTCTGGTGGCTGTGAAAGTCCCTCCATCCACAGGCACTATAGGTCAGTGAGACAGACTTCTGGGCTGGCCGAGAGGGGAGCAGGGTGTCTCCATAACTCAGCCCCCTTGGGAGGCAGCCACAGAGGCAGTGGTGCCCAGGGGCCCCTGGAGCAGACAGGACCAAAGATCCATTACTGAAGATCTGCACATAAACCCCCTGAGGGAACTGAGCCTAGGAAGCAGCCCTGCCCCCACCTGAGAACCTGAATTAATCTTACCCTGAATAGCAGCCCCACCTGCTGCTGAAAGCCCTGAGGCTGGGGAGCAGCATTTAAATCTCAGACCCCAAGCACTAGCTGGGTGGATCTAGGCAGGGAAGGAGAGGAATCTCAGAAGTCAAGTACCTGGCTGGGAAAATGCCCAGGAAAGGGAAAAAAAATAAGACCATAGAAGGTTACTTTCTTGGTCAACAGATGTTTCCTCCTTTCCTTTCTGATGAGGAAGAACACTGCTTACCATCAGGGAAAGACAGAGAAGTCAAGGCCTCTGTATCCCAAACATCCAAAATAAATATCCAATGGGCTCAGACCATGAAAGAGCTCAAAAAGGACTTCGAAAATCAAGTCAGACAGGTGGAGGAAAAACTGGGAAGAGAAATGAGAGAGATGCAAGAAAAGCATGAAAAATGGGTCAATACCTTGCTAGAGGAGACCCAAAAAAATGCTGAAGAAAACAACACCTTGAAAAATAGGCTCACTCAATTAGCAAAAGAGGTTCAAAAAGTCAATGAGGAGAAGAATGCCTTCAAAAGCAGAATTAGCCAAATGGAAAAAGAGGTTCAAAAGCTCACTGAAGAAAATAGTTCTCTCAAAATTGGAATGGAACAGATGGAGGCTAATGACTTTCTGAGAAACCAAGAAATCACAAAACAAAACCAAAAGAATAAAAAAATGGAAAAGAATGTGAAATATCTCATGGGAAAAACAACTGACCTGGAAAATAGATCCAGGAGAGAAAATATAAAAATTATGGGACTACCCGAAAGCCATGATCAAAAAAAGAGCCTAGACATCATCTTGCATGAAATTATCAAGGAAAACTGCCCTGATATTCTACAACCAGAGGGCAAAATAAGTATTGAAGGAATCCACCAATCACTGCCTGAAAGAGATCCAAAAAGAGAAACTCCTAGGAACATTGTGGCCAAATTCCAGAATTCCCAGGTCAAGGAGAAAATCTTGCAAACAACTAGAAAGAAACAATTCCAGTATTGTGGAAATACAATCAGGATAACTCAAGATCTAGCAGCTTCTAAGACATTAAGGGATTGAAGGGCGTGGAATAGGATATTCCAGAAGTCAAAGGAACTAGGACTCAAACCAAGAATCACCTACCCAGCAAAACTGAGTATAATACTTCAGGGGAAAATATGGTCTTTCCATGAAACAGAGGACTTTCAAGCATTCTTGATGAAAAGACCAGAGCTGAAAAGAAAATTTGACTTTCAAACATAATAATGAAAAGAAGCATGAAAAAGTAAACACCAAAGAGAAGTCATAAGGGACTTACCAAAAGTGAACTGTTTACATTCCTACATGGAAAGACAATATTTGTAACTCTTAAAATTTTTCAGTATCTGGGTAGTTGGTGGGACCACACACACACATACACACACACATGTACACACGTGCACGCACACACACATACACACATGCACGCACACACAGAGACAGAGAGCACAGAGTGAATTTTATAGGGTGGGATCATATCTTAAAAAAATTAAGATAAATGGTGAGAGAGAAATGTAGTGGGAGGAGAGAGAGTGAAATGGAATGGGGTAAATTATCTCTCATTCAAGAGGCAAGCAGGAGACTTTTTAGTGGAGGGAAAAAGAGGAGAGCTGAGAAAAAAACATGAAGTTTGCCCTCATCACATTCGACTAAAGGAAGGAATAAAATGCATACTCATTTTGGTATGAAAACCTATCTTACAATACAGGAAAGTGGGGGAGAAGGAGATAAGCAAGGGGGGGGGATGATGGAAGGGAGGGCAAAGGGAGGAGGGAGCAATTTGAAGTTAACACTCGGGGAGGGACAGGATCAAAAGAGAGAATAGAAACAATGGGGAGCAGGATAGGATGGAGGGAAATGCAGTTAGTCTTACCCAACACGACTATTATCGAAGTCATTTGCAAAACTACACAGATAGGGCCTGTATTGAATTGCCTGCCTTCCCAAAGGGAATGGGTGGGGAGGGAGGGATGGGGAGAATTTGGAACTCAAAGTTTTAGGAACAACTGTCGAGTACTGTTCTTGCTACTAGGAAATAAGAAATAAAGGTAATGGGGAATAGAAAGTTATCTGGCCCTACAGGACAAAAGAGAAGGGAGGGATGATAGAAGAGAGGGCAAATTGGTGATAGGGGAAATTAGAATGCTTGGTGTATTGAGGTGGGGGAGGGGACAAATGGGGAGAAAATTTGGAACCCAAAATTTTGTGAAAATGAATGTAAAAAGTTAAATAAATAAATGTATATTAAAAGAAAAGAAATACCAGTTTATTGTTTTTCAGCAGAACTTTGGTTTAAGATCTTAATTCGTACATTCCTGCCTCTATGTGATTTATTTCAATGATTAAATGGAAGAAAATTTCCAAATAGCTTTTAAAATGGCATTTGGTCAAATAGTGGGATTTCTTTCACTGAGAATTAGTCTCCATAGATTTAAAAATTGTCTTCTAAGTTCAAACTGTTTATCCCCTGCCCTGTTTTTTGCTTCTAAATCAGTGGTTGTTCAGGAAAAGTTGTAAAGTAATGTGAATGACTTGTCTCTTTTTAAAATATGTCTCATTTTTTTCCTTTTTAGGTGCAGTGCATTCAAGTCTACTGCATACATACTCAGATGACAGTGTTATCATCCTAGTAGTACGATTGGCAGTAATGATAGCAGTCACCCTCACAATTCCAGTATTATTTCTCACAGTAAGTGAAAGTCAGGTACAGTCTGAGAAAACCAAAAATATTATCTTTCCGTCTATGTCTGGGAAATTACCACAGAGGAAGCCACAGTAGGTAAGGTTCCTAGGCTATAAAAATTAAAATAGAGAAGGTCCCAAGGGTATTTATGTCTATTTGGAAAAACAAAAGTGACAAGTAATAAGTTTCCTCTATATTAGATGATAGTTCTAGCATTCTGTCTATACCTATTTAAATAGTGACTGTTAGGGACCCCGGGCGTCTGAGCCCGACCTCTCGGGCCCACAGGCTTATCTGAGCAGCAGAGGCCTGTAGGCCCTGGGGGAGTTTAGCTATAAGCAATGACTGAGGCAGGAGACAAGATAGTAAGAACTCCATTTATTCAAGCAGTGAGAGGTGCTTTTATCTGTTCTCTGACACCAGTGCTCTAAGTGAACCTATCACCAATTAGTTTGCCCTTATAAGGAAGTAATTTACCTTAAGCCAGGACTGTCCAGGGTGGACACATAGCCCCTAGAAAGAAAAACATTTTGGGCTTCTTTGTTCTCTGAAAAGCCTGGGAAAATAGCCTTGAGCAAAACAGGGGCGGACCCTTCCTCCCAGCACCATCTTGTTCATGCTTTACCAGTTTCCCCTCAGTTTACCTGAGTCGTGACCAGTGAATGCCATCCAAGAGGCTGGGGGTTGGCAATTCCCTTACAAGTGACTATTAATTAAATAAAGTAATTGGAGTGAAGGTCACAAATAATAAGACAAAATGGAAAGAAAAAAATAGAAATTAGTTACAAATTTGGAGTTCAGAGAAAATAAAAATCTAATTACTCCCACCCCCCAACTCCCCCACAAACATTTATAAACAAAGATGCCTTTAGTTTTAAGACTTAATCCAGTCTCAAATCACTAAATTTGAGCTATATATAGCAATAATTAACAGCAGCAGAGCCAAAACATTGGAATAACTAGAAAAAGTATAACACAAACACAAAAAGTATAACACAACACTCATCTCCGCAAAGATTTAGAAAACACTCAAGATTAAGTTCTGACTAAGAAATCATAGGGAAAAAATAACTGTAATTTTTACAGCCCAGGTTGGCACATGGAGACAGAAAGGGCTGCAGACACTGAGGACAGGTGACTAACCAGGAACACATCATGTAGAGCATCAGGGCAAGAGCTTCCAAATCAAAATGAAGAGACCCAGCTTTGTATAAGATGAAGGAATGGGTGGCAACTGGCAAGGTAGTTGATCACTACCAATGTTGGTAATTTCTTCAGAGCAGATTAAAGGGACATACGCCTTGGGTGGAATTCAAAGAACAAGATTGGTTGTAGGCTTTAGGTTGAGTACTGAGGAAAAAAGGAAGTTCAAAAACAAGCAGCAATTATATGATTCTGATCCCAGAAGTTCCAGCTTCCAGTCAAGTTTGAAGCCTTAAAGGGAATAACCAGGAGAGGAATCACAAAAGCTTTCTGTTCTGCAAATCAGAACCAGCAGAATTTTCCAGCTGGTTGATACACTTATTCCAACAATAGTCTCATGGAAATGTAATGAGAGACAAACCCACAATTGTGCTCTTCAGACCCCAAAACTAGGTCAGAAACTAACAGAGGTCCAACCATGAAGGCAGTGATCATACAGGACCTCAGATTAGAATACTTCTGGAAGACTGAAAACTTGTAAGTCCCCAGTCTGAGCTGTCCTTGAGAGCCTGGAATAATGTAATACTTAATACTCTAAGAAAGCAGCAAAGACCCCAAAAGACAAATACTTAGCCTAGACATTTTCTCCAGAACTTTGTATAGGGGTGAGGAACCCGCAGTGTCAAGGCCACAAGTGGACCTCTACGTCCTTAAGTGCAGACCTTTGACTGAATTCAGACTTCACAGAAGTGGCCACATGTGTCTTCAAGGCTGCAGGTTTCCCACCCCTGGTTGAAGGGCTTAGCCATAACATAAAACCTGAAGTCACAAAGCAGACTGACTGAAAGAATTACCAAATTGGGGGTGGAGGGAAAATTCTACTTTAAAGAGTGATTATGACAACCATAAACACAGAAGAGAATGACCCCAAAATATCTGCAAATAAAACTTCAAGTAAAAGCATAGCTTTATTACAAGCTTAACCAGAATTCTCAGGAAAAAAATGAAACAAGGGTTTAAAAACAGGTGTTAAAAATGGTCAAATGAGAGTGTTAGAGGAAGAAATGAAAAAGAAGTGAAAATTACATGGGAAAAAGAATTAGAAAGAGAATTAATATCTTGGCAAAAATTTTATTCAAAAAACAAGCTCCCTAAAGATTAGAAAGGGCTAAATAGAAGCTAAGTACTTCATGAGACAAAAAAAAAAAAAAATACTAAGGAGCAACAGAAGCTTTGGGAGTTCTCAGCCCATGAATGTGAAATGGGATGGGGTTGGAAAAATGATTGGAAGGACTCTTGGCTGGCACTGGGTTCAAGACCTGTTCCATTTGCCCATACACAATTCCCAGTTTCAGTTCCAGGGCCAAAAGCAGTGATAGCACTTGTGGCCATAAGGGAGCAGGGACCCTAGACATAGTTCCAGATGAGAGAGCAGTTCTTGTGGTCATTCACAGGGGAATAGGAGCTCTGGTCTCAATTCCAAGATAGAGGGCAGCACTAGCAATTGTGGTTTCAGAAGATCAGGGTTCCTGGTCACAGTCTCAGGGCCAGGAGAAGTGCTAGTGCTGGTGGATATAAGGAAACAAGATTTCTGAAAGCACTGAAAAGTTACAGATGTGCAGAGTTAACATTGAAAAGAGCAGTAAGAAAGATGTGAACTTTGGTACAATGTCCCCTTTACCCCGGTAGGAGAGCCTAACTTGAACATAAATTTGAAAGTCAAGAAATAGGCTAGGTAAATGAGCAAACATCAACAACAAAAAAGAACCTTACCATAACAAGTTATTAAGGATGACAGTGAAGATCAAGATACAAATCCAGGAGAAAACAACTATATCAAAGCAGCAACATGCAAAGCCTCAAAGAAAAACCTAAATTGGGTACAACCTCAACAAAAATTCCTAGAAGAGCTCAAAATAGATTTTAAACATAAAATTGGAGAGATAGAAGAAAATGGGGAAAGAAATGATGATTGGAGAAAATTATGAAAAGAGAGTCCGCAGTTTGGTAAAAAGAAGAACAAAAAATATTGAAAAAACAAACCAAAATTAACCAAATGATAAATGACATACAAAAATTCACTGAAGAAAATAATTCCTTGATAAGTATAACTGGTCAAATGATAAAACAGGTTGAAAAAACCACAATGAATAAAATAACTCCTTAAAAATTTGAATTGGGCAAGTAGAAGCTAATGACTACATGAAATATCAAGAAACAGTAAAACAAAGTCAAAAGAACAACCAAAAAGGGAGAAAATGTGATCTCAACAGAAGAAAAACTGATCTGGAAAATAGTTAAAGGAGAGATCATTTCCAGAGATCTATCATATAAAACTTTTCTAAAATTCTATTCATCTATTTGACTCTTCTTATTTATTTTATGGTTTTAAGTTTATCTAGCTCTGATAGGAGAAGGTTGAGGTGCCCCATTAGTATAATTTTATTGTTTATTTCCTCCTGTAATACATTTGTTACCTTAATAATTTGGTGTGCATATTGATATTACTGACCTCTGTTTCTTTTTAACAAGATATAGTTTCCCTGATTATACCTTTGAATTAGGAGTATTTTTGCTTTTGCATTGTCTGAGATCATGATCACTACCCTTACCTTTTGTACTTCAGCTGATGCATAATAGATTCTGCTCCATTCCCATATTTTAACTCTATGTGTGTCTCTGTTTTCATGTGAACAGTGTATTATTGGATTCTTGTTTCTAATCCATTCTGCTCTCTGTTTCCATTTTATAGGTGAGTTCATGCCATTCACTTTCTCAGTTATGATTTCTAATTGTGCATTTCCCTCCATCCTGTTTTCTTCTGTTTATCTTTCTCTTTTTATCCTGTCCCTTCTCTCAAGTCTGTTTTGATTCTGATCATTACTTTTTTTATATACTCTCCTTTTTATTAATCTCCACCTCTCTTTTCTCTCATCCTCTTCCCCTCCTACTTTGTTGTTAAGATAGAGTTCTATTGTGAATACAGTATTTACATATATTTTCCCTCTTGGAACCAATTTAAATGTAGATGAGTTTTGAGCGTTGCCCCCCCAATTTTCCTCTCCACTGTAAAAACTTTTCCTTGTGAAATAATTTTTCCCACTTTTTCTCTCCCCTCCTCCTTGCACAAATACATCCCTCTTTCTCACCTATACATTTTTTAAAAGCATTCAAACATAATCTACTCATTCCTGCATCATCTCTCTATGTAGAATCTTCCTAATTTCTGTAATAATAATAATAAAGTTCTTAGATCTTTCTCCTTTTTTATTAATTAATTAATTAATTTATTTATTTTTAGTTTTCAACATTCATTTCACAAGGTTTATGGTTTCAAATTTTCTCCCTATCTCTCCACTCCCCCCACCTCAAGACATCATGCATTCTGATTACTTCTTCCCTCAATCTTCACTCCCTTCTATCACACCCCTCCCTTCCCTCATCCCCATCTTCTCTCATTTCTTGTAGGTTAAGACAAATTTCTATACCTCATTATCTGTATTTCTTTTTTCCCAGTTGCAGGCAAAACCAATTCTCAACATTCGTTCCTAAATCTTTGAATTTCAACTTCTCTCCCTTCCTCCATCCCCACACATCCCTCCTGTGAAGGCAAGCAATTCAATATAGGCTATGCATATGCAGTTATGCCAAAGTTTTCCATAATAGCCATGTTGTGAAAGACTAACTATATTTCCCTTCATCCCATCCTGTCCCCCATTTATTCTCTTCTCTCTTTTGTCCTTGTTCCTCCCCAAAAGTGTTTACTTCTGATTACTCCCTCCTCCAATTTGTCCTCCCTTCTATCATCACCCCTACAACCCACTTATCTGCTTCTCCCCTACTTTTCTGTAGTGTAAGGTAGATTTTCATACCAAATTGAGTGTGTATGTCATTTCCTCCTTAAGCCAAACATGATGAGAGTAAGCTTCACTTTTTTCCTCTCACCTATCCCCTTTTTACCTCCATTGAAAAAGTTTTTTCTTGCCTCTTTATGAGAGATAATTTGCCCCATTTCATTTTTTCTCCTCCCAATATATTCCTCTCTTACCCCTTAATTTTATTTTTTAGATATAATCCATTCTATTTTTTATTCTTTTGGTTTTGTTTTGCAATTTCTTGGTTTTTCATAAAGCCCTTTATCATCTGCTCCATTTTAATTTTTAAAGAACTATTTTCTTCAATGAGCTTTTGAACCTCCTCCATTTGGCTAGTTCTGCTTTTTCCCCTCATTGGCTTTTTGGCCATTAGTTAGGTTAGTCTATTTTTAAAGATGTTACATTCTTCAGCATTTTGTGGGTCTCCTTTAGCACTCACTTTTCATGATTTTCTTGCATTGCTCTCATTTCTCTTCCCAATTTTTCCTCCATCTCTCTGAAGGGAGTAACTTCTACAGGTATTTTATGGGTTTTGGGGGAGAGCTACAGCACGTCCGTCCTTCTACTTCACCATCTTGGCTCCACCCTTGAAGACCTTTCTTATTAGAAATCTTAGATTTCTTGGAAATCTTAGAAGATCATCTTCCCCTATATAACGGTAAAGTTTAAACTTTTGAATCCCTTGTGATTTTTCTTTCATGTTTATTTTTTATGCTTCTCTTGAGTCTTGTATTTCAAAGTTAAATTTCTACATATCTCTGGTTTTTTCATCATTAAATATCTATTTTTCCCTGAAAGGATTATATTTGTGCTGGGTAGGTTAATCTGGTTTGTAACTCCAGTTCCTTTGTCTTCCAGAACATCAGATTCCAAGTCTTCCACTTCTTTAATGTGATGACTGCTAAACCTTGTGTAAGCCTGATTATGACTCCAAAATATTGGAAAGTTTTATTTTCCTGACTACCTGAAGTACTTCCTCTTTGACCTGGGGACTCTGAATTTGGCTATAATACTCCTAGGCATTTTAATTTTGGCATTTTTTTCAGGAGGTGATTGGCAGATTCTTTGATTTTTTTACCCTCTTAGATTGAGGATATCAGGGCAATTTTCCTTAACAATTTATTGAAATATGTTGTCTAGCATCTTCTCTGATCATAGTTTTCAGTTCATCCAATAATTATTAATTTTTTTTCTTGATTTATTTTCTTAGTCAGATGTTTTCAATGAGATATTTCACATTTTCCTCTATTTTTTTTCTATTGACTTTGCTTTATTCTTTCTAGGTGTTTCACAGATCTATTAGCTTCCAACCGCCCAATTCTAATTATTTACCTCTATGAGTTTTTGTATCTCTTTCTCCACTTGACCAATTCTACTTTTTGAAGAGGTATCATCTTCAGTGAATTTTTGACCTTTTTCTATTTGACCAGTTCTGTTTTTAAAGTGTTATTTTCTTCAGTATTTTTATGCCCCTTTTATCAAGCTGCTAATTATTGTTTCATAATTTTATTCCTTTGCATTCATTTCTTTATCCATGTTTTCCTCTACTACTCTTATTTCTTTTTGAAAATCAAACTGTTTAAGTCATTCCAGGTATACTTTTTGAGTTTGTATCCAATTCACATTTTTGTGACTTTGCTTGTAGCTGTTTTGACTTCATTGTCTTCTTCTGAGTTTGTATCTTGATCTTCCCTGTCACCATGGTAGCTTTTTAAAGTCAGTTTGTTGTTGTGGTGGTAATTGTGGTTGTTTGTGCATTTTTCCAGCTTATTTCTTAACTTTGAGCTTTATGTTAAAATTTAGCTCTGTTCTCTGCTAGTTTGGGGAGGTTGAAAGTTTTTGGTGCTTGCAAGATTGTGTGATCTAGGGAGAGATGTAGTCCTGCTCTTCTGGTCTGTGCTCCAATCCTTACCCACAAAGGGTCCCTATTCCCTTGGAATTTCAATCAATACTACTGCTCTAGGCCTCTCCTCCCTTGGAACTTGAAATGATGCTGTTCTTCAGGATCCTTGATCCCTAGGGGCTTCCACTCCTTCTTAACCAAAAGTATCATCCCTACCCTTATGTTATGACTCAGAAGTAGACAATGGAGCTGCCAAACAGTTCCTTCAGGGTTCCTGTTCCCATGCCACAGAACATGCTTCTCTCCAGTCTTCAGCAATGACCCAGAAGTAATTAGAATAGGCAATAGAGTTGTCAAACATCATCTGGCATATATCCAGGGAACAGAAATCCCCTGACTTCTCTGAGCATTTGCCAGACCTCCTTACTATCTCTGGCCTGACAGCACCTGAATCTGGTGCTGCTTCTGTTGCTACCACCTAGAGATACCACTGGTGTTTCATCCACTTGGGCTCCAGGTCAGCCTTTTCCTCTCTGTCACAGATATCTTTCTAATCTATGTTGTCTCAAGATGGAAGAATGTCTCACTCTGACCTTTCATTGATTTTACCACTCCAGAATTCAATTTGAGGTTTTATTTTAAAATCATTTGGAGGAGAATGTAAGGATAGTTAAACTCAGCTGAGCACATTCTCTACTCTACCATCCTGGCTCCATTCCTGGAAATTCCTTTTAAAAAATCACGTATAATAATTGGAAAATAATTAGGAAATATTTAATGAAATAAATAAAAATAATTTTAAAAAACAATAACATTGTAAAGACAAACAACCTTGAAAGACTTATCTGCAATAACCAATTATTATTCCAGAGGACTCACAATGAAATATTCTACCCATATTCAAATAGAGAGGTGATGAATTCAGAGTGCAGTATAAGACATATTTGCTTTTTGAAATCACCAGTGCAATAATTTGTTCTCCTTGGTTATGCACGTTTGTTATCATTCTTTTGTCTTTCTTGCTTTTTTCAATGGTGAGGAAAGGAGGAGATAGAATGGACAAAAAGCAGAATTTAATTGATTAAAAAATGAAATCTAAGAAATAAAAAAAACATTCTAAAAGGCATTTATTTAAGGACTATATTTTTTTGTATTTCTATCCCCATCTCTTTATTAAAATAATTAATAATTATTGTATAATTGTTAATTTTATAAATAGTAAAATAGTAATAACTTAGAGCAAAATATACTTAATTTTTAATTTATACGCAACTTAAGAATGTTTTGATTCATAGTTTATTGGGTATCCTTTCTTCTAGAGACTCTACTTGCTATAGGGCTCTGAAACCTGTTGAAATTGTTAGTATGGTTTTTAGCACTATTATTTCACAGATAGAAAACTAGGCTATGACATTCAAAATAATAGAAAGCTCTTGAAAATAAATGTACATTTCCCTTTCTAGAGCATCCATGATTACTTAAAAATAGTGGGTAAAGTTATTTTAAAAAAACATAACAACTAATATGAAATTTTTAACAACCTTCAGAGCTAATATTAAATAACATTAGATTAAAATAAACGAAACAAATAGTTAACTGCTTGCTTTAAATCTAGAGAAGAAATTCTCTGTTAAACTGCTTTAGTGAATCTGTCCATTTGGCATGATACTGGTCAATATTTTTAGAGACTATACCATATGGGGATTGATTGAAGGACAGAAGAATATGCTTCCTTAAGAATATAAAACTTGGAGGAAAAATGATAGCTGTTCTTCGTGAATTTAAATGACTGTCATGTGGAAAAGGTATAAAAAGAGATAAATTTTGGCTCAATGTCTATTAAAATTTCCTAACAAATAGAATCCAAAATGGAATAGTCTACCTTTCTCTGTCACTGGAGGTCATCAAGCAAAGGCCAAACGCCTAGCTGTACCAGATATAAAACTGTAATATAAAGCAGCAATCATCAAAACTACCTGTACTGGCTAAAGAATAGAGTGGTGGATCAGTGGAAAATGTTAGGTATGCAAGATGCATTAGTCAATGATTATAGTAATGTACTGTTCAATAAACCCAAAGACTCCAGCTTCTGAGACAAGAATTTTCTATTTGATGAAACTGCTGGAAAAACTAGAAAACAGTTTGGCAGAAACTAGGCATAGACCAAGATCTCACACCATACAACAAGATAAAGTCAAAGTGGGTACATGATTTAGACATAAGCGGTGATACTATAAGCAAATTATGAGAGCAAGGAATAGTTTACCTGTTAAATCTATAGAGAAGGAAAGAATTTATGATCAAAGAAGAGACAGAGAACATTATGAAATGCAACATGGTTAATGCTGATTATATTAAATTAAAAAGGTTTTTCACAAACAAAACCAATACACCCAAGATTAGAAGGGAAGCAGGTAGCTAGGATGCAATTTTTACAGTCAGCATCTCTGATAAAGGCCTCATCTCTAAAATACTGAGAGAACTGAGTCAAATTTACAAGAATACAAGTCATTCCCCAATTGATAAATGGTTGAAGAATATGAACAAGAAGGTTTCAGATAAAGAAATTAAAACTATCTATAGTCATGTGAAGTAAAATCAAATCATTAGAGAAATGCAAATTAAAACAACTCTGAGATACCACATCACACCTATTAGATTGACTAACATGACAAAACAGGAAAATGATAAATGTTGGAGAAGATGTTGAAAAAATGGAACACTAATTTACAACTATGCCCAAAGGGATCTAGATTTTTATCTCAAAGAGAGAAGAGAGAGAGAGAGAGAGAGAGAAAAGAATCCACATGCACAAAAAATATTTGTAACAACTCTTTTTGTGGTGGCAAAGAATTGGAAATTGGGGGATACCCTCCAATTTGGAAATGGTTGAAATTGTAGTATATTAATATGAATAGAAACACTATTGTTTCATAAGAAATGATGTGCAGATAGACTTCAGAAAAACCTGGAGAGACTTATATGAACTGATGCTGAGTTAAATGAACAGAATCAGAAGAACATTGTACACAATAACAGCAACATTGTATGATGACCAACTTTCATAGACAGCTCTTCTGAGTAATGCAATGATCTAAGACCATTCCAAAAGACTTATCTTAGAAAATGCTATCCACTTCCAGAGGAAAAAACCTAGGAATCTGAAAGCAGATTGAACATACTCTTTTCTCTTTTCTTGCTTTTTGTCTTTTCTTTCCCATGGTTTTTCCCTTTTGTTCTGATTCTTCTTTCATAGCATGGCTAATGTGGAAATATGCTTAATATAATTCAACACATGTACATGTAGCCTATATCAGATTGCATGCCTTCTTGGGGAGGGGGGAGTTTTTAGAATTCAAAATCTTATAAAAGTGAATGTTGAAAACTAAAAATAAATCAATAAAAAATGAAAAAATAGAAAAGATCAAATGACCATGTGTATAGAAATGTTATAAAGGAGAGACTTGTTCAGATACAGTTTCAGTTAGATAACTTATGAGGTCCTTTACAACTTTGACATTTTGCAATTCTGATATTCCACAAATGTAAAAGTTTATACACTGTAGAAAATATTTGAGTGTTGTATGTGTATCTACTGACAGAATTCTTTGCTTTCTTTTCCTACAGTCTCGTGAATCTCTGGCTGAGCTACTTAAGAAAGAAAGTTTCAATTTAGTTGAACGTATCATGATTAGTGTGATAATCTTAGGTTTTGTCAACCTTTGCGTAATCTACATACCCACCATGAAAGACATTTTTGGAGTCCTAGGTACAATGTGACAATTTTCTACTAATTGTTCAATAACACCTTTTAGATAGTTTAAATTCCATAATAACACAAAACTGGTTTGGTTTTTTTTTTTTTTTTTTGGTCACTTTATAGGAACAACAACTGCCAATTTGTTGATCTTCATTATTCCTACAGCTCTGTTTTTAAAAGTCACAAGATACGATAGTGGCAAAAAAGATGAAAGATTTTGGGTATGTTTTATGACTACCATTTATATACTGTTTTTCATTTTATACATAATTAAAACTTACAAAACAATTAATTTGGACAGTATATAGTCACGCTGTAAATATTTTGTAACTTACTATATTGCCTTGAAAGGATGCACAGGACTGATTAGTCAAGTTAAAATAGAACATCATTCTTCTCAGTTTCCTCAGAAAATTTTTATCATATTTAACTTACTTATAGAGAAATTATCTAGGTTAGCTATATGTATCTTTATGTATCTATAAGTCAAATCCTAGTTCTAAACCAACTTTAGAACAAGCCATCTCCATGAGGATATCTCATACAACTAAAAGAACAAAAAGTTATAGAACATATAAAATATGTGAATTAGTTAAAACAATCTTCCATTGTTAAGTAGGTAAAATAACCATCACTAAATCCATACTTTGATGCCTCATTGTGGCATGAAGATGACACTGGGTATTAGAAGGTTCTGCTAGGAGAACACACGTTCTGACAAGTAGGTGGGAAAAATCTGGAAAGAATATAAATACAGACAAGCAAAGGACTGTGATTGTTGTCTAAGGACCAACCTGGCTAAATTCAGAGGTTTGACCATTAAAAATAGGGTTTTTTCTAGTCAAGGTAACCTAGGGAAAATTGTCTACCAAGGTAAAAAAAAATATACTATGATCTTCATTGGTAGAAGAAATACTCACACTGATAAGACCATAGATACTTAAAAATTCAAGGAAGTAGATTAACAGAAATGCTTTGGTATAGTAGACCTAGAAACTTTTTCTATATTTGGGAAGCTTGTTTCCCAATCTGATTAAGTTCAATGGCATCTTGGAGACTAGACAGTAAAGGAAAACAGGTGTGCAGCTGGCTGCCACAACAAATACCTTCCTGAGCACCATTTTGTTATCCTGAAAAAGCCTTCTCAGTTGCTTTTCCAACTAGTGTAAACATGGTGACTACATGTGTTACATGATGATAGCTGTCCCAAAATGAGCACATTGGTAGCTTCTTTGAAAAAGTCTAGACTGCTATTCAAAGTAAATTGATTGTAGACATTTTTCACATATATTTGAGAAACGTCATCTGCACTTGATAAAATATGAGACTTATAGCTGGATCACTAGCTATTTCTTGTTGAGCCTTTCAGTCATGTCCAACTCTTCATGGTCTTAAGGATTATAGAGTTCTTCTTGACAAAGATACTGAAGTGGTTTGCCACTTCCTTTTCTAATGAGTCCCCACTTTATAAATGGGCAAATAAGAGTTAAGTGACTTGCCCAGAGTCACATTCACAGAGCTAGTAAGTGTCTAAGCCCCAGCTGGAATTCAGATCTTTCTGACTCCAGGTTCAGTGCTCTATCCACTGTGCTATCTAACTATTGCTAGCTGCTACGGACTTACTGAAGTAGGAGTTAGTGAGTAAAATGCAAGAGTTCTAACAGAAACCATTTCTGATCTTCTTCAGTTACTAGTGACCTTCTTCCTCATCTCCCTTCTATTTATTTTGTTTACTCTGTGTATATCTGGCTATATAAATGTTGCCTCCTCTATATAATGTAAGCTACTTCAGAATAGGACTTTTATTTTTTTCATATTTATATCCCCAGTGCTTAGTACAGTACCCAGTACATTTATAAATGCTTATTGATTGATAAATTAATTTAGTATCATGTTGAGTGGAGATTAAATTTTTAAATGGCAAAGAGGTGTTATCCATAAATTCTGTTTATGAAGCCAACTTCCTTTTCTAATAAAAACTGATTGTTTTGGATTTCTTAATTTTTTTCATCCTTCCTTCTCCCCTGACCAGAATTGCTCTCATCCTTGACCAATTTTTCATCTTAACAAGGAAAAAGCAAGATCAGGGAAAAGGGAAAGTATTCTTACTTTATAAAAAATCTTTGTTTTAGAAAATACAACTTTACCTAAAAACATTTGCTTTATTTTTCTCCCAGGCTATTTCTCTCTTCATATTAGGAATCATATTCTCTGCCTTCAGCATTCCTTTGGTCATCTATGATTGGGTAACTTCTACAAAACCTGAAGGAAACTGAGAGCACTCTGGATTTGGAAAAATAATATATTCTTGTTTGCTGCTTATCCAACTTGCCTCCAATCAAACACTCTCCTTCATTGCTTTGTTTACCAGTTTACACAGTGAAAAGAAAATTGTAAACAGTTGAGATGTATAACCCATTTGAAATACAGTTATATCCCTCTGTTGTTTGGGATCACTTTAAGGATTTTGTCATTAGTTTTTCATGTTTCTTTGTAATCCTGCTTATTATTTTCCCTAACCAATTACATTTAATTTGCCCATCAAGATTTTGATTTTGAGGTTTCATAGTCTCTTAGGACTTTGAAAACAATTCTCAATCACTGACCATGAATTTTATTTCTTATGCATTCAGGTCATGAAATACTTTTTCTACAAGGAAAGTGCCAGTCGTTGGATTGTGCCCAATACTTGCAACTTTTCTGGAAAATAGTGAGCATGACCAGCTCAGTACCTTGGTTGATAATAATTACATTATCACACTTCTATACACAGGCATGCTTTGTGGTAAATCATCTCTCAAAGCAAGTAAGATTATAATTTTGGAACATATCTTAAACTTAAATTTGAGGTGATTTCCTCATAAATGACAAAATATAACCCTTTTATCTGCCTGCACCAAAGCTACCATGCTCAAAGTTAACTTCAGATAAGAGTATAGTGCTTTTGCAATAATACACAGATAAGGAATCATTTAACATTTTTCCTAAGATGTCTAGAAAATATTATGTTGATGCAAAGTGATCTACCTTGCTGTTGTTAAAGAAAGGAAAAAAGTAAATGCATATATAAGCCCTATACCTTTATTCATACCCCTTAGCTTTTGCACTGTACGATGTGTAAAATGTCCTCATGAAAATTAGTCTTCCTCATTCCAAGTCTAGCACTCTATTCACTACATCACATAGCTGACCTTAAAATGATTTCAAATATATTGATTTAGCAAGAAGCTTGAGTTTGGCAGTATTAATCTACTTTTTTATGTTTGTTTACTAACTTTTGGTACAATTTAATATACTACAATGTAATTCGGCATATTTGAGCAGTTAGATGGCATAGATAGTGAAAAGAGTGAATAGCGTGCCAAGCCTGACATCAAAGAGACTCATCTTTGTAGTTACTACACATTCTCTGCAACTTACAGTCTTTACACAACTGCCTACAGCACTAGGAAGTTATGGGTCTTGCTCAGGGTCACGCACAAACAAGTATGTATCAGAGGTGGGATACGAAGTCAGGTCTTCCTGGATTTAAGCAGCTATCTATCCACACATTCCATTTCTCCATTCCCCTCACTCAGCAACACCTGCCATAATTCATAGAAATTGAAGAGAGAGGATTTCTTAGGGTACCTAGTGTTTGTATGTGCAAGACAAGAGCACAGTCTAACTCTCACAGGCATTTCTTGTAACAGGCTGACTTCCTAGTGAACCCCCTTTCTTTTCTTCCTTAGACACAAAGCAAGACTGGCTAACTGCTTCCTTTTTTTCTACTTTCCTATAAGGACAAGATACAGTTTCAGAAAAACATTGTCTTTGGTCTATGAAACAACACACACACGCACACATGCACATCTTACATTTCCTAAATATGCTTTTTTACAGATATACTATTCTTTCCCTTCCATCTTTTTTTTTTTAGATTTTTTTTATTTAATTTTTTACATTCGTTTTCACAAAATTTTGGGTTCAAAATTTTCTCCCCTTTTATCCCCTCCCCCCACCCCAATACCCCAAGCAATCTAATTTTCCCTATCTCCAATCTGCCCTCTCTTCTGTCATCCCTCCCTTCTCTTGTCTCCATCTTCTCTTTTCTCCTGTAGGGCCAGATGACTTTCTATTCCTCATTAACTGTATGTCTTCTTTCCTAGTAGCAACAATACTAAACAGTAGTTCCTAAAACTTTGAGTTCCAAATTCTCCCCATCCCTCCCTCCCCACCCATTCCCTTTGGGAAGGCAGGCAACTCAATATAGGCCATATCTGTGTAATTTTGCAAATGACTTCCCTGATAGTCGTGTTGTGTAAGACTAACTGAATTACCCTCCATCCTACCCTGCCCCTCATTGTTTCTCTTCTGTCTTTTGATCCTGTCCCTCCCCAAGTGTTGACTTCAAATTGCTCCCTCCTCCCTTTGCCCTCCCTACCATCATCCCCCCCCCTTGTTTATCTCCTTCTCCCCCACTTTCGTATACTGTAAGATAGGTTTTCATACCAAAATGAGTGTGCATTTTATTCCTTCCTTTAGTCAAATGTGATGAGGGTAAACTAATTGTTTTTTTTTTTCTTATCTCTCTTCTTTTTCCCTCCATTAAAAATTCTCCTACTTGCCTCTTAAATGACATATAATTGCCCCATTCCATTTCACCCTCTTTCCTCCCACTACATTTCTCTCTCACCATTTACCTTAATTTCTTTTCAGCTATGGTCCCATCCTATTCAATTCACTCTGTGCTCTCTGTCTCTGTGTGTGTGTGCATGTGTGTATGTGTGTGTGCGTGCATGCGTGTATATGTGTGTGTGTGGTCCCACCAACTACCCAGATACTGAAAAGTTTTAAGAGTTACAAATATTGTCTTTCCATGTAGGAATGTAAACAGTTCACTTCTGGTAAGTCCCTTAAGACTTCTCTTTGCTGTTTACTTTTTCATGCTTCTTCTCATTCTTGTGTTTGGAAGTCAAATTTTCTTTTCAGCTCTGGTCTTTTCATCAAGAATGATTGAAAGTCCTCTGTTTCATGGAAAGACCATATTTTCCCCTGAAGTATTATACTCAGTTTAGCTGGGCAGGTGATTCTTGGTTTGAGTCCTAGTTCCTTTGCCTTCTGGAATATCCTATTCCACGCCCTTCGATCCCTTAATGTAGAAGCTGCTAGATCTTGGGTTATCCTGATTGTATTTCCACAATACTGGAACTGTTTCTTTCTAGTTGTTTGCAATATTTTCTCCTTGACCTGGGAATTCTGGAATTTGGCTACAATGTTCCTAGGAGTTTCTCCTTTTGGATCTCTCTCGGGCGGTGATTGATGGATTCCTTCAATACTTATTTTGCCCTCTGGTTCTAGAATATCAGGGCAGTTTTCCTTAATAATTTCATGAAAGATGATGTCTAGGCTCTTTTTTTTTGATCATGGCTTTCAGGTAGTCCCATAATTTTTAAATTGTCTCTCCTGGATCTATTTTCCAGGTCAGTTGTTTTTCCCATGAGATATTTCACATTCTCTTCCATTTTTTCATTCTTTTGGTTTTGTTTTGTGATTTTTTGGTTTCTCATAAAGTCATTAGCCTCCATGTGTTTCATTCTAATTTTGAGAGAACTATTTTGTTCAGTGATCTTTTGAACCTCTTTTTCCATTTGGCTCATTCTGCTTTTGAAAGCATTTTTCTCCTCATTGCCTTTTTGAACCTCTTTTGCCAATTGAGTGAGCCTATTCGTCAAGGTGTTATTTTCTTCAGCATTTTTTTGGGTCTCCTTTACCAAGGTATTGACGTGTTTTTCATGCTTTTCTTGCATCTCTCTCATTTCTCTTCCCAGTTTTTCCTCCACCTGTCTAAGTTGCTTTTCAAAATCCTTTTTGAGTTCTTCCAAGGCCTGAGCCCACCCGACATCCCCCTGGGATGTCTGGGATACAGAGGCCCCGCCCTCCACGTCTTTCCCTGATGGCAAGAATATGTCCTCATCAAATCGGAAAGTTGGGATCATTTGCATCTGTTCGAAAAAACTCTCTATAGTCTTATTTTTCTTCCCTTTTCTAGGCATTTTCCCAGCCAGTTACTTGACTTCTGAGATTCCTGTCCACCCCCACCGAGATCTGCCCAGCTAGTGCTTGGGGTCTGAGATTCAAGTGGGCTTTCTGGCTGCCCGGCTGCTAATCAATGTGAGCTTTAGTTCTGGTGCTGGGGTGGGGGCAGGGCCGCCTCCCAGGCTCAGCTCCCTCAGGGGCTTTATGCAGAGGCCTTCAGTAATGGAGCGGGTGGGGCAGGGCCGTCTACCAGGCTTAGCTACCTCAGGTTGTTTATGCAGAGACTTTCAGTAATGAAGATCCTGCCTGCTGCTGGGGGAATCCCGGGCCGCCGCCATGCCGCAGCTGCCTCCGCCGCCCCCGCCTCTGCCTCCGCTGCTGCCCCCACCTCTGCCACCGCCGCTTCTTACCAAGGGGGCCCGAGTCACGAAGACACTCCGCTCCCCTCCTCCAGGCCAGCTGTCTCTCTCACTGACCTGTAGCTTCTGTGGGTGGAGGGACCTTTCCGGCCGCCGGAGCCTCCGTCCCTGAAGCCTGCTCGGATCAGCTTCTCTAGGGCCATGGCCAGGGCAGCACTGGGGTAGGGTCCGCTTTCCAGGGCGTGACGGACCCTGGGGATGGCTCTCCAGGGCTCTCTGGAACGGAAATCTCTTCCACTCTGTTTCTGCACACCTTTCAGTGGTCAATAATTTATGGGGATCTCTTTTTACATTAATTCTATGGGCTGCGGGGTTCGGAGCTTGTAAACGTGCGTCTCTACTCCGCCATCTTGACTCCACCCCCCTCCCTTCCATCTTTTTCACCTAAACTCTCTAGGAAAATTCAAAGCCCATATAAATAATAATTTTGTGTTCTAAGTCTCACAAAGACTATTTTCCATAGTAAAACCTTCACCAACTGTCCTGAATACTTTCTTTTTTATATACATGGTGGCAATTTTATCAGTTTTTTATCATTTTATGTAAAGAAATCACCGTGAAAATCTAAGATGTTAACATATGTTTTCTTTTACTTTTTTTAGTTGTTTATTTTTAACATTCTTTTAAAAAAAATTCAAGTTTCAAATTCTATTTCTTTCTTACCCCTAACTCAACTTACTGAGAAGGCAAGCAATTTATCAATTACACATAACAATCATACAAAACATATTTCCATATTAACCATATGACAAAAAGGGGAGGAAAAATAAAGTGAGGAAATTATCCTTTATTTGTACTTTCTCTGGAGGTCGATAACATTTTTTCATCATGAGTCTTTTGGAATTGTCTTAGATAATTGTCTGGTCAAAGTAACTTAGTATTATTCATCATTAAAATACTGTTATTGCAGAGTACAATGATCTACTAGTTCTGCTCACTTCACTTTGCATCAGTTCATATAGGTCTTCCTATATTTTTCTGAAACCATCTCCCTTGTCATTTCCTAGGACACAATAGTACTCAATCACAATCATATACCACAATTTGTTCAGCCATTTTCCAATTGACAGGCATCCTCTCAATTTGTCACTATAAAAAAAGAGCTATTTTAATATAGGTCCTTTTCTTTTTCTTTGATTTCTTTGGGGGTACAGATCTCTTTGGTGGTATTGCTGGGTCAGAGGGTATGCATATTTCATTGCCCTTTGGGTATAGCTCCAAATTGTCCTCCAAAATGGATGGACTGGTTTACTACTCCATCAATATTTCATTAGTGTACCTATTTTCCCTCATCCCTTCTAGCATGTGTCACTTCTGATAGCTGTCGCATGGTTTCTCAGAATTGTTTTAATTTGCCTTTATCTAATCATTAGTGGGGATAGTTAGATGACAAAGTGGATAGACTGAGGGGCATGAAGTAAGGAATATTCATGTTCCTGAGTTCAAATCTGGCCTCAGACACTTACTAGCTGTATGACCCTGAGCAAGTCACTTAACCCTGTTTGTCTCATTTCCTCTTCTGTAAATGAGTTGGAGAAGGAAATGGTAAGCCACTCTGTTACCTTTGTAAAAAAAAAAAAAAAAACCAAATGGAGTTGGCTATGATTAAAACAACTGAACAACAACCATTAGTGATTTAAAGCATTTTTTCATATAGCTTTAATTTTTTTCTTCTGAAAACCACTTGTTCCTATTCTTTGACCATTTTTACTTGGGGAAATGGCTCTTTTTTATAAATTTGACTCAGTTCTTTAAACATTTGAGAAATGGGGCCTCTATCAAAGACATTTGATGTAGACATTTTTATATTCATTGTCTATGGTACTTTTTAGCAAAATGTAGTTTCCCTGATTATCTCTTTTAATTAGGTCTATTTTTGTTTTTACTTTCTCTGAAATCATGATTGCTATCCTTGCCTTTTTTTTTTAACTTCCTACTCCAGCTACTTATTTAAATTCTGTATGAATATATCTTTCTGTTTCAGTGTGCTTCTGGGTCCACAAGGCCCAGGATACTTCAGCCTCTGCCTTTTGTAAAGGGCCCCTCTGGTCTGGATATTGGTATGTAGTCCGAACAGGTTTAGTCTTGAGGAGCTTGTTTACTGGCAAAAGTATGCTCCTTTTTCTCATAGTCTCCAGTTCATTAAACCCTTACCCTACTGCCTTGGAGATGATTTGATTACAGCTTAAGATTAGTTTCGTCCCTATGGTATTCCTAAAAGGAATAGGAAAAGGTTGTCAAAGTACAATATGAATTAGGTATGAGACAGTTGTTTTTTTGTTCTTGTATTTCCTGCACAACAGAGAAAAGCAGAAAAAATCTCATAAATACTCACTAGTATTAACATTTAAAACAAGATTTGGTAACATCTTATAACTACAGTTATATCCCTTGGCAACCTAATATACTGGTTTAACAGCCAGACTTGACCAATCTTCAGCCTTCCATTCTAATGTAAATAAGCATCCTTTCTTACCAGACTGTTCCACTTATTGGGTCCAGGACCTCTGGATCTCTCAAACTCATGAGGTCACCTCCATACCTGGATATTACTACCTCTAGGTTACTTAAGAAAGGAAACACAAAACAGAAAAGGTATCCAGGATCCTAAACATAAGATCATTTAGTTGAGTCTGTGGGTACAGAGGTGTAGTGGGATGAAGGAGCTTACCTACCTGCCTCATGACCTCACAGTAAGGAAAGAGGGCATACCTTTTGCCAACAGTGGGGATGAATGGAAGAAGATTGGAGCAAGAGGTAACAAGATTGCAAAGATAGCCAGAAACTATCTAACCTTAAAAAAAAATTCCATCTGCTTCTCTGGCTCAGGGTGGGGAATCACTTTGTCATTTGAAAACACTCATGTCCTTCAGCACTAAGCCAACACATTATTGGAGGCAGCCAAGAAATTCATCATTTCTGATAAGTCAATGTCCTTGAAGTCCCCAGAAGTTTCCTGGGAAGCTACTAGTGCATGTCTTCCTGAATAGTCCATTCAATTTTTGTTATAGTAGTAAGATCTGTTTCCAGGTTTGTTATGATGCACTGCTGGCACATACTAATATTCAAATATTTTATTCACACTCAATTTTTCTGCTTTCATAGTCAGGACCATTAGTATTAAAAGTTTTTAATACAGATAGAGATTTCTGTCATTTCTGATTTCATTGTGTGATTTCATTGGACCTTCTTGGAGGTCCAAAACATGAAAGAAAACTTTTTATTTCACCAGTCTTTAGGTCCAGTTTACCATCACAACAGCTTTGAGCAGGGCCAGTCTGCAACCTTATGTTGTCTCATTTAGTTTGTAGATTCATAGAAGCAGTTTCATCACACTAGCTGAAGTGCTAAACCAATTAGTCGTGAAATTCAAATTCTGCTTTGTAGTTGACCCTATATTGTATTGATTTCATATTGCAATTGCTTCTGTATCTGCTTAGGTACCCTTTCTATGTCCCTTAATTAAGTTCAGGAATTTAGCTTTCCCCTCAGAGCTAGTTTAGAGGTCAGCCTGACCCTAAGCCACTGTAATTAAAAAGAAAGGATTATTATCTTCTATACCATTAGCTTCTTGGGTAAATTCTAAGGCATCTGTTGTTATCCCTAGGCTGTTAGCTATCTTTAAGAGATATGCTGTCCCTGAACATTAAGGAAAGCTATTATCTTCCTAAGAAACCTTTCTTGATGCCAAGTAGTCAGGTAACTTTGATCCACTAGCAAAAATTACAGGATGCAGATGGATTCCATAAATCAATCAGCATTTTTAATGACCGGGTGAAGTGGTCACTAGTCCAACAGGTACTAAACCACATTCCTCAGGTAATCAAATGAAAATATTTCTTCCCCATGAGATCTGATCTGATCACAGTATTTTCCCAATCCTGTTCTTTGTTCTATATTAATGAAAATAGTTGCCTCTGATCATTTTGTCTCTGGCATAGTTGAGATATTCATTTACCCTCTTTATTAATAAATTCATACTTTATTAATAAACTAATAGTGTTGGGAACTCAATACCTCAGTTTGTCTTTGCTTACTAACCTAACACAGTGATATTAACAAAGATCAAATGGCTAGTATTTCAGTGTTCTTGAAAGGTTTTCCAAAATATGTTTGGCAGGTGTTGGTTTTGCACAAACAAATGCAACAAAGATTAGAAGGGAATCAGAAAGTGGGAAACAATTTTTACAGTCAATGTCTCTGATAAAGAGCTCATCTCTAAAACATAGTGGAGTCAAATTAATCTAATCCTAAAGAATGAGTAGGTCAAACAACATATGGTAGAAACAATGAATAACTTCCTCCAAGGGAATGGCAGTAACGAAACAACAAACCAAAACTTATGGGATGCAATGAAAGCAGTTCTTAGGGGAAGTTTTGTATCTCTAAATGCTTGCATAAAGAGAAAAAAAAGGTGAAATTGGGCATGCAATTAAAAAGCTAGACAAAGAACAAAATTCCTCAATTAAATACCAAATTAGAAATTCTGAAAATCAAAGGAGAGATTAATAAAATAGAAATTCAGAAAACTGTTAAACTAGTAAATAAAATTAAAAGCTAGTTTTTTAAAAAAAATAACAAAATAGATAAACCTTTGGTTAATTTGATTTTTTAAAAAAGAGAAAGAAGAAAACAAAATTACTAGTATCACAAATTAAATGGGGACTTCCAAGTGTTCCTGATGAAAAGATCAGAGTGCAATAGAAAATGTGATCTTCAAATACAAGACTCAAGAGAGGTATAAAATGATAAACAGGAAAGAAAAATACAAGTATGTTATTAAATAAGGACAATAATTAGGAGTTATTTTGTCTAACTTATGCTAATAAATCTGACAATCTAAGTGGATGATTATCTACAAATTAATGATTATCTACAAAAATATAAAATGCCTAGATTAACAGAAGGGGAAATAAAATACTTAAATAACAGCTTTTCAGAAAAATAAATTGAACAAGTCATCAAAGAAGTCCCTAAGAAATAATCTCCAAGGTCAGATGGATTTACAAGTGCATTATATGAAACATTTAAAGAACAATTCTAATATTATATAAATTATTTGGGAAAATAGTTGAAGAAGGAGTCCTACTAAATTACTTTTATGACACAAATATGATGCTGATACCTCAACCCAAAAGAACAAAAACAGAAAATTTTTGACCAATTCTCTAATGAATATAGATGCAAAAAAATTAAATAAAATATTAGCAGAAAGATTACAGCAACTTATCTCTAGGATGATACTCTATGATCAGGTAGGATACATACCAGGAATACATGGCTACTTCAATATTAAGAAAATTATCGGCACAATGGATCATATCAGAAACAAAATTACCAGAAATCATATGATTATCTCAATAGAGGCAGAAAAAGCTTTTGACAAAATATAACACCCATTACTATTAAAAACACTAGAGAACATAAGAACAAATGGAGACTTGTTTAAAATGACAGATAGCATTTATCTAAAACCATCAGCAAACATTATATGTAATTTGGATAACTAGTAACATTTCCAATAAGGTCAGGGTGAGACAAGGGTGTCCATTGTCACCAATATTATTTAATATTGTATTAGAAATGTTAGCTTTAGGGGGAGGAGCCAAGATGGCGGAGTAGAAAGATTCACATATGCTAGCTCCAAACCCACAGCCCATAAATTTCCTGAAAAAGAACTCCCAAAAAATTCTGGAGCAGTGAAAGCCACACAGAAACTGAGTGGAGGAGATTTCTGTTCCAGAGAGCTCTGAAAAACTGACCCCCAAAGGTCCGTCGAGCACAGGAGAGGAGCAGAGCCCAGCCCTGCCTTGGCGGCGTGGCGCAGAGAGGAGCAGATCTGAGCAGGCTTCAGGGACAGACTCTCTGGGGGCCGTGAAGGTCCCTCCACCCACAAGTGCTACAGGTCAGTGAGACAGACTTCTGGGCTGGCCGAGAGGGGAGCAGGGTGTCTACCTAACTCAGGCCCTTTCGGGAGGCAGCAGCAGAGGAGTGGCAGCCAGGGGCTCCCAAAGCAGACAGGACCTCAGATCCATTACTGAAGGTCTCCACATAAACCCCCTGAGGGAACTGAGCCTGGGAGGCAGCCCTGCCCCCACCTGAGAATCTGAATTTAATCTTACCCTGAATAGCAGCCCCACCCACTGCTGAAAGCCCTGAGGCTGGGAAACAGCATTTGAATCTCAGACCCCAAGCACTAGCTGGGCAGATCTAGGCAGGGGTGTAGAGGAATCTCAGAAGTCAAGTAACTGGCTGGGAAAATGCCCAGAAAAGGGAGAAAAAACAAGACCATAGAAGGTTACCTTCTTGGTGATCAGATGTTTCCTCCTTTCCTTTCTGATGGGGAAGAACAATGCTTACTATCAGGAAAACACAAAGAAGTCAAGGCCTCTGTATCCCAAACATCCAAAATAGATATCCAGTGGGCTCAGGTCATGGAAGAGCTCAGAAAGGACTTCGAAAATCAAGTCAGACAGGTGGAGGAAAAACTGGGAAGAGAAATGAGAGAGATGCAAGAAAAGCATGAAAAACATGTCAATACCTTGCTAAAGGAGACCCCCAAAAAATGCTGAAGAGAACAACACCTTGAAAAATAGGCTAACTCAATTGGCAAAAGAGGTTCAAAAAGCTAATGAGGAGAAGAATGCCTTCAAAAGCAGAATGAGTCAAATGGAAAAAGAGGTTCAAAAGCTCACTGAAAAAATAGTTCTCTCAAAATTGGAATGGAACAGATGGAGGCTAATGACTTTCTGAGAAACCAAAAAATCACAAAACAAAACCAAAAGAATAAAAAAATGGAAGAGAATGTGAAATATCTCATGGGAAAAACAACTGACCTGGAAAATAGATCCAGGAGAGACAATTTAAAAATTATGGGACTACCTGAAAGTCATGATCAAATAAAGAGCCTAAACATCATCTTTCATGAAATTATCGAGGAAAACTGCCCTGATATTCTAGAACCAGAGGGCAAAATAAGTATTGAAGGAATCCACCAATCACCGCCTGAAAGAGATCCAAAAAGAGAAACTCCTAGGAACACTGTGGCCAAATTCCAGAATTCCCAAGTCAAGGAGAAAATCTTGCAAGCAGCTAGAAAGAAACAATTTGAGTATTGTGGAAATACAATCAGGATAACACAAGATCTAGCAGCTGCTACATTAAGGGATAGAAGGGCATGGAATATGATATTTCAGAAGTCAAAGGAACTAGGACTCAAACCAGGAATCAGCTACCCAGCAAAACTGAGTATAATATTTCAGGGGAAAACATGGTCTTTCAATGAACTAGAGGACTTTCAAGCATTCTTGATGAAAAGACCAGCGCTGAAAAGAAAATTTGACTTTCAAACAGAAGAATGAGAAGAAGCATGAAAAAGTAAGCAGCAAAGAGAAGTCATAAGGGACTTACTAAAGTTGAACTGTTTACATTCCTACATGGAAAGACAATATTGGTAACTCTTGAAACTTTTCAGTATTTGGGTAGTTGGTGGGACTACACACACACATACGCACACATGCACACACACATGTACATGTGTGCATGCACACACACACATACACACATGCACAGAGAACACAGAGTGAATTGAATAGGATGGGATCATACCTTAAAAGAAATTGAGATAAATGGTGAGAGAGAAATGTAGTGGGAGGAGAGAGAGTGAAATGGAATGGGGTAAATTATCCCTCATAGATGAGGCAAGCAGGAGACTTTTTAGTAGAGGGAAAAAGAGGAGAGCTGAGGAAGGAATAAAATGCACACTCATTTTGGTATGAAAACCTATCTTACAATACAGGAAAGTGGGGGAGAAGGGGAGAAGCAGGGTGGGGGGGATGCTGGAATGGAGGGCAATGGGAAGAGGGAGCAATTTGAAGTCAACACTCTTGGGGAGGTACAGGATCAAAAAACAGAATAGAAACAATGGGGGACAGGATAGGATGGAGGGAAATATAGTTAGTCTTACCCAACACGACTATTATGGAAGTCATTTACAAAATTACACAGATATGACCTATATTGAATTGCCTGCCTCCCCAAAGGGAATGAGTGGGGAGGGAGGGATGGGGAGAATTTGGAACTCAAAGTTTTAGGAATAACTGTTGAGTATTGTTGTTGCTACTAGGAAATAAAAAATACAGGCAATGGGGAATAGAAAGTTATCTGGCCCTACAGGACAAAAGAGAAGATGGGGTCAAGAGAAGGGAGGGATGATAGAAGAGAGGGCAGATTGGTGATAGGGGAAATTAGAATGCTCGGTTTATTGGGGTTGGGGGCGGGGACAAGTGGGGAGAAAATTTGGAACCCAAAATTTTGTGAAAATGAATGTAAAAAACGTTAAATAAGTTTATATTGAAAAAAAATAAAATAAACAAATAAAAAAATAGAAATGCTAGCTTTATCAGTAAGAGAAGAAAAAGTAATTGAAGAAATTAGAACTGCAAAGAAGAAACAAAGTTATCACTCTTTGCAGATGATAAGATGGTGTACTTAGGAAATTCTAAAGAATCAAGTAAATACCTATTTGAAATAATAAACAATTAATCAAGTCACAGGATACAAAATAAACCCACATAAATCCTTAGCATTTCTATGGATTACTAACAAAGCCCAATAGCAAGAGAAATAAAAAGAAATTCCATTTGAAGTAACTGTAGGGACAGAGCCACGCTGGTGGAGTCAAAGCAGGGACTTGCTTGAGCTCTCCTCCAAACCCCTCCAAATACCCATTAAAAATGCTTCTAAACAAATCCTAGATCAGAACTCATAAAAAAAAGAGTGAAATAAATTTCCAGCGCAAGATAACCTGGATGGTTTATGGAAAGATTTTTTTTTTGCACCAGATTAGAAGAGTAGCACAGTCTGGTGTAGGCCAAGCCAGCACAGAACCAGGCCCATCCAACCTGCAGCAGGCCTCAGGGGACTGAAACACTGGCAACTGAAGTGGCCAGACTCTTCAACCTACAAACAGAAAAATAACTTAAAAGGTGAGTGGGAAAGATCTGCTGTACCTGGGTGAGAGAAGACTATAGAGAGAGGTGTGCAGACCAGCCCCAGCAAGAGTGCAGCCCTGGGACAGAGGCAGTGACAGCAGTGGTGGCAGCAGCAGTGGCTGTTTCCAGAGCTCTCAGTCCACAGAGAGTAAGGGGATAAAATAACTGATCAGAAGGCAATTATAGGGTTGTCTTTGCTGACACTGAGGCAGGATTCTACAGCTTTGCTCACATTTGTATCTGGTTCACAGTCCTAGGTGGCAGTCCTGGGGCAAGGAGGATCACTGGTGTAGCAGAGTTTGTGGAGGCAGTGGAGAGGGAACTGTCCTCACAGTTCCAGGGCAGAAAAGAGTGCTTATGCCACTCACTGACCAGAGCACAGGTGAGGGGAGGAGTAGATGCCTCTTCATAGATCATACCACCTTGGAAGAATGAAGCAGATGGAAGTTAATGACTTTATGAAAAATCAAGAAATGATAATAACCAAAAAACAAAAATATGAAAAAAAATAGAAGGCACTGTGAAATAACTCATTGGATAAACAACTGACCTGGAAAATACATCCAGGAGAGACAACTTAAAAATTATTGTACTACCTAAAAGTCATGATCAAAAAAAAAGAGCCTAGAAGACGTCATCTTTCACGAAATTATCAAGGAAAACTGCCCTGATATTCTAGAACCAGAGAGTAAAATAAAAATTAAAGAATCCACTGATCACCATTTGAAAGGGATCCCAAATTGAAAACTCCCAGAAATATGATAGCCAAATTCCAGAATTACCAGGTCAAGGAGAAAATAATGCAAGCAGTCAGGAAGAAACAATTCAAGTATTGTGGAAACACAATCAGCATAACACAAGATTTAGCAGCTTCTATATTAAGGGATCAGAGGACTTGAAATACAAGATTCTGAAGGTCAAAGGAACTAGAATTAAAACCAAGGATCACGTACCCAGCAAAACTGAGTGCAATCAATGGTGGCAGGGGGTGGGGTGGGGGTGGGAAATTGACATTCAATGACAGAGAGGAATTTAATGAATTCTTGAGAAGCCAGAGCTAAATAGAAAAACTGACTTTCAAATATAAGACTCTAGATAAGCATGAATAGGTAAACAAGAAAGAGAAATCATAAAGAACTTATTTGAGTTGAACTGTTCATATGTTTACATGAAATGATGATATTTGTAACCCATGAGACATTTCTCATTATTAGGGTAGTTGTAGGTAACATACATGTGTATACATATACATATACACAGAGGGCACAGGGTGAGTTAAATATGAAGAGATGATATCTAAAAAATAAAACTCAGAGGAATATACTGGGAGAAGCAAAAGGGAGAAGTAAAATGGGATAAATTATCTCACATAGAAGAGGCAAATAAAAGGTTTTACAGATATGGGGAAGAAGGGAGAGGTGAGAGGGGATAGGTGAACCTTACTCTTATCTGATTTGGCTTAAGGAGGAACTAATATACACACTCAATTAGGCATGGAAATCTTATTCTACAGGAAAATAAGAGGGGAGGGAATAAGGGGTGGAGCAATTTAAGGGAGGGCAGATTAGAGGAGGGTGTAATAAGAAGCATACACTTTGAAGGATAAAAGGAGAGAATAGAATAAATGGGCAGGATAGAATAGAGAAAAATACAGTCTTTCACAACATGAATATTATGGAAGTGTTTTGCAATGACTACACATGTACAACCTATGTCTAATTGTTTGCTCTTTCAGTGAGGATGGGTAATATCAAATATTAAAAATTATTTTTATGTGAAACTTGGAAATGAGATGCATAGGCAATGGGGTATGGAAATCTAGTTTACCCTACAGAGAAAGGGACAAAGGGGTGGGTAGATGATAGAAGGTAAGACAAATTGGGGGAACAGGTAATCAGAATGAGTGTCATCATGGGGTGGAGATGGGGATAAAATCTGGAACTCAAAATCTTGTGGAAGTGAATGTTGAAAGCTAAAATAAATAAATCAGTTGAAATGTGGAAAAAAAAGTAACTGCAGACATAAAATATTTGAGAGTCAACCTGTCAAGTCAAACTCAGAAACTATATGAACACAATTAGAAAACACTTGTCACTCAAATAAAGTCAGAGCTAAATAATTGGGAAAATATCAACAGACTATGGGTAGGCTGAGCTAATATAATAAGATGACAATTCTACCTAAATTAATTTACTTATTCAGTGCCATGTGAATCAAACCAGCAAAAAGTTTTTTGATAGAGCACTAGCTCTGTAAATAATAACAAAATTCATCTGAAAGAATAAAAAGTCCAGAATATCAATGGAATTAATGAAAGGAAACGTAAGGCATGGTGACTTAGTCATCCCATATCTTAAATTGTATTATAAAGCAGCAATCATCAAAATTACTTGGTACTACCTAAGAAACAGGTGGATCAGTGGAATAGGTTAGGTACACAAGACATAATAGTCAATGACCATAGTAATCTACTGTTTGATAAACCCAAAGACTCCAGCTTCTGAGATAAGAACTCACTATTTAACAAAAATGGTTAGGAAAACTGCAAAATAGTAATGCAGAAAGTAAGCATAGACCAACACTTACATCATATACCATATACCAAGACAAAGTCAAAATGGGTAAAATTTATTCAAAATTTATATATAAAGTTTGATATTGTAAGCAAACTAGAACAGTAAGTAATAGTTTACCTGTCAGATTTATGAATAACTGAAGAATTTATGACCAAACAAGACATAGAGAAAATTATGAAATGCAAAATGGATAATTTTGATTATATTAAATTGGAAGTGTTTTGCACAAGCAAAGTCAATGCAACCAAGATTAGAAGGGAAGCAGAAAGCTGGGAAATATATTTTACAGCCAGTGTCTCTGATAAAGGCCTCATTTCTAAAATATATAGAGAATTGAATCAAATTTATAAAAATACAAGTAATTCTCCAGTTGATAAAGGGTCAAAGGATATGAACAGGCAGTTTTCACATGAAGAAATTAAAGCTATTTTTCCATATGAAGAAATGCTCTAAATCACTATTGATTAGAGAAATGCAAGTCAAAACAACTCTGAGGTACCACTTCATACCTATTAGATTGGCTAACATGACAAAATAAAAAAATGATAAATATTGGAGAAGATGTAGGAAAATTGGAACACTAACGTGTTGTTGGTGGAGCTGTGAACTGATCCAACCATTCCAGAGAGTAATTTGGAACTATGTCCACAGGACTATAAAACTATGCATACCCTTTGATCCAGCAATACCACTTCCAGTTCTGTATTCCAAAGAGATCATAAAAATTGTGAATTGTGAAAGGACCCACACGTACAAAAATATTTATAGCAGGGGGGGAGTCAGGATGGCAGAGTAGAAAGACGCATGTATGCAAGCTTCGAACCTCCAGCCCATAGATTTAATGTAAGAAGAGCTCCCCAGAAGTTCTGGATCACTGCAGGGTGTGCAGAAACATAGTGGAAGAGATTTCCGTTCCAGAGAGCCCTGGAGAGCCATCCCCAGGGTCCGTCGCGCCCCAGAAAGTGGACCCCACCCCAGCGCTGCCCTGGCCACGACCCCAGAGAAGCTGATCCGAGCAGGCTTCAGGGACGGAACCTCCTGCAGCCTGGAAGTTCCCTCTGCCCACAGACTCTACAGGTCAGTGAGAGACACGCCTGGGCTGACCGAGAGGGGAGCGGGGTGTCTCCGTGGCTTGGGCCCCCTCGGGAGGAAGCGGGGGAGGCGGAGGCGGGGGTAGCAGCGGAGGCAGCAGCCCGGGACTCCCCCAGCAGCAGGCAGGATCTTCATTACTGAAAGTCTCTGCATAAACCCCCTGAGGGAGCTGAGCCTGGGAGATGGCCCTGCCCCACCCACTCCATTTCTGAAGGTCTCTACATAAAGCCCCTGAGGGAACTGAGCCTGGGAATAGCAGCCACGCCTGCCCCGGAAAGCCCATTTGAATCTCACACCCCAAGCACTAGCTGGGTGGATCTCGGCAGGGGTGGACAGGAATCTCAGAAGTCAAGTAACTGGCTGGGAAAAAGCCTAGAAAAGGGAAGAAAAATAAGACTATAGAGAGTTTTTTTGAACAGATGCAAATGATCCCGACTTTCAGATCTGACGATGATGAGGACATATTCTTGCCATCAGGGAAAGACGTGGAGGGCGGGGCCTCGGTACCCCAGACATCCCAGGGGGATATCGGGTGGGCTAGGCCTTGGAAGAGCTCAAAAAGGATTTTGAAAAGCAAGTTAGACAGGTGGAGGAAAAACTGGGAAGAGAAATGAGAGAGATGCAAGAGAAGTGTGAAAAACGGGTCAATACCTTGGTAAAGGAGACCCAAAAAAATGCTGAAGAAAATAACACCTTGAAAAATAGGCTCACTCAATTGGCAAAAGAGGTTCAAAAAGCCAATGAGGAGAAGAATGCTTTCAAAAGCAGAATTAGCCAAATGGAAAAAGAGGTTCAAAAGCTCACTGAAGAAAATAGTTCTCTCAAAATTAGAATGGAACAGATGGAGTCTAATGACTTTACGAGAAACTAAGAAATCACCAAACAAAACCAAAAGAATGAAAAAATGGAAGAGAATGTGAACTATCTCATGGGAAAAACAACTGACCTGCAAAATAGATCCAGGAGAGACAATTTAAAAATTATGGGACTACCTGAAAGCCATGATCAAAAAAAGAGCCTAGATATCATCTTCCATGAAATTATCGAGGAAAACTTCCCTAACATTCTACAACCAGAGGGCAAAATAAGTATTGAAAGAATCCATCGATCACCACCTGAAAGAGGTCCAAAAAGAGAAACTCCTAGGAACATTGTGGCCAAATTCCAGAACTCCCAGCTCAAGGAGAAAATCTTGCAAGCAGCTAGAAAGAAACAATTCCAGTATTGTGGAAATAAAATCAGGATAACTCAAGATCTAGTAGCTTCTACATTAAGGGATCGAAGGGCATGGAATAGGATATTCCAGAAGTCAAAGGAACTAGGACTCAAACCAAGAATCACCTACCCAGCTAAACTGAGTATAATACTTCAGGGGAAAATATGGTCTTTCAATGAAACAGAGGACTTTCAAACATTCTTGATGAAAACACCTGAGCTGAAACGAAAATTTGACTTCCAAACACAAGAATGAGAAGAAGCATGAAAAAGTAAACAGCAAAGAGAAGTCTTAAGGGACTTACCAGAAGTGAACTGTTTACATTGCTACATGGAAAGACAATATTTGTAACTCTTAAAACTTTTCAGTATCTGGGTAGTTGGTGGGACCACACACATACATGTACACGCACGCACACATACACACATGCACACACACAGAGAGACAGAGAGCACAGAGTGAATTGAATAGGATGGGACCATAGCTGAAAAGAAATTAAGGTAAATGGTGAGAGAGAAATGTAGTGGGAGGAAAGAGGGTGAAATGGAATGGGGTAATTACATGTCATTTAGGAGACTTTTTAGTGGAGGGAAAAAGAGGAGAGCTGAGAAGAAAAAAAACAATTAGTTTACCCTCATCACATTTGACTAAAGGAAGGAATAAAATGCACACTCATTTTGGTATGAAAATCTATCTTACAGTATAGGAAAGTGGGGGAGAAGGAGATAAGCAAGGGGGCGTATGATGGAAGGGAGGGCAAAGGGAAGAGGGAGCAATTTGAAGTCAACACTCGGGGAGGGACAGAATCAAAAGACAGAAGAGAAACAATGAGGGGCAGGATAGGACAGAGGGTAATTCAGTTAGTCTTACACAACATGCCTATCATGGAAGTCATTTGCAAAACTACACAGATATGGCCTATATTGAATTGCCTGCCTTCCCAAAGGGAATGGGTGGGGAGGTAGGGATGGGGAGAATTTGGAACTCATAGTTTTAGGAACAAGTGTTTAGTATTGTTGTTGCTACTAGGAAAGAAGACATACAGTTAATGAGGAATAGAAAGTCATCTGGCCCTACAGGAGAAAAGAGAAGATGGGGACAAGAGAAGGGAGCGATGATAGAAGAGAGGGCAGATTGGAGATAGGGAAAATTAGATTGCTTGGTGTATTGGGGTGGGGGGAGGGGAGAAAAGGGGAGAAAATTTTGAACCCAAAATTTTGTGAAAACGAATGTAAAAAGTTAAATAAATAAATAGTATTTATAGCTTTTCTTTGTTTTGGTGGCCAAGAACTGGAAATGGAGGGGATACCCATCAATTGGGGAATGGCTGAACAAGTTGTGGTATATGAATGTAATGGAAATACTATTGTGCTATAAGAAATGATAAGCAGGTGTACTTCAAAAATCCAGGAAAGACTTGTAGGAACTGATGCTGATTAAAGTAAGTAGAACCAGAACATTGTACACAGCACCAGCAACACTGTGCCATGATTAACTTTCATAGACTTAGCTCTTCTCAGCAATGTAGGATCTAGGGCAACTCCAAAAGGCTCATGAGAGAAAATGCTATCCAAATTCAGAAAAATAACTATGGAATCTGAATGCAGATCAAAGCATGCCATTTGCTCTCTGTTTTGTTTTGTTTTGCTTTGCTTTGTTTATTCTTTCTTGTGATCCTCCCTTTGTTCCTAATTCTTCTTTACGACATGATTACTGTAAAAATATGTTTAATATGAATATATATATGGAGCCTATATCAGATTAAGCACCATCTTGGGGAAGGGAAAGGGAAGGACAGAGGAGAAAATTTTAAACTCAAAATCTTATGGAAGAGAATGCTAAAAACTAAAAATAAATTAATTAATTTTTAAAAGAAGTACAAGTATCATCCCATGTAGGGATATTAACGGTTTAGCCTTATTGAATCCCTTATGTTTTCTCTTTCCTTTTTACCTTTCTATGCTTCTCTTAAGTCTTGATACTGAGAATAATTTTTTTCAGCTCTGGTCTTTTCCTCAGAAAAGCTTGAAACACTTCCATTTCACTGGTCATTTTTTTCCTTGAAGGATTATACTCAATTCCTCTAGCAAGTGATTCTTCTCGGTTTTGGTTCTAGCTCCTTTGCATTTCAGAATCTCATCTTTCATGACCTCTGACACTTTAATGTTGCAGCTGATAAGTCCTGTGTAATCCTGACTGTATCTTCTAAATATTTGTATTGTTTCTTTCTGACTTCTTGCTATGTTTTTTCCTTGACCTGGAGTTCTGGAATTTGACTATAATATTCCTTGGAGTTTTCATTTTGCGATCTTGTTTCACATGTGATAAATGAATTCTTTCAATGTCTATTTTACCCTCTGGTTCTAGGATATCAAGGAAATATTCTTTAATAATTTCTTGAAGTATGATGTCCAGTTACTCTTTTTGATCATGGCTTTCAGATAGTCCAGTAATTCTTAAATTATCTCTCCTGGATCTGTTTTCCAGTTGTTTTTCCAGTGAGGTGTTTTACATTTTCTTCTCTTTTTTTTTTCTTTGGATCACATTTGATTGATTCTTGATATCTCCTTAGCTTTCAAGTCTAACCTTTAAGGAGTTATTTTCTTCATAAGGCTTTCTTAACCTCCTTTTCCATTTGGTCATTTCTTTTTAAGGAGTTATTTCTTTTTTCCAGGATCTTGTCTTTTTTCGTGATTCTCTTGTATCATTCTCATTTCTCTCCCCAACTTTTCTTCTCCCTCTATTATTTGATTTTTGAGCTCTTCCAGGAGTTTTTTAGGCTTAATTCCAATTCACATTTTTCTCTGGGGAACTTAGCATATAGACATTTTGACCTTGTTGTCCTCTGAATTTGTATCTTGATCTTCCTTGTCACCATAGCTTTTTATGATTAGTCTTTTTTTTTTTTGCTCTTTTCCAGAATTTTTTCTTACTTTTAAATCTGAACTCTGCTGCTGGGGTGGAAAGGTGCTGTACCAAAGTATGGGAAGATGGGGTCAGGGCGGGGTCTCTGCACTGGCAACTTCCCATTTACCAGGAGCTGCACTGAGGCACATTGGGGGTAGATGTCCCAGCACTGGAATCTGCCTGGTGCTATGCTGAGCCAGGTGGTTGGTGTTAGTGTTTACCTACTCACTTGGTGCCACATTGGCGCTCAGGGTCTCCTGATAGCTTGCTGAGACAGAGCCTCCTACTGGTTTACCAAGACACTTCCTATCCTGGACTGTGCTCTCTGTCTCCAAGTGAAATAGACTTTGCTTACTGACCTTCCAATTTCTTGAGATAGAAAATTTTTCCACCAAAGGTTTTTTTGGCTGGTTCTGCCATTCCAGAATTCATTTTGGGTTCTATTTTATAGTTGGTTGGAGGGGAATATCAGAGCTTTCAGGTGATTTCCTGCTTACTCCACCATCTTGACTCCCAGAAGTCCATTCTTCTGACATTTCTTTGTAAAAGTGCATGTAGTCCATGCCTCATTTTATTGATTAGGATGCTCTGGTCCAGTGAGAATAATGACCTTTCCCCAAACCATAAAGTCAGTAAACTGAAACTCTAAAATGTGGTGACTTGAACCCAATTTCTCTCCCATGCTGAGTCCAGCCATACACACTTAAGTAGACTAGGCTATAATGTCTTAATTGGATTTTGATTTATAAAAGGTGATCAGATTAGATTAGTCAAGATCTAATCACAATTAAATTGATATATACTGTAAATACTGATGATCCACAGATCTGAATGTGAGGCATGATTATCAATGTAATTCAAGTTACAGAATCTAGGATTACAAAATGGTAGAATTAAATGATTATATTTATGAAATAAATGAGACAATCATGGGACATTTTTAAATGCTCTGATTCATATTACATTTCAAAAATAGATTAATTTTCTCCCATTGTAATCAAATAATGATGTGCTGCCATCTACTGACCATTACAACTAAAACCAGATTAGAAAAAATGAAAAGAAGTTCATCAATTTTTGAGATGTACTTACATATATAATTTCTGTAAATAAATAGGTATTTAATCATTTTTTCAAGCAGGAAAATGAACACTTTCTAGATTTTCAACTTTAGAAAAAAGCATAATGTAAATTATAGAGGGAAGATTTATTAACCTTGCAAAGAAAGAAAATCAAATGATAGGCATTTAATAATGTACCAGGCATTATGCTAATTACCAGAGATATAAATACAAACATGAAATGATCCCTTCCCTCAAGGAGTTTCCATACTGTGGGAGGAGCATATATACAAGTATATGTACAATTATATACAAATTAAATAAAAGGTAATTAGGTGGGAGAGGCATGAGTGGCTGGGGGGATCAGGGGAGAAGTCATGTAGGAGGTGGCTTGTAGTCTGAGCTTTGAAGGAAACTAGGAGTTCTTCAGGGTAGAAGTGAAGAGAGAGTATATGCTAGGCATGGAAAATAGTCTATGTAAAGATTTGACTGAAACACTGAGTACATGAAGAGCAGTAATGTATAATGCTACAAAAGCAGACTGAAGTCAAGCTGTGAAGAACTTTAAATACCTATCCATGTATCTGTGTGGTACTGCCTCTTTATTGTGTCTCCCAACAAAGATTCCCAGAAGGAAGTTACTACCATAGGTTTGGGAACCAGGGGAAGGTACTCTTCAGGTACTCAATCTTAGCACATAAGCTCCAATCAATGTGTTTCCCATTAAAAATCAGACAATAGCCACAATGAGATCTAAGCAAAAGAATTTACTAAGATGGCATTGTAAAAACAGTAGCTGAAGGACATTACCTTCACAAAACATAGACCCTTTCTCCTACAAATATACACATCTGTGGGAAGAGTGGGTACAAACTTGGTAGAGAGGCACACATGTAGGAAACACAGGTAGTCAAGGCTTCTCAATCTTCTAGTAATTTCTAGACCCCAGATCTTCTCTCTTCGTGCAGTTCTCACAAGGCTCAACTCGCAATTGCCCAGGCTCTCACAATCTATAGCCAGCTCCTTTCTCTTCTGCCAAGTATCATAGTCCTTGATGCTGCGTCTGGCTCTATATCTATTTGAAATGTATGTCTCTCTTCCCTCAATTTCACCTCAAACCCTACTGAGTTGACTCTCTACTCCTGGATGGGATTTCTGTCTTTAGATTCTATTTTTAGATAGCATAGCCAGTGGGATGGAGAAAAGAAAAATCTCCTACTTCATAAGAGATGAAGAACTAGATTTCACCCTACTTGCTAGCTCCTGAATATTCAACTCTCCTGGACTCTCTAATTGTCATATTCCTTTCCCAATATTTGCTTTAGATTCTAGAAGTAAAATGGAATAACTGGAGTTAATTGATTATGGAAGTAATATAGCCAGAATCGTGTTTTAGAATTATTATATTGACATGTGAGCAGAGGAAAAGTGAGACTTGAGGCAGGGAGACTTCTTAGGAGGTGCTGCAGTATTTCAAGAGAAGTTCTGGTTAACATAGTGACATGAAAGGTCCCTGTCGTGCAATTGCCAGATGAAGCAAAGATCAACAAAACCAAAAGAAACACCAGTAAGCTCCTCAATTCTGCCTAGCACTACACAAGAAGATGCACAAAATTTCTGCTACTGCTCTCAGAGGTAATGTGTGGGTGAGGGTGAGGAAGAAGGCTGAATCTAGTATGATCTCTGGGAAATGGGACTTGAAGCCAAAAGAATCTCTCAACTTTGTCCTTTTAGAGCCAGAGTAGAGAAGAAAGCTAGCATGTGAGGGGATTTCCCATGAAGACATATATCTCAGGACCTCCTAAGTCAATGACTGAAGTCAACATACTCTGCAACAGCACAAAGGGAAATTTCCCGAGAAAAGAAGAACTAAAGTTTCCAGTCAGTTTATACAACAGTAAGAATGGAGGTTACAGAAGGCCTGAAACTGGTGCTATGTCTGATACCTCATCAGATCCTCACCAAGGGACAAAGACAGCTTCCAATTAGGGATTGCCCAAAGAAAAGGATATAGAGAGTGAGCCACGGCCAGAATCTATAGTGAGCTACCAGGAGAGAGGGGTAAAGCAGAATCTGGCCCTAGACACGTCATCTAAAACTGAGACAGACTGTAATTGGTAGCATTGAGACCACAAACGGCATAGGACCAAGAGAGGGGGAGGAGGTATAGTTTAATTCTGATACAAAGTTCTAATGCAAGAAGTGAGGCTCTATTCAGATGTAAACAGACAAAAACTCCTAATATAATGAAGATACATGTAGCAAAGCTGTCTTGAAATGGCTCACAGGGAAGAAAGAATAGATACATCTTTAGCATCTCTATGCCCCACCTTCTCTCACAAAGGAGATTAATTCCTTCCACAGAGGAAGCTGGAGATAGAGGGCTGAGGCTGATCAATAATTTTACTGTACTCAGAAGGAATGTTACAAGGCTAAAATACTCTGCTTAAGTAATTAGTCATGGGGATACAGTTTTCAGGTTCAAGATACATTTCTAATCTCTATTTCTTCATAGAGAAGGAGAGCACCAAGCATTAGATCCAAGATTTGACCCCTTTCTCACCACATACCAGTTCTATAATGAGCACACATTGCAGATGGCAAAGAAACCCATTCAGTCAAGATGATAATAAAACAGAAATCTGAGAAAGTATGTAGAGGAGAATATATACCAAACAATACAAAATAAAATAACTTTCTCAATGAGAGTAAGAGAGTCTCAGGTCCAAAGCAAAACTGAAATTATCTGAAGTCTCTAGTGTAGTTATCTAGGTACAATGATATGAAGGAGACTATCAGTTCCTCTCATGTCAGCTTCTTTCTAGAGTCTTTTCCCTACAATAAACCTAGGTGGGGTTTGCATTGTCCATCTTTTCTCTCAAAGTTGGAAACTAGAAGAATACAAAGAGACTATAGAGGCTGAAGAAACTGAAGATATCTCTCATTTTACTGCTCCCACCAACTCCATCTTGGAAGTGTGGGTCTTGATCTATAAGAAAAAAGTTCCATTTAATGAGTTTGGGGGCACAGGTTACATTCCTTTCATGGGCCAAAACTCTTTGCAAAGAACAATCAGTGCAAGTTCAAAATTTTATCTATACAATATAAATATAAACATTGGAAATTTGAAACAAGGGTGATTTGCCTGGTATTCTAAGTTATCAACTTTTGGTGCCATTGAAATGAAAATAGAACAAATCCACATTGACAGTACATGCAGTAGATATGACACTAGAGGACACTACAAGGACAAAATGTCTAACTATAAACATAACATACGTGTATTTCAACAGTTCATGAAGATCCATAGTACACAGCAATCATCAAAAGCAATGAGTGTGGCTAATTAACAAAGCAAGAGAGATGATGAGCATGAACTATGGACATGGCCAGGTGAGTGAAAGTGATAAATGTTGTAGTTTAATGAGTGATCAAGAGATATTAAGGTAGTAAAATTAATAAAATTTAGGCAATTGACTATATATATATAGGATGAATGAAACTGGGGAGTTAAGGATGACACCTACATTTCAAACCTGGATGACTAGAAGGATAATGGTGGCCTCAACCAAAACAGGGAAGATAGAAAGTGAGGTGAATTTATGAGGAAAGGATTGTTTGGGGATACCCTACATTTGAAATATCTACATAGCTCTGAGTTTGAAATATTTAAGAGGCATTTGGGCTGCAGAATTAGAGTTTACTATAAGAATAAATGAATGAAAAAAATCATAAAGCATAGTATTGGGTACCGATACACAATACAAACAGTTAGATTTCTGAACGAAACTGCTGCCTTAAAGACAGCCATTTTATCAAACCAAAAAAACAAAACAAAACAAAGCAGACAAAACTGAAACTCTGCCTCTAAAAATCATGACAGACAAAAATAACTATCCAGAAAGTCCATGAAAAACTATAATAAGCCAAGTTAAGTCAATAAGCATTCATTGAGCATCAGTAAGCATTTACTGTGCCAAGTCTTTGTATTCAGTACTTCAGATAAAAAGAAAGGCAAAAATAGTTTCTGCTTTTAAGAAACTCACAATCTAAGGGAGGAAATGATATGCAGGATAAATCTGAGATAATTTCAAGGGGAAAGCTCTCAGAAAAAACTTCTTTAAAAAATTAGAATTTAGTTTATTGACTGGTTTACTAATGAATATTGATGCAAAAATACTACATAAAATATTAGCTAGGAGACTACAACAAGATGTCACAATTCATTATGACCAAGTGGGATTTCTCCCAGGAATGCAGGGCTGATATAAGGAAAACTGTTAACAAAATTGATTATATCAGTAACAAGAGTAGCAAAAACCACATGTAACAGTAGATGCAAAAACAGAGTTTTTCACAAAATACAACATATATTCCTATGAAAAACACTTGAAAGTATAAGTATAAATGAATTTTTCCTTAAAATGATAGAAACATCTACATAAAGCCATCAGCAAGTCTTGCCTCTAATAGGGGTAAGCTGAAGACCTTCACAGTAAGTGAAGGAGTGAAACAAGGTAGCCCATTGTAACCAATATTATTTGGTATTGTACTAGAAATGTTAACAATAGCAGTGAGAAGAAAAAGAAATAGAAGGAATCAGAATGGGCAATAAGGTAACAAAACTAACTTTTTTTGAAGACAGTATGTTGGTATACTTGGAAAATCCCAGAGATTCAACAAAAAAACTGGTTGAAACAATGAATAATTTTAACAAAATAGCAGAATGTAAAATAAATCCACATGAATCATCCACATTTCTATATATCAACAAAGTCCTACAAGAAGAGATAGTAAGAGGTACCCCATTTAAATAACCACAGGCAGCAGCATAAAATACCTGGGAGTATACCTGCCAAGACAAACCCAAAAACATAATTATGAAATACTTCTAAGACAAATAAGATCATGTTTAAATCACTGGAAAAAATATTTATTGTTTATGAGTGGGCCAAGCCAATACAATAAAAATGGCTATTTCTTTTCAAAAATTTTTAAAATTGATTAATTAATTAATTTTTAGTTTTCAACATTCACTCCTGCAAGATTTTGAATTCCAAATTTTCTCCCCATTTCTTCCTTTCACCCACTCCAACATATTATGCATTCCAATTACCCTTCCTCCAATCTGCCCTCCCTTCTATCACATCCCTCCCTTATCTTATCCCCTTCCCCTCTATTTTTTTGTAGGGCAAGATAGATTTCTATACCTCATTGCCTGTATGTCTTATTTCTCAGTTGCATGTAAAAACAATTTTTAACATTTGTTTTTAAAAATTTGAGTTCCCAACTTCTCTCCCTTCCTTCCTCCCCACTGACCCATTGAGAAGGGAAGTAATTCAATATGGGTTATACATGTGCAGTCAGGCAAAACATTTCCATAACAGTCATGTTGTGAAAGACTATGTTTCCCTCCATCTTATCCTGCCTCTTTTGACCCTGTCCCTCCTCAAAAGTGTTTACTTCTAATTACTCCCTCCTCCCATTTGCCCTCCCTTCTATCATCCCCTCCACCCATGCCACCTCACCCCCACTTGTCCCCTTCCCCTCTCTCTTCCTGTACTGTAAAATATTTTCATACCAAATTGAGTGTGCATGTTATTCACTATTTAAGTTAAATAACATGAGAATAAGACTCACTCTTTCCATCTCACTGCCCTCCACTTCCCCTCCATTGAAAGAAACGTTTTCTTGCCTCTTTTATTTGAGAGATAATTTACCACATTCTATTTCTCCCATTCTCCTTCTCCTAATATATTCCTCTCTCACCCCTGAACTTAATTTTTTAGATACCATTCCTTCATATTCAACTCACCTTGCATCCTCTGTCTGTATACATATAATCCCTCCAACTACCCGAATACTGAAAAAAGTCTCAGGAGTTACAAATATTATCTTTCCATGTAGGAATGTAAACAGTTCAACTTTAATAAGTCCCTTATGATTTCTCTTTCCTATTTACCTTTTCATGCTTCTCTTAATTCTTGTGTTTGAAAGTCAAATTTTCTATTCAGCTCTGGTCTTTTCATCAAGAATGCTTGAAAGTCCTCTATTTCATTGAATGATCATTTTTTCTCCTGAAGTATTATACTCAGTTTTTCTGGGTAGGTGATTCCTGGTTTTAATCCTCACTCCTTTGACGTCTGGAATATCATATATCAAGCCCTCCAATCCCTTAAGTAGAAGTTGCTAGATCTTCTGTTATCATGATTGTGTTTTCACAATACTTGAATTGTTTCTTTCTGGCTGCTTGCAATATTTTCTTCTTGACCAGAGAGCTCTGAAGTTTGACTACAATATTACTAGGAGTTTTCCTTTTGAGACCTCTTTCAGGAAATAATTGGTGGATTCACTCAATATCTATTTTACCCTCTGGTTCTAGAATATCAGGGCAGTTTTCCTTGATAATTTCTTGAAAGATGATGTCTATGCTTTTTTTGTGATCATGGCTTTCAGGTAGTCCAATAATTTTTAAATTATCTCTCCTGAATCTATTTTCTAGGTTTTTCCAATGAAATATTTCACATTGTCTGCTATTTTTTTCTTTCCTTTGGTTTTGTTTTATTTCTTAATTTTTCATAAAATCATTAACTTCCATCTGCTCCATTCTAATCTTCAAGGAATTATTTTCTTCTCTGAACTTTTGGTCTTCCTTTTCCATCTGTCCAATTCTGCTTGTTAGGGCATTCTTTTCTTCATTGGTTTTTTTAGATCTCCTTTGCCATTTTGGTTAGTCTATTTTCTATGGTGTTATTTTCTTCAGAATTTTTGGGTCCCCTTTATCAAGCAGTTGACTTGTTTTTCATGATTTCCTTGAATCACTCTCTCTCTTCCCAATTTCTTCCCAATTGAATCACTCTCTCTCTCTCTTCCCAATTTTCCCTTCATTTCTTTTACTTGACTTTCAAAATCATTTTTGAGCTCTTCCATGGCCTGAGACCAATTCATATTTTTCTTGGAGGCTTTGGATGTAGGAGTTTTGATTTTTGTTATCTTTTTCTGTTTGTATATTTTGGTTCTCCTTGTCACCAAAGTAAGACTCCATAGTCTGATTTTTTATCTGGCTTTTATTCATTTCTCCATCCATTTACTTGACTTTTGAGCCCTCTGTCAAGGTAATTCTCTGCTTTCTGTGGAGGTGGGGGTTGTGTACTGTCAACCACTTGATTTCCCTACAACCTGTGGGCCTAGAGCTCCAGAAACAATTGATGCCTCTGCCTCTGTTGTATCTGTTGCAGGCTCTTCTCCATCCTCTGTAGCCTTGGGGCTGGGGCCAGACCACTGTACTCCCTCACATAAGTCCCACAGGTTTTTTCCATTGACCTTCCAATTTGTCCTCTGTGTTTTGGGATTTTGAAGTCAGGAAACCACCCCTGGTGCCAGAAATTCAGCCCCCCTACCCCTAAGCCTGCTCAGGTCTTGTCTGTGCCAATGTGGCTCATGCTGAACTGAGCTCTGCTCCCAACATGACATGATAGGCACTTCCTGTTCACCCTCTAGGCCATCTTGGGCTGAAGATTTGCTTCACTCTGTCATTTTATGAGTTCTGTAGCTCCAGAATTTGTTTAGAGTCATTTTTACAGGTATTTGGCTGGGCTTGCAGGGAGAGATCTAGAAGTTCTTGTTTCTAGTCTGCCTTCTTGACTCCACCCCTAAAAATGACAATTCCACCTAAATTGATCTACTCATTCAGTGCCATCCTAATTAAATTATTTTAAGATTGTACTATTGAGCTAGAAAAATAATAAGAAAATGCATTTAGGGCTCAGATTAAGTCTAACTGATATTCACTCTGGCCCACTTGTTAATACAAGTGTCATAAAACTGAAAGAACTCTGTGGTTGAATTCATTTGGGCAAGACCTATGTGTCCCTGTTTTGGTGTCCCAGGACCTCTAAATCTCAACAGACCTACAGAAGAACTAGAAAGACTTGTGATAACTTCATGGATCTGCTATTTTCATGGACTCTAAGGTTGTTCATTTTACAGATAAGGCAAGTGAGGCAAACAGAGTTGAGCGACTTGCCCAGAGTCACATAGTGAGTGTCTGAGAGCAGATTTGAATTCAGGAAGATAGGTCTTCCTGACTCCAGGACCAGGGCCCTGTGCACTGCACCACCAAGCTGCCTAAAGAGAATTCATACAAGTACATAAGAAGAGCTTACTGGATTTCAAAGAAACCTGGAATGACATGTATGAACTAATGCAAAGTGAAATGAGTGGAACCAATAGAACATTGTACACAATAACAGTAACATTATGTGATTATCAGCTAAGAATGCTTAAGCTCTTCTCAGCAATACAATGATCCAAGACAATTAAAAACGACTCATGACGAAAAATGCTGTCCACCTCCACATAAAGAACTTATGGAGTCTGAATACAGATCAAAGTATACTATTTTCACTTTACTTTTTCAGGTTTTTTTTCTTTTTGTTCTGTTTTTTCTTTCACAACATGACTAATATAGAAATATGATTGCATACATAACATATATCAAATGGTTTATCATTTTAAAAAGAAGGGAAGAAAAATTTGGCACTCAAAATTTTATAGAACTTGATGTTAAAAATTGCCTTTACATATAATTGGAAAAAAAATTTTAAATAGAGCATACTAGATAAATGATCATAACAAGGTGAAAAATCTTCAAGAGAAGATATACAAACTATTCTCAACAATGTGAAAAATGCTTTTTGTGTGTTGAACTCAACCAAACATATTAGAAGCCTTTCTTATTTTCTTCTGACATTGGGAGTATGCCAGTGGATCATTCACTTACCAAGAGTTTGAACTCATAAGAGAATAGTCCTATCATTACCAAGTCATGGTTTAAAATATTAAAAGACCAAAAGCAAGAATGAGATATTTTTAAGAGACTTGAAAAGAACTAAGGGGCTTGATTCAAATGACCTGGGTTCTAAGTCTACTTCTGTTAACTATCTATGTGCTGTCATACAAGTCCCTTCACATACTTTCCACCCACTGTCCATGCTCAACTTTCCTTACCTGTAAAATAAAAGTATTGGAATAGTTGGCTTCTGACCAGCTACTCTGACTTCCTCCTTCTAAAAGAGAAGGAATGGTGATCCAGAAGATGGAAGTGTAAGAAAACAACATAGTGTGGTAGAAAGAGCAATGAATGTAGAATCAAAAGACCTGGGTTCAAATCTAGATTCCAACCCTTACTATCTATTTGGTTCAGGCCAAGAAGCTTGAAATCCCTGGACCTTAATTTGCCTGTCTATAAAAGGGGAACAATAATGTTTGTATTACTACTTCTGCCTCCCCAAACTGCTATAAGGAAAGTGCTTCTTATAACTTCAGGTTATTAAAACTGTAAGAAATGTGTAACATTGACTAAAAAATGCATTTAGTAGAACAAAATGTCAAGAATATCAAGGGAATTAATGAAAAAAATATATAAAGAAAAAGGTCTAACAGTGCCAGGTTCTTAAACTGTATTATAAGGCAATAATTCTCAAAACTTTCTAGTCCTGGCTAAGAAATGGAAAGGTGGATTAGTGAAACAGAGTAAATTTAACTGACAATAGAACTGAATTCCCTGAAATCAGATTAGCTCAAATTAGAAAACTATGACAACAAATATTAAAGGTGGAGAGAGAGAGGGAGAGAGAGAGAGAGAGAGAGAGAGAGAGAGAGAGAGAGAGAGAGAGAGAGAGAGAGAGAGAGAGAGACTTAGAGACAACTTGTACCTTAATACACAGCCTTATTAGTCACTTGGAAGGCTTGTTTGGAAGAGTCAGAGACTCAGTTATGAGGGAGGCAAGAATTATAAGAATCATATATTAATTCCATTGCTACTATTCTGCAACATAAAGGAGAAAAGTTGGTGACTTCATACTTAGAGTAATGTTATAGGAAAAATATCTCTTCTCTGTGTTCAAGGGGTGGGTAATTGCTGCCAAATGCATATTTGCCACAATGCAGAAAATACAAAAGCAAAAACCTAGATTTTATTATTATGTTCAAGTATAGGTTCAGGCCTCAGAAAAAACCTGAACAAACGTTCTAACAAGGTTTCTTACAGGCAAAATTATATTGGAGAAATAATTCTTTTACATGTTGAAATCTTATACATTTCTCTTGGGCCATAAAAGTTGTGTTCATCTTGTGTTGCCAAAGAAGACCATGCCATCAGAGAAATGAAAGACGAACACAACAATCTGAGACTATAAAAGTTAAAGAAAAGATAGAGCTGTATTATTTTCAATGTTATAAAAGTTGAACAAATCTAGTTAGAAAGAGTTATGATCTCATAAATCTTCCATGATTCCAAACAAATCTCCTCAATCCAACTCTAAAAGTAAACTAAATCAGATTACAGATTAAAGTACCTTTAGTGAATTTATAATTTGGCTGACTGAGGGTGAGGATTTACATGCCAGCAAGGAATCAGGGACTACTGAGATTCTTCCTTGGGCTTCTTAACTAAGAAATGTTCAAGGCTCTAAGTAAGTTTTCATATCCCATGGAATAGATTTGGCCAGGTGAGCTTAATTTGCAGGAGGAATGGCTTTGAGTCCCAAAGAATAACAGAAAATTTTTAAAAATTCCATAAGAGTAGGCATTCATTTACCAAGATTGCAGCATAGAGGTGTACTGGAGACTAAGAAAAATTGACTTGATTGGGCTCTAGCAAGCATGAAGAAATATAATGCATAACTCTAATCTGCACAACAGTATCTCTGCTTTGCAGACAAAGTACTGCTGGAGCATATGAACATAGAAAAATTTCCTCCTGATAAAAAACTCAACCTCTACTGGCCCAGAATCCTCTTCTCCAATATGGGCAACAGAAGCAAAAGAAGAGAAATTTGTATTAATGCCACACATCAATTAAGAGTAAAGGGCCAAAGATGATGAAAATGAGAGAGGTATAAAGTATTGTTTTGTGAAGGCCATTTTAATGAAGAGCAGTTAATGATGAAAAGGGCAGAAAAAGTGTTTTTGTATAAAGGAAGAAATTGATATCAATTTTCTAATGATGTGGGATGTTACCATTGTTAAGGATGTATATTTTGATCCCTGAATAAACCTTAAACGTAAAATCCCTTTTTGGGAGCTCCACATGATTTCAGGGCTTACTTGATTCTGTTTTCTCCCCTCTTTAGCTGAGTCTATTAACTTTAACTGAGTCTCCTATATTTTAGGTGACTTTGAAATTTTATTTGATTAGCCTTGCAATGGCTATCAATCAGAGGAATCAGCTGGAGAAATCTGAAGTATTCTTGGACATGGCACAGAGGAAATTTGCCTGGATTTTTAAAAGGGGATTATCAATGGTTTGTGGTTCAGTCATTCACTCACGTTTGACTCCTTGTGACCCTGTCCCCTCAGATCAGAGCACACTGGGCCCTTCTGACACGAAGGACTCATTAATGATACAGCGACCCTTAAAGAAATTTGGGTACGTCATGTATAGAAATAGATACCTGTGATTTTGTCTGAACTTTAGATTCTTTCTTTTTTACGTTATTTCATTTTTTCCCCAATTACAAATAAAAACAATTTTAGCATGTTTTTAAAAATTATGATTCCCAAATTCTCTCCCTCCTCCCATGTCTTCTTCACAGAGAAGGCAAGCAATTTGATATAAGGTATATATGTGTAGTAATGCAAAACATATTTCCATATTAGTTATGTTGTAAAAGAAAACATAGACCAAAAAAGTAAAAAATAAATGCTTTAATCTGCATTCAGACTCTATTAGTTCTTTCTCTGGAGATGGATAGCATTTTTCATTGTAAGTCCTTCTGAATTGTCTTGGACTATTGCATTACTGAGAATAATTAAGCTATTCATAGTTAATCTTCATACAATATTGCTGTTATTGTTTTCTCCTGGTTCTTCTCACTTCACTTTGAATCAGTTCATGTAAGGCTTTACAGAATTTTCTGAGAGAATCCTGTTCATCATTTCTTATAGTCCAATAATATTCCATGACAATAATATTCTATAACTTGCTCAGCCACTCCTCAATTGATGAACATCCCCTCAGTTTCTAGTTTTTTGCCACCAGAAAAGAGCTGCTATAAATATTTTTATACATTCCATTTTGTATTTTATCTCTTTGAGATACAGACCTAGTAGTGGCACTGCTGAGTCAAAAGGTATGCATGATTTTATACTCCTTTGCATATAGTTTCAAATTATTCTTCTGAATAGTTGAATTAGCCTACAACTGCACCAACAATGCATTAGTGTCTCAATTTTCCCATATCCTCTCTAACATTTGGCATTTTCTTTTCCTGTCATATTAACCAATAAAACATGTGTGAGGTGGTACCTCTGAATTGTTTTGATTTGCATTTGTCTAATCAATATTGATTGAGAGCATTTTTTCATGCTATCAATAGTTCTGATTACTTCCTCCTCCACGTGGTGGTTCTCCAAGCTGGGCTCTGTTGGTTCCTCTGGCCATGCCAAAGCATGTGCCAGTCCTGGTGTTGACTCTTGCCTGCTGCACCATCCTGGGACTCAGGATCTCTTGCTGGTTTGTTGATATGGGGCTTGCCACTGACTTGCCAGAACACTTCCTGTCCTATACTGCTCCTCTTCCAGTGGAGCTAGAGGGACCTTTCCTGTTAATCTTCCAAGCCTCCTGGCTAAAAGTCTACTACACCCTGTCTTTCTGCTGACTCTTTTGGAGGATTTTTCCTGGGACAATATTTTCTTGGTTTTTAGAGGTCAACAAGGGAGAGTGAGAGTGACTTACTTCTTACTCCACTATGTTGACTCTGGGAAGTTGGTAAAATTTCTTTTATGACTGGAGGATGGGTTAGAGCGAGGAGACACTTGTGATGGGCTGATCCACAAAGTTGAGTATTTCCTGCTTGAGGTGGTGAGAACCTGCTCTAGAGTGGTAACAGTATCAGAGGAGAGAGGGAGTTGTATTTAAGAAATGTTCCAAAGTTGAAATTGACAGACATTGGCAACAGTTTGGCTATGACAGGGTGAGGGTGGAGAGAATATTGAGGAGTCTGGAAAGTCTCCTAGGTTGCTAGCTGGGGAAACTGGAAGATGGCTCTGTCCTCTACATTAACAGGGAAGTTAGGAGGGGGAGAGTTTTAGGGGAAAAGATAAGTTCAGATAATAAATAAAATAATTAACTGTCGAGTTTTGGATAACTAGAGAACATCTAAGTTGAAATGTTCGGAAATGTGAAAGTAGACCTCAGCAGAGAATTGGGGACAGGAAAGGGAGATTTCAGAATCATCATCTAGAGATGTAAGTATATACTGTATTTACTCATCTGTGAACATGTTGAACATGTAAACGTATTTGAAGCACAACTTGCCTTCCTACTTTTGAGATCTACCTGTTCATATCCTGAATGCACCTCACACATTTATATTAATTTCCTACATATCTTGCATATTAGACCTTATTAGAATATTAGACTTTTATGAAAGTTCAAAGATTTTCCCCCCTAGTTAAGGGCTTTTGGCAAATTTAAGAGCATCTATTAACCAACAAGCACTTATTAAGCTCCACATGCATCAGGCACATAACAGTCCCTGACATCAGTTTGTTAACCTCCAATGGTGGAAACATCGCCCCTATAAACTTACAAATGCAGGGAGAGGGACTGGACCTGTTATTTCAGTGACACAGGGAATTGTTGGAAGAGGAAACAATAATTTCCTAGGGCATGGAGAGGTTAAGTGACTTAAGAGGTTAAATGCTTAGGGTTACACTCAAATCTAGTGCTCTTCTCACTGTGCTCTAGAACCACTTTCACTGTACTGTGTCTCCTACAAAGATTAAAGTAAATAAAAGACAACGGGGAGTAGGGGAATTAGAAAAGCCCTGTGCAACAGGTAAGGCTTGATGTGAATTTTTGGAAAGAAAAAAAAATCCACTATATACTTTAAGATTTGGTGGTAAGAAGGGATTCCACTCCAGGCACAGGGGCAGTCTGTGCAAAAACACCGTAAGATGAAACCGAATGCGATGACAGACAGAACGTACACTCTTAGAGGCTGCTGGTACCACCCCGCCTGTATTTTGCATGAAGACAAGGAACCCCACATCGACGAGCTCCTCCTTCCAAGTCACTATTAAGCAGCCTGAAGTGAACTTTCCCCATCTTCAGAGTCTTCCTGAAGCTTTACATTTCCCAAGACTCCTCCCTAGCTCCGGGACCATCTTATTTTTGTCGCGCAGACCCAAGCCAACGAGTCCGCTGCCTGGGCCAGGGACAGGCACGTGCGACCTTCGTAGAAGGCCCAGCAGGGACAGAGGTGCAGGCAGCAAGCTCAGCCTCGCCCTCCGCCCTCCGCCCCCTCCCTTTCTCAGGAGGACGGTTCCCAGAAGCCTCCGCTCGGCCGCTCCTTCTCTTCCGCTCCCAGCTTGTGTGACGCGCGACGCTAGCTCGCCACGCTATGCTTTAGTCGAGGTCGCAGCGCCGCCCGGCGGTCTCCTTGGGTGTGGTAGAGCTGCCCGAAGGGGAAGACGGAGGCCAAGAGCGAGCGCGGACTGGGCAGTAGCGAGGTCTGCTTGCCACCGCGTGCCGACATGCGCTAGCGTAGTCGAGCGCAGGGGAGTCCGGGAATCGGCGGGGGCCGTGAAAGAAGAGCAAAGAAAAGGGAAGCAGGGACGACCGGGTGGGGAAGCGGCAGCGGCAGCAGCGGCGCGCGCGGAACGGGAGCTTTCGCCCTGCTCTTGTCCTGGGTAACCCCGCCGCCGCCTCCTTCCGGCGCGGCCCAGCTCGGGCAGCCCTTAGTGCTGGAGACCCGGCGGTCCCCGGAATACCTCGCGGCCGTGGAAGCGGAGGAGTCCATGTTGGGGAACTTGGTGACCGAGTGACGGTGACCGGGAGACTTGTGCGGAGGAAACAGCCCAGCCTCCCCGCTGCGAGCGGGAGCCTCGTCTGCAGCTAAGGTAAACATCGGGCTCGCGGGAGAGGGTAGGTTGGGGGAGGGAAGGGGAAGGAAGAGTCCGAGCCTCTCGGAAGGCCCCGGGATCTGCGGGTGCTCGGCGGAGGAGGAGGGAAAGAGGAATTAGAAAGCTGATTGGGGGCGGGGGCAAAGTTTGGGCACCACGCGCGGCCCGCTGGGCACCTTGCTGCTGGAGAAAAGTTGGACCTTTTCTTTCTCGTCTTCTCTTCTCCCCCACCGGGGAGGCTGTAAGCTTCCCTGCAGGGAGGCAGAGTCAGTCTGGCACCCCAGTTCCATTTCCTTCTTGGGGCCTACTCTCCCCCTACCGCCTCCCCAAGCTTGCAGAGTTAGTGGCTGGGGGCGGGGGGGATGAAGAAGAAGCGGGTGCAAAGCCAGACCCCCTTCATTTCATGGCCTTCCGTGCAACCTGACCCTAGTTCTGTGCTTGTTTGACTTGGGGTCTTTCAAGGCTGCATTCATCGATATTTTCCCAGTTTTCTTGAGAAACCAAACTTTAAGCTGTGACCTTTCCATGTGGGTAAGGAACTTTTGAGCATCAGTGCGTATTTCCCTTCCTTTCATTCTCCCCCCACCCCCACCCCCAGCTGCTGCCTAGCTGATTCATTGCTGTGATAACAAAAGGTCCAGATTGCTAAACTTAGTGGGATCCCTGTACCCCGCTCCCCCTCCAAACTGGAAGCCTTATCCTTCTTTTATGAAAGAAAAAGGAACCTCTCATCTCTTGTTTTTTGCCATGATAAATTTTCTCTAAAATAGCCTTTTAAATGTAAATTTCTGAATTGGATTGATTGTTGAATACATTACAGAATTAAATATTTGGTTTTTTAAAGCTCATTAATTTGTATCTAAATCAGTATAGATTATTTTTCAAGGTTGTGACCAAGCCATTATTTATGTTATGCAATTGGATCAGAGAAAATTTTTGAAATATGACAGTGATTTGTTAAAGCCAACAACATTACAAACAAAAAACATAAGAGCAAAATGAAATTGATCTCTTTTGGAGGTTGTAAACACGTTAAAGAGCTTATGGTTCAGTTGTGAATTTCCAGTGATAAGTTTTTTTGCATGCAAAAAAACCGTGAAAATTTTGAATGGATTTCAGACTTGTAATTTTATTTTTCTTTTGCATGAGTCAGAGTGTTTCTTTTCACAAACCTACGAATAAAGATTTTTAATATCGAAAATCCTTTGTGAACTTTAAAGCTGTATTGTAACTGAAGAGAGAGGCAAGTAATTTTTTTTAATTTCAAAAAAGATATATATTAATACAAATCTCAATAAGTGAATATTGGAAGCCAAAGTATCTCATCTTATATTTAATGATTTCTGATTCTTGATAATTTTATATAAACTTTTTTTTTTAGTTCAGCAACTTAATTGTCTTTTGAATTATCCTTCTGATAGATTCAGCATTTGTTAGCATTTTCTATTGGAATATTTTACATTTGTCAAATAGTTTTACTATTCCTGAAAAAGTTGATTTAGTTGGTAGGGAAGGAGGGTGAAACTGTTGATTAAATGACATGTGAATCTATGGCATTTTTTTGTTGTTGTTATGCTTCCTTTTATCATCGGCAATATAAAGAAATTGAGAGAACCATCACGTGAGTCTAATTTCAGCTAAAAATCAGTTACATTGAAAATATTTTAACAATCATGGTATTGTCCTTGCATTTCAGAGAGTGACTTTTCTTGATGATCTCAGTGAATTTGACTATGTAAAATTGTTCTAAGATTTAAACTTAAATTATGTTGGTAGACTATGAATAGAAGACAGTCACAGATTTGACAGTTGGAAAGGAACTCAGTGGCTTTCTAGTCCAACTAACATGTAAAAGAAATCCACACTATAATGTCTGAGAAGTGGTCATCCATTCTCTTCTTGGAGTGGGGGGAACCCACCACATTTCCATGTAACTCCTTCCAGTTTTATACAGCTCTAATTGTTAGAACGTTTTTCCTACAGTAAAGCTTAAGTTTGACTCTTCATAACTTCCACCTATTTGTCTCATGACCAAATAGAAAAAAATCTGACATCTCCCCCGCAAATGTTTCACATAAGTTATTATGTTCCTCCTAAGTATCCTTTTCTTCTTACCCTGTCCACTGTAAGTTCACTAGGGCAAGTAGTTCTCTTATTCTCCTTTCTTTATTCTCCTAAGATACTATCTTGTTACTATGTTTTGAATAGAGTAAGTCAGTCATCTCCAACTGATTTCATCCATAAATAAGTTCATCAAGAATTCATAACCCCATTGGAAGGATTTAAAAATAAATGTCAATTTCAATTCTTTATGAAATGTCCAAAAGGGAATTAGATTCAGTAGTATCTATTCAAATTTCTAAAGCTCTAATTTCTTCACAGTAACTTGGAGAGGTTTAGTATAAACAAAATAGAAGTGGCAAGTCAGGTATAACTGGGAGAAATGAAATCTTAAAGTATTCACTGAGGAAACTGTTTGAATTTCATCTCTACCCTCAAATAGATTCAGTTGTATTGTAAGCAGGATCAAACTGAATGCTTTTGGGGCTTAGGGTAATGAGGTGGAGGAATATGAAGTCAGAGCATGTGGAGCAAAGGACATGGCAGGTGAGTCTACTACTTATATCTGACAGAGCTCTTGTATACTGTTATGGGGCACCATTTTTTAACTCAGTCTAATCCCTATGGCCTTCTAGTTTGTTTTTCTTCTGTTCTAAAACATAGTCTCCTATAAATAAAAAATATCCGTGAAGGAAAAAAATGGGCTAAAAAATGGGCTCAGCATGAAGAAGCATAAGCCTAGTTTTTATCCTTTATTGTCTGAATAACATACTCGTTGTTTAGGATACCTGGGTTTGAATGCTCTTTTCATTCTAGTGGTGCAAATCACTTAAATCTCTCAGCCTTACTTTTTTCTTCTGTAAAATAAGGTTAATTACTCACTTTATAGTTTTGTTGTGAAGAAAATACTTTAACAGACTTAAACTATTATATAAATGATTCTTGATTTTTATGATTGAACATTTGTTATGGTATTTCATCATCAAAATCCTACTTGTGGAGGTAGCCACACTGATGAAATCCTGTATCCCTAAAATAGAGAAGTATTAATTAAGTTACCAGACTATCTTATATTTTATTGTCCCAATTTTAAAGGTGAGACAATCTAGAGTAATTTAACTTATGGATAGAAACTTAATTTTTTGGCCTGGATCATAAGAAGAGAAACTGTGGATTGTAGAATCTTGCATCTAAAAATTACCATGTATTTATGGAGCTGGTTGCATATGTATAGAGGGCTGGTTTTGGAGTCAGGGAGACCTGGATTTAAGTCTAGACTTATAGATCAGTTGTGTAACCATGGACAAGTGACTTCAGTTTTCAGTTTGCCATAGCAATGGCAAATTACAGGGCACCAATCTGCTTTGGTGGAAGGAATTTCCAACATGGCAGTTCCCAACATGAATGAAATTAGATTGGGACTCCCCTCGCAAAAAGTACACATTGTATCCCTTCAATAGAATGTCAGCTTCTTGACAGAAGGGACTTTTATTTTTGTGTTTGTATTTTTAGTGCTTTACACATAGTAGGTGTGTTGAATTCCTGAAATGTGATTGAAGATTCCCAGAACATTAGATGTGTTTGTATTCAAATTTAAAGTACAAAAATTTGGCTTAAAACTATGTAGATGTTTTGGATTTATGGATTTGATTCTTTTTTTTTTTTTGATTTGGTTCCCTGAGGTTACTTCCAGTTTTGAAGTTCAGTGAAATTTAAAGGAAGATAGATTTAGGCTCAGTTTCTGACAATTTGAGTTCTCCAATAATGGGATGAGTCAATATGTCTCAATAAAGCATATTATATCTACTCTGTGCCAGGGGGATACAAGAATTAAAGGGAAATAATTAAAATATATATGGAGCAGCTAAATGCAGGATAGTTTGAGAAGGGTGGCGCTCTTAGTTGGGGGATGTGGAAAAACATGAAGAAGAAGGTGCTTCAACTATGTCTTAAAGAAGGAGAGAGGTAGAAGGTAGGGATAAGGAGGGCCTGCGTTCTACACAGTGGGGATGTCCAGTACAAATGCTTTGAGAGAGGAAATAGAGTGTCATGTGTGGAACAGAAAAGGCTTAGTTAAAGTAGATCTCAGGGTAGAAATAGGAAAATTTCCTGTGAGGTTGACAAGAGAACTTGGAGTTAGTTTGTGTAGGGCTTTAAAAAATAAACACAGAAGTTTATATTTTATCCTTGAGATGATAGGAAACCACTGGAGTTGATCTGAGTAGGGGAATCATAGGATCTGATATATGTTTAAGCAAAATTACCTTTTCAATAGTAGTTGGATTGTAGTAGTAAGAAACTTGGGGATCAGAAGACTGATAAGGAACTGTTATAATAATGTAGGTGACAAGTGATGAGGGCTTGATTGAGCTAAGCTCTGTGAATGAAAAGAAAGGGTTATGCAAGAGATGCTGTGGGACTCAAAATGTCAATATTTGGCACGTGTGGCTCAGGAGGGAGATTAAAGAATTCAGGATAATGGTAGGAAATTGGAATGATAGTAGTGCCTTTGACTGAAATATGGAAGAAATAAGCTGCTAGAATTAGGCAAGCAGGTGGGTAATTAATTTGTCAAAGATATCTAAGTATTTCCTGTGTTGGGAAGGAGCTTGGATTAAGTGACCCTTGAGTTGCTTTCAAAATGTAAGACTGTGTGGTTCTGTATTAATATAGATGGGTTACAGTCAAAGATGTTACTGAATGCATGAGTGTCAAATGTAGAATTAAAATTGTAGATTTTTTTAGTGTGCCTATTTCTTTTGCTATAGATCAATACTGACTTGTTTGATTAGTGAAATTTAGGGGAGGAAATGAGACTTCAAATTAGACTAGCAGGGTTTTATCTAGGTAGATTCATTAAAAAACTTGTCACTTGCTAAAGCATAAAATATTAAAGAAATATAAAACTAAAGAAAAACAAAATATTAAACTTTGGTTTTGTGAGGAGAAAATCATGCACAATCGATTTAATTTGCTTTTGTAATAAAATGATGTCATATAGATTGTTTAATTATTTATTTTTTTTTAGTTTACAACATTCAGTTCATAAACTTTAGAGTTTTAAATTTTTTCCCTTTCCCCTTCCCCAAGACAACGTGCAATCTGATATAGGCTCTACATATACATTCATATTAAACATATTTTCACATTAGCCATGTTGCAAAGAATTATAACCTATGGAATGAACTATGAGAAAGAAGAAACAAAACAAAAAGAGAGCAAATAGTATGCTTCGATCTGCATTCAGACTCCATAAATCTTTCTCTGGATGTGGACAGCATTTTCCATCATGAGCCTTTTGGAGTTGTCTTAGAACTTTGCATTTGCTGAGAAGAGCCAAGTCTGTCAAGGTTAGTCATTGAACAATGTGGCTATAACTGTGTACAATGTTGGCTCTGCTCCCCTCACTCAGCATCAGTTCATATAAATCTTTCCAGGTTTTTCTGAAGTCCACCTACTCATCATTTATTATAGCACAATAGTATTCCATTACATTTATATACCACAACTTGTTCAGCCATTCTCCAATTGATGGGCATCCCCTCAATTTCTAATTCTTTGCTACCACAAAAAGGGCTGCTTTAAATATTTTTGTACATGTGGGTTCTTTTCCCATTTTTGATCTCTTTGGGATACAGCCCTGGAAGTGCTATTGTTGGGTCAAAAGTTATGGACATTTTTATAGCTCTTTGGGCATAATTCCAAATTGCTCTCCAAAATGGTTGGATCAGTTCACAGTTCAACCACAATGCATTAGTGTTCCAATTTTCCCACATCTTCTCCTGCATTTATCATTTTCCTGTTTTGTCATGTTAGCCAGTCTGACAGGTGTGATGTGGTACTAAGAGTTGTTTTGATTTGCATTTTTCTAATCAGTAGTGATTTAGAGCATTTTTTCATGTAACTGTATATATCTTTAATTTCTTCTTTTTGAAAACTGCCTGTTCATATTCTCTGACAGTTTATCAATTGGAGAATGACTTGTATTCTTATAAATTTGACTTAGTTCTCTATGTAATTTAGAAATGAGGCCTTTATGAGGGGCACTGATTGTAAAAATTCTTTCCCAGTTTTCTGCTTTCCTCCTAATATTGGTTACATTGACTTTGTATAAAAATTTTTCAATTTAGTGTGATCAAAATTATCCATTCTCCATCATCATGTAGATTATTAAATTTCCATTTTTCTTGATTTTGGGGAAAATTCTGATTCTTTCTCCCACTTAGTATTCAGAGGAAGTATATTCTAGTTAAGAGGGTGATCAGCTGCCTTGAAGGCTAGATCTTAATATCAATAGTATAATATTAATTGGAGGGCATCATATTAACTAATCTTTTCGTAGGGGTTGATGCTAGCATAACTTGTCAAGCATTTTTATTCTCTTACCTCTTCACCTGTTTTCAGCCTGACTTCCAAACATGTCACGCAACTGCAACTACTCCCTACATTTTACACTTAAGTGTATCACCTTGTGATAGCAGGTGGGTAGCTTTCTTCCCCATCTGTCCTCCTGACACATAGTTTCCACTCCTGTGTCCCCTCTTGTCCCCTCATCCAGATCCATATCTTGGTTCTATCTCTTCTTTCCTTTTGAACCCCTTTTCCCTATTCCTTCTTTGAATTGTGTTTGTTTTGGTTATGCCTAGTCCCTCTCTAGATTTATTATCCCTTTTATTCTTCCCTTTCTTTTCTCTCTGTTTCTTCTTGTTGTCCTGTTGAATTGAATGTCTTTCTGCATCAAGCACTTTGTGTGTGTGCATTTGTGTGTTCTATTCTCCTTTCACCAGTTAAGATGAAGTTGAGGTTCAGGTGACTTCCAATCTTCTCACCCCTCCTCATTTGTACTTGCACCTCTGATTATCTGAGATAAGTTCTCCTATTCCATTCCTCTCCTTTTCATCTCTAGTATTTCCTTTTCCTACCTCCCTTTTCTTAAGATCATCAAGACATAACAAAAATTTCTGACTCTCCATTTTATTTGACTCCTATATGATCCTTCCAACTTTAGGTTTTTAGGGGATGATTATTTCACCCCTCTCCTCATTAGAATGCAAACTCTTTACTCTTAACTCTTTTATGATTGCTTAATTGTATTTATCTTTTTATGTTTCTTTTTACTCCTGTGTATTTCTGTTCTATTTTTTTCAACAGGAATATTAGGAAATCCTTAATTTCATTAAAGGTTCATGTTTTTTTCCAATAGGATTATACTTAGTTTGGCTGGGGAAATTATTTTTGGTTGTAAGCCAACAAGCCTAGATCTTCTGTGTTGTGGAATATCGTATTCCATGCTCTCTGAAGTAGCTGTGAAATCTGTGTGATCCTGACTGGTTCCTGGGAGAGACTTGAGGAAGGGCCAACCAGCAGGCTACCTTAATTTGAGTCCAGAAGTATGATGGTGAGGGACTGCATAGGGTCATGGCATTGTCTGAGGAAAGAAGAGGGAATGGAGTGTATAGGAGAGATGATATGAAGGTAGTAACAGTTTGGACAACTGTTTGGATATGGGAGGATGACAGAGTGAGGAGTTGAGGATAGCAACATAGGTGGGAGGATTGTGGTAACTCCAATAGACAGGAAGGGAAAAGATGAGTTCTCATTTTGATGTGTTAAATACTTAGTATTTTGATTCTCTCTCTCTCTCAGTCCACTGAACTCCAAACCATAAAAAAAAAAAAAAATAAACAAACCCCAAAACAAAAACAATACACATTTGCTCAGGTTTGAAGCTGCAACTTTGTAACCATGTCAGTTTCTGTTTGCTGTAACCAGGCCTCTTGCTCATCTCTGTCCACACTGCCAAACTTAACATTATAGTCCATTGCTTTCCTTCTACAGAAAGCAAAGCTGCTTGCTTCTTGGTTATTGGTTTCCCTTTTCTGGATTCCCTACCTTCTCCCTACCAAATTGTGCACTTTCTCTCCTCATGAAAATGCAGTTTTCTAAACATCCAGGATATAATATACAATTATAGATTGAGAGCTAAGAGAGACTCGAAAGGTAGATCGTTTGATGAAATACTCCTTTCATGTGACAAGCCTCTCTACTCCCCACCCATCTTCCCTATACCTTCTCTGCATTCTACCCCCCTCAAAAAATTCTTTTCTCAAATGGGACTTGGCAGCTGTGTAGAAATAGGAGGTTAGGAAGAAGGAACAATTAAACATCTTAAGGTTAAACTTTACTGTCTTTACCCACAGTTTGCTCATTTTCAATTAAACTTATAACACTTTGTATACAAGAGAACTGTAGTGGGTGCTGATGAAGAGAAAAAGATTAAATTTGATGTATTCCTAGCTCTCATGGAACTCAAAATTTAGTAGGGTGACACAAACACAGCCAAACTAACGTGGCCAAACAAACACAGTATAAAACAATAGGAAATCATAGCATCATAGATCTAACTCTGGAAAGCACCTCAAAGTCCTATCCTCTCAAAGTCCAAAGAAATTCATTGGCTTTGTTACACATGTCTGAGCTCAAGATCTCTGATTCCAGACCCAGCACCTACCATTTTATCATCTTGAATGCTCCATCATTTTCTTCCATTAAAATTAGTGGAAATAAAGTTTTGCTATAGTTTTTTTTTAATAGGATTATTTGAATATTTTGTGTTTCTTTCTACTATTCAGTTCTGTTCCATTTGGCTTTTCTTTAAGCCTCTTCTGAAATCATCTATTCTCACAAAATAAAGAATTATTTGAAATGAGAGCAGTCTTATGGTTAATTACCCCCACAAATATCACTTGAAAGCATTGTGAACTATAATCTGCTTAGCCTATATCCCAATACTAAAATGTCTATGAACAGCAAATTCTATAATTAAGCTACTATCTTCAATAAATAGGGATTGCTCCTTCCTGATAAGGGACATATAAAATAAATAAGATTATTTAAAATGTAAGAAAAATACAAAAAACATACTTTAAATTTGCGAGGCTTAACCAAATAAGGTATACAGAAGTCTACAAGCTTTTAAATTTAAATTTACACCTAATTTTTAGAGCTTTTGTTTCCTTTCAAAAGAAATCAGTCATTTTTCTTTCACAGCTTTAAACTTTCTACACTCAACTATTTGTTCCATATCACCCCCACATTGAAATTTGTCATTCCTAAACAGTTTTAGATAGATTATTATTACCAAGTTATTTGTAAATGAAACTTTTGGTTATAATATATGTAAAATTTCCATAAAACAGGTTTTTCAAAACATCAGTTTTTTTCTTCATTTTTTCCTTCATTTTATTAAATGGGATTTTTTTTGAAAAACAGAATTTATCAAAATTTATTAACACTGAGGTTTCCTTTAAGTTTTGTTTAAGATGTTTGAATACTCAAAGCTACAATAATTACAATATCACATACACTTGATCAAGCAAAGAGTCTAAATAAATGAATGATCTTCTTTTAAGTGTTCTTATAAGGAAGAGAAAATCAAAAAGAGAAGTCCAAGAGGATTTGAAAAATCTAAGCCCTCAGAAGTCACTTTTCAGTTTTTCAGTATTGTCAGCTATAATGTGGAAGTAATCTTTTGTATTGGTAATCATATTCTCCATATCTACCAGTCATAGTCTTCATATTTATCTTATGTCTTGATCTTAACTAAGAGTACTGTTTGCTCCCACCTCTTCCACTGAGTAGGTCTTGCCATATAAGAATCCCATGGGGTTGTGGTGGTATGCTCTCTTAGTGATGGAATGACTTAGGTTTCTTTCTACTATTCAGTTCTGTTCCATTTGGCTTTTCTTTAAGCCTCTTCTGAAATCATCTATTCTCACAAAATAAAGGCAAATCCTTGGGATCATTCAATTTATTTATCATATATCACACTGACACCATTAAAAGGACCAGAACAGGAATATGCCTTCCAAAGACTTAATTTCCTTTTATAGAAACTGAAACATGTTTTGTAATCTGGATTAGCTCTATTGCCTCTATGTCTTCTGGTAGACACTGACTAGTGACTGTGGCTTTTAGAGAGATGATACTTTTTTTTTTTTGCATATGACCTATTTTGTGATTGTCTCCCATAAGAATGAGTGTCCTGGATTGAATGTAGCATCTGTGACAATGTCTCCTTGACCTCTACTGGGATTTTGATCTTGATTAAAAGGATGATTTGGAATATTTTGAAGCCTTTGGTAGACCATGACTTTTTCTTGGATTGTACTTGAGTAAGACTCCCTGCTGGAAATTTTAGCTTACACTGAAACTGTCTCCCCTTCAAAATTGTTCTCAGTCTTATTCATGGTGGGTAGGCTTTTCCCACTGGAGCTTAATGAAAAACAAGGCTGAACTGGAGTGAGGTTAGAGATGGTAGTAATACGCCAATCTATTTTACGTATCTGCTGGCTCCCGGGCTTAGGCAAAATGACAACTATCTTCTACAAGGGTTTTAACATTATGGACAGTTTTGTCTTACGTATTTTGTCCATTATGTGAGGGACAGGTCCATATATAAATTGCATATATAAAAATAAAACTCCTGACTATCTGGAACTCTCAAAGTCATTGCAGCTAATCATCTTTTAAAAATGTATTACATTACCTCATTACGTAGAAGATACTGATTATTGGCAAGTGTTAAACTAAAAGGGAGAGGCCACATGTTGTAGTGGATAGAATGCTGGATTTAGAGATCACAAGACCTGGGTTCATATCCTACTTCTGACATTTTACTAGGTGTGTAACAACAAACAAATCAGTTAACTCTGTGGCCCTTGGTTTCTTTCCTCATTGAAGGGTTTTAACTAGACGATTTCTCAGTTCACATCTACTTCTATAACATAGGACTGCCAAAGGTGTCTATGACACACATAGAAGTTAAGACCCCCTGTTCTTTAGTATCCCATTGTTTGAAATGACTTTATCCAATATCCTCATCTACTTCTGTTTCTTAACTTCTCTTCTGACCTCCATTCTCACATCTCCAATTGCCTGTTAGATATCTTAAACTGTAGACTTCTTGAACTCAACATGTCTAAAACTGAATTCATTGTCTTTTCCCCAAAACTGTCCTCCATTTCAAATTTCCTGTTTGTTGGAGGACACCTCAGCCGTCCATTACCTAAGCTTGCAATCTAAGTGTCCTCAAGTTCTCACTCTCCCATATCCCTACCTTTATAACATCTGTTCTTTTCACTGTGTCCCCTTCTCTTCTGACAACTGCTATCACCATGGTTCAAGCCCTCAATAAGTCATGCTTGGATTCGTCTCTTCCCACTCCAGTCTCTCTTCCACTCAGCTACCAGTTCTTCTCCAGCCAAGACTGGAAGGTCTGTAAGCCTCCCTCTCTCCCTATTCCCTTCTGGCCCTACAGTTGGGGTTGCTCTCCAAGTACCTTGGAGGTGCTTTTTGTGCCTGACCTCTCAGGTCCCATTAGGTCAGAAGCTAGGAGACTCTCACACTCAGCCTGATGCTGTCAGGTTTTTGGTCCAGTGTTATTTTTGAGGCTGTGAACCTGGGCACACTTTTCTGAAGAATGGAAGACAGGGCCAGAGACCTTGTTTGGAAGTGTATGCCCAATTCTTTCAATTCTCTCAGCACTAGGTAGTTGGAAAGGCTTCAGGTACTTTTTTGTGTGGGTTTTCTTTGTCTCAAGGCTTACTCCTAGATCCTCCGTTATGGTGAAGGGACTTCCAGCCCCCCACCCGTATAATGGGACAACTCTTTTCAATTCTCAAAAGTTTACCTTTGGGTTGTCTTTTACAAAATTGGAAAAAAAAATCCAGTTTCTCTAAAGAACTTAAAAAAAACAAACTGGTGTTCTTTTGCAACACTGTTTGGCCTTAGTATCACCTACAGGACCATGAAGCTTGGCCCATTTTGGAAACTTTACAATGATAATACTCTCTTACAATTAGAGTTACACTGTTGCTGAGAAGGAAAATGAATAGAAATTTCCTACATAATGGCCTTCATTGAGCTCTCTCGAAACCCCATTCTCAGAAAAGATTGTAAGATTAAGATGCTTGTGGCTTAGAGCCACCCCAAAAAAAAAACAATGGGGGTCAGTCAACTGGACATTTTGGATGATCCCCACAAAATACCCCCTAGAAGTAGCTGCTGTATCCACTAGTGACCCACGATGGGATTATCAAAAGAGTGAGGCTAGAGGAAGGAGAGAACATGTGGTAATTTGCCTGTTAGAAGGTTTAAAAATTGCATTTCAAACCTTTTCAAAAAGTTGGAGAAATTATTCAGGGAGAAAAGGAAAAACCCTGCCCTTTTTCAAGAAGCTATTAAGTATATGAATTTAGATCCTGACTCTATAGAAGGGGCAGCAATCCTTAGCATGTATTTCATTAATTAGCCTGCCCCAGACATTAGGAGGAAACTGGTTAATGGGACCCCAAACACCTCAGGAAATGACCTTTGGAGTCTTTAACAGCAGAGACTTAGTCAAAGCAGAGGAAAGAGAACAGAGGGAAAGGACTAGAGACAAAGACAGACCAGTGAAAGACCCAAAGAGTACCCCTCAATGGCACCCCCTCAGAGGAAGCCCAGCAACTTGGGGCAGTAGGGGAAACCTGCTTTTGATGCCACAAGGAGGGCCACTGGTCCACGGAGTGCCCCTCCAGGGAAGTCCTAGAGGGAGCCCTGTGGAACCGTGTCAATGTGACTAGGAGGGACTTTGGAGGAGGGATTGCCCCTCAGGTAAGAAAAGTGGTTGAGGTACCCTGTACCCTGTCTTCTCAAGACTCAGAACGACAGAGAGCCTGAGGCTTGGCAGCACTCCCACTTTCTCCATCTCTCTTGGAGCCCTGGGCAAAAATTGGGGCCAGAGGTAAGGTTACCCATTTTATCATGGCAACACTCTCTGTTTTAACTAATTACTCTGGCCCTACTTGCCCCTCAACCCAGCATGGGCATTGAAGGGGAAACTAAGGGATGTCTCCAGACATACCCCCTACCCAGCCTGCTTGAGGATCTGTTGTTTGAATACTACCTCCTTATGCTCTCCTCTTGTCCTGCCCTCTTGTTGGGAAGGGACCTGATGGTGAAATTGGGAAGCCAATTTTCTCTAGTTAAGCCTCCCATCTCCCTTTTGCCTTTGTTCACCAGACCTCTCCATGTGTCCCCAGAAGTGTGGGAGACAGTTGAACCAATTGTTTGAGACCAGAGAATTCCTGGGCAAGCTACTCATACCACCACAGCTGCTGTTCACCTCTGCGATTCTGAAGTGTTCCCCCATAGAAGTCAGTATCCAATTAAACCCCAGGCCTGTGAGGGACTGCAACCATTAATTGCTATTCAATGCCTTGACTTTCTCCCTCCAGTGTGGGGCCCTGACCAGGCTAAAGCTTTTGAAACTTAGAAAACTAAATTCACCACCACTCCAGCATTATCTCTACCCAATCTAGGAAAACTTTTCACTCTGTATGTTGATGAAAGAAAAGGACAAGTTTTGGGAGTCCTAACTCAGTCCTTAGGACCCAGGCCAGTTGCCTGTTTTGCAAAACAATTAGGCTCCCTGGCTGCTACAAGCCATTCTATTTGAGGTTGCCTCTGAACTTACACTTGACCAGCCCCTAGAAGTTCTGACTCCCCATCCAGTTTGGAATGTCCTGGAAGCAGAGGGCCACCAGTGGCTGGCTAGTCACTGGCTCATCAAATATCAAGCCTTGCTCTTAGGTATTTCTGACATAATTCTTTGTTTGTGCCATGTACTCCCAAACCCTGAAGTAGTGTGGTACAAAAGAACAAACAGTTAGGAGAGCTAGGTACACAGTAATAAATCTCCCCCACACCATAAAGGCCAAACCCCATGTCCCCTGGGACCTCTGCCCAGAAGGCAGATTTAATAGCACCCACCGGAGCACTAGACCTATAGGAAAATAAAAGAGTAAAAGTTTATACTGACTCAAAAAATGCTTTCCATGTTCTACACAAAAGCCCGTGGACCAATTTGGAAAAAAAGGGGATATCTGATAACAAAAAACTCTCCTATCAAACGTGCCCTTTTATGTTTTGGCCTTGCCATAGTCATCTTTAATTCTCTCCAGGGAAATTTCTTTTATGCCAGGGAAATTGTCTTTTTTCTATACTTCTTTTTTGTGCCTATTTGGTCCTTATGTGCTTAACCTCCTTTCCAGGTTTGTCTCCTCCGGGGTCCATGTCATCAATTTACAGATGACTGCTCAGGCTGTGTACCCCTGAATGGGACCCAGCAAAATAGAGATAGCTCTATACCCTTGCCAGCAGGAAGCAGTTTCAGAAGCCAACACCTTTCCCCCTTGCTCCAAAAGAATTTGGTTCCCATTTGTTTGAGGGGGGTAATGATGGGATACCAGCTCTGGAACCCCCCCTTGAACTGTCCTTGAATTTTCCCACTTGATCTGGCTTTCCCCTGAGGCCATAAACCTTTCATTATCTCTTTGTCCAGTTGCCTTTGGCTGCTTCTCATCCTTGATCCTATCAAAATACTCTTAACCTACCCTAGCCCTTCTTCATCTGTTACCTCCAGTTTGCTGCCATCTTCTTCCCACCCTCTCTAGACCCCTCCTCCAAGACTACTAGACCACCCCTAGGTACCTCCTACAACCTTTCTGTATATAAGGCCCATCCTGTTTCCATGAAGGTTCGCAGATTGCTTAAGAGTCTAACCAAAATGGCAGTTCTTTAATAAACTTTGTTTTACTTTGACTGAAAAAAAAAGACAAAAATCAAGATGAATTAGAATATATGCTGAACCATCCTTATGTTTTTGTAAATCTTTTACTTTTCAGTTTATTCCTACTTACTATGTTGACCTGAGGGTTTTCTCAGGTGTCTTGTTTCTCTTCTCTCTTGTTTGCTTGATTCTGTCTTCAGAAAGAGAAAGTTCAAATTATTTTTGTTTTGTTATTTAACCTGGGTAATCTTGGACTTTGAGCTGTTTTCTGTGTGATTGAGACTTTGACATGTTATCAGTGTTGCAAGTAGATATTCCCCACCCATAACCTCCACTGTTAACTAGAACCATTCATGTGGGGATATCAGACTTTCAAAGGAAAATAACAAAATTGCAGAAGACTTAGTAATTGATCTAAATGAAATTGTTGTTAGAAACAAGCTGGATACTGAAAGATATCAAGGAAAATTTATTAAAGCAGAGTTCAGAGGAATTGACTGCCCTTGGTCGGAAGGGAGATGAGCTATAGTTAGTTCAGGACAGATCCTCCCATCAGAAGATGGATTGGTTCATTCTCCATTAGGTCACCATTTTTTTCTACATACCTACTACATATCTCTTTGATATGCCTCCTCCCTCTTAACATATAAATTGTGCCTAATTTTGTGCTATCTCTCCCTCCTGTGTGGAGAAGTTAACATTCATGAGATTCATTAAGCAAGCACAGTGAAGAAAAACTTTCTCCAGGTCATTGACATCAACCTGGTCATTGACCAGGTTTAGGATTAGCCAGTTTAGGATGATTTCATGCTAGGCCCCCTTTATCAAGAACTTTGTGGTTTTCTGAAGGCCATTAACTGTCTCCTGATTGGTTGGACCCAACTGCAGTCTGCTAGCTTTTTTTTTAATCTAACTTGTTTTCAGTGACTTCCTCAACTAAGCAACTCTGTGGAAATGTAACTCTTTGCTGTCTCTCACACTGGTATTGCTATATAAAAATTATTACTTGGAATTTGTGATTATTTATAGGATATAACTATAGAATTCCAGTTTTTAAAAAAGAAAAACAGTTGTTTATCCAAGCCTCTTTGTTGCCTGCCCTTTTTATTATTTCGATATCCATTAATACTTCTTTTAGCTGACCAAGGGGGAAAATAAGAGGTAAAACTGAAGCTATTTAATTTTGTTCTCAGTTGGAAGCGCTTTACAATTTTTCTGAAGACCTTCACAATGGGAAGATTTTTGTTCTCCCTTTGTTGTGCTTGAGAATTTTATTTTTGTTGGGGCAGTTTTGTGACGGTAGAGAACAACAATTTTTAGTTTGGGATAGATGAAAATCACTGGCGCTCTTTTTTTCTCTTTTAGTTTTTTCATTTGAACAAGGAATTTCCATAGTGAGGTTGCCAGAGTAGTTGCAAAGTGAGTAGAGGGTGCTGAGAATCAGTTTTTAGATCATCAATAAACTTTAGTTTGACTGTTGATATTCTGAATGTGAACATCTTTTTTAATGAGCAGGTAGGGGAGATATGCTAGAGGAACTGAATCATATCTTGATACTCTTGCTGCTCCCCAAGTATGGGTCATGGGTACACCTTAGACAAAGAAAGGCATTGTCAGAGTGGTTTTTGTTATATGCTCAATGGCAACAAGAAGCATTATTTCTTGGAATATTTGTTTATCATATGTTTCAGTAGTAATACTTTAATAATAATATTGTAGTAGTACTTTCAAAAAGACCACAATCTGCAGCTTGTGCACCAACATTGGTTGCTGAAGCAGAACTGCCAAATTAAATCAATATATACTTGGTTATTTTAATGAAAAATGGGGGAAAAAAATCAAGGATGGGAATCTGGGAAAGCTTCAAGGAAAAAGGAATGAGAGTCTCCGAAGTCTCATTTATTTCAACGAGGCCTCATTCCTCTATGTCAGGCCTGCTTTATATCATGAACACTTTCTTGGAGAAAAGAATTGGTTGGTACTACATATGGTGAGTACCAAATAGCACCATAAGAAACAAAACATATATATTAATGGACAGGAAAAGACTTATTATATAGGAGTTAGCAGTTCAGCAGTTGTGAACAAGCAGACCATTGACTTATCTGAGCTGAGATTAGAATTCTTTTAAAAGAAGGACAATATTGATAAAAGGATATGATATACTTTTTAAGCAAGTAATTGAAATTTTAAAGTGGATCTCAGAAATAACATTGCCATTGACCATAATTTATCTAGAAGTTAATTAACCCAGTATAAGTAAATTTTAATAATAACAACAGCATTTGTATACCTCCTACTATGTGCCAAGTACTGTTGTAAATGCTGGGATTACATGAACAGTAAATGAAACAATTCCAACTCTTAAGGAGTTCTGATGGACCACAGACAAGAACCTGTAGAGGTACATATGGAAAATATATACAGAAAATAAATACAAATCAGTTAACTATGAAGTAGTTTGAGAGGAAGGGCACGAAGATAATAATAGCTGGGATGTGTATAGTGCCTACTATGTACCAGGGATTGTGCTAAGCACTTTACTTATTACAGGACTCAGCAACCCTGGGAGGTAGGTGCTGTCATAATCTCCATTTTCCCTTTAAGAAACTGGAGGCAAACAAAGGTTAAGTGATTTGCCAAAGGTCACATAGCTAGTAAGTGTCTGAAGTTGATTTTGAATTCAGATCTCCTTGTCTAAGGCCCAACACTATCTTCTCTAGCATGTAGCTTTCTGGAGAAAAGAACCCAAGAAGCATAGTCAGCAAATATCTGATATACAGCCAAGTGGAGGGAGATGACGGTCCCACGCAGCTATAGATTAGAAGATACACTTATTTGTAAAGTCCTGAGTAGACAATTAATGAACAGTATTATCTTGTAAAGTAGAAGAAACCAATGTAAGGTAATCTAGTTAAGAAATAAGTTGGCATGATATCTAATTGAGCTAAATTTTCATCCCAAGGGCATTCAAGAATTAAAATGTAAGGAAGAATAGAAATATAAGATGACCGGAAAAAAAGATTTATAAAAATCATGGCAACAAATTGTTTTCTCTACTAAGGAGATAGGTATCGCCACATTTGGGGGTATTCTTGAGGTGCCTACTGAAGGAAGTACAAAAGGTACTAAAGAGATCAAATATACAGAGAGCAGCTTATTTGAACCAACTACATACGGAGATCGATGCTTAGAGGTCATACATTTGTGAGAATGTTGAAGGTATCTGTGGAATGAGAAGGTGCCAGAAGTATTGAAAAAACTCATACGTTAAGAGTACCAAAAAAGGTGACCAAAAGAACATCAACTAACTTCCAAACTATATATGTACTCTCCCATCTATACAAAATCTTTTAGACATCTCTCTATGAATAAAGGACATCCTCAAAACAGAGATAAACCTATCCAACAAACCTCTGATAACACACAGTAGATAAAGAATAAAATAGGAAGATGTATGCTTGTGTCATGTAGGAGATCTGTTGCAAAGTTGGTGTTGAGGAAAGAATTTCTGTGGTGGTGAGTTCCTCCAGATAATTCTCTGTGTGGATGACTTTGTGCTAGTGACTTTAATCCCTAGAAAATTACATCACCTCCTATGAGAGATCTGTAATCTCTGAAAGAAATTTGACTTGATCATCTGTATAAGAATGACTACAGTGTTTGAAGTGCATTCCCCAGATTTCAACATGCTTTTGGACAAGCATCTTATAGTACTCAGATGTCTGAGACAGATAGCCTAGATGGACAAGTTGGGCCTAAAACTGAACAAGTCAGTTGAAAGGGAGGAGGAGAGTGGCTAAATTATCTTTGGGAAATTGCACAGCTCCTTAACTGATGCCATACCTACCATAAAAGCAAAGGCATATATATTTAATACTAACATTGTATTGCTGTTGTGGCAGTAAAGTGATAACTGCTTCCTCTTTGTATAATTCTTATTGTTGTATTACATAGAAGACAATACATAGTTAGATGGTGGGTGTGAATAGGAAGTACAGTTAGGTCCCTATTAATCTGAGAATCCCATGAAGTTACATTTGAATTTGCTCTATTTGAAATTACAAACTATGTATGTAAAGTGTGGTCTCTGCTGAAACAGCTATGTAGAGATATACAGTGAAAAATTTTATAAAGTGGGTTTTTTCTGTTAAATAATGTAATGTAACCAAAAAGGATAGGAAAAAACTATATTTTTATTTAAGCTTATTACAGACAACCTTATTTATTATTCTCAAAATGCTGTTGCTCTGAGAGGATACAATCCTCAGTTGCTTCTAATTCTTTGATGGTCTAATAAGAAATCATTAGTGACCCAGTTTGTTTTCAAGTTACTTTAACCCACCTTTTGGGAAATACTGCAAGGACAACACATTTTCTTTACAATATTACTGATTTTATATAACGCCCTAGACCATCCAACAGTACTTGGTTCGTTGTGTGAAGATGTGAACATACAAATTTGCAGATTGTAGTTAAGGCTTTCTCTACCTGTCAGCATATTTGTGAAGAATAAAGGAAAAGACTGCTTAGTCCATATTGCTGAAAATGTGTGATTGACAGTAACGATATTTTCACATATCAGCATGGGCTTATCTTTAAGTATGATATTCAGTAATTTTTAAAATTTTCTGTTCTTATTTGACCACTGAAGAACTGGAAGTGATTCTTGGTTGTATCCTCTCAGATTATAAAGATTTGGAAGTCAATAAACAAGTGTTTTTTCCTTCTGCATGACTTCCCAGTAAAAGTGTTAGGTGATCTTTAGAAACTTTAAGTCTTAATTGAGTTTTTACTTAGAATTGTTAAAAATTGGAAAGCATTCTTTCCAGAATAAGCCCATTTCATCCACATTAAAACTTTGATGATTAGTGTCTCTGCCTTTCTGAATTATTTTCTTCAAAGAATCAAGACATTTAACTGCTTTGTTCTTATTTGTACTGGCCACTTTTTTGGTAATTATAACACTATGAAATCGAACTTAGTTTTTAAAGTAGTTGAACCAATCAAAGCTTGCAATCAGTTTCTTCAATAGCCACCTCATTTCCACTGCCTTAAGTATTATAAATCTGAAGCTTCTGTTAGAATGACTGCTCTGAATGGAATGCCAATTCCTTGATTACAATGTTCAATCCAACACAACTAGAAGAAGCTCCATTTCAAATTGTAATGCTTATCTTTGTAGTTGTTTGCAACTACAAGTTGACAGAACTTTGCCTTTTTCCTTTATTTCACTGGCATTTTAATAATATTCTGTACAGTATATTTAGGCATTCTGATGTCATGTTTTTAAATATGACCTGGTATTATAATTTTATAATTTATACTAAGTTGCATTTTGCATTATTTGAACTCACTTATTTGAATCATGACCTAGCTGTAAAGGCAGAATGTTCATTTTTTTTTTTCCTCATTGTATAAAAACAAATGCAGTCAAGCATGTTGTATAGATTCCCTCTAGTGAATTCTTGGGATGTTAGGATAAGAAATGCACAAGACGGTCCCACTTGGATAGGTTGGAATCTGTATTATTGAAGGGAAATTGATGCGATCACAGATCCATCTGAATATTCCTTTTTTTAAAAAGCATTTTCTTGAAGGCTTTTGTCTCTACATCAGTCTTTTCAACTATTTTTACCCAGATTGAATTTGCCTTTGTGGCAAAGACAAACAGTTAAGCAAGAACATACATAGTTGGCACCTGCAGTTTGTAGTAATTACAGAATTGCTTGGAACACTCAGAGTAATGACTTAGCCAGGGGCATATAGCAAATATGTGCAAGTATGTAGTTTTAGTGAATAAGACTTTTTTGCTCAGAAGTTAGCTCTTTGACAAGTATACCTTGTTGTCTCTTGTTATTTTTTCATTTCAAAATTATATTGTGTAGGGCTCCTGTACAATGATTTTTTCCTTCTGGTTCACTTGTATCCAACTCTTTGTGACCCCATGGATCATAGAATGCCAGACTCTTCTATCTTATCATTTCTTGAAGTCTGTCCAAGTTCATGTTTATTGTTTCCATGACACTCTCTAATCATCTGTCATCTCCTTTCCCTTTGGCCTTCAGTCTTGCTCCAAATCATCTTTTCCGGTAAGTCCTGTCTTCTTGTTATGTGACTAAAGTATTTAAGCTTTAGCTTAAGTATTTGTTTTTTTTTCAGCTATTCTAAAATTATGGGCCAACTTACTTGTTTCCAATTCTTTGTTATCACCAAGAGTTCTTTTAAAAATACTAGGTTATGTATTGGACTTTTGTTTCTGTTTTTTACTTCCCATGAAGTGTATATGTTCAGTAATGGATAAAAGGATATGGATATGATTTTTCCCCCACAAATGAGGTAAAATAGCATCTCAGGGTAAATATTGAAAGGTATAAATGAGTCAGAGCAGAACAGGAGTCCTCCTGGGACCATCAGAAAAGATCTGAAGAAAAGTCTGAGAATGAGGTTTGGTTCCCTCTAGGTTAAGTCTACTTAAGCAACAAATGGCAATCTCTGGGTTGCCTTGGCCTTAGCTGCAAGAACTTTTACCCCTAGAACTGTGAGGGTAGTTGGGCGTCAGAGCTGGGGAAGGAAGAGTCAGGTAATGTCTGCTGACAAGGAACATGGCTGGGGTGAGAAGGAACCAGCACATACCTGGTGAGTGCAGAAGCAGTGGGGCAGGAACACTGCTGGCTGTGGGCACTTATTGGAGGCTGGAGGTGGGGGGATGTATTAGTTCCAGTTCCAGGCCAGAAGGGAGAACTGAAGGAGGATCTGAGGCCAGGGGCACCATTTTCCATACCCCACAAATAGAGTTGATTATAAAAACTAAGCTGCTACGAAAAAAAATGCACAGGCAAAGGAGAAAGAATCCAACCAAAGAGAGTTACTATTGGGAATAGAAAAGATCGGGGTTTATTTTTAGATGGGGATACTGAAGGAAAGAAACCCTCTTCTACCCTAAAGTGTAACGCCAAATAGTCACCTGCAGAAAAAGAATTCATAGAAGAATTTTTAAAAAACTTTAAAAATCAAATGAGGGTGATGGAGGAAAAAAAATAAGAACAATTCAAGAAAAACAAGAAGATTATGAAAAGAAAGTCACCTGATTAGAAAAGGAGATCCAAAATTTTAAGGAAGAAAATAAAATGACTCTTTGAAAATCAGAATTAAGCAAAGGGAAGCCAAACAAAGTTATAAGAGATCAAGAAATAGTAAAACAAAATACCAAGAATGAAAAATATAGAAGAGAATATGAAGCATCTCCCAAGAAAAGCAACTGATCTGGAGAACAGATCAAGAAGAAAAAATATAAGCATAATTAGACTACCTGAATGGTCAAAAAAAGAATCTTAATGCAGTTACACAAAACATAATTAAAGAAAATTGTCCTGAAGTATTAGAATAAGATGGGAAAGTAGAAATAAAAAAACATCCACCAATCACCCCTCAAAAGAGATCCTATGAGGAAAACTCAGACGAATATTATATAGTCAAATTCTGAAACCCCCAGCTCAAAGATAAAATATTAAGAGCAACAAGAAAAAAAAAACAATTTAAATATGATTGTATCACAGTTAGACTCGCACAAGACCTCACATCAGTGACAGTTTAAGACAGCAAGTCTTGGAACACCATATAATAAGGAACAGAAGCACTTGGGTTGTAGTCAGAAATGTTATACTCAGCAAAACTCAGCATAAAACTGAATGAAAAAAATGGACATTTAATGAATTGTCAGATTTTCAGGACTTTGTGTAAAAAAAAGAAAAACAACCGGAATAGCAGATTTAACATACAAGAGTCAAGAGAAATATAAGGTACTTATCAAAGACTGATTATAAGGGATTCATAAGGACAGACTGTTGACTTTTAAATATGTAAAATGTATGTCTAAGATATTAATTATTAATTAATTAATAATTAATAATTGAGTAGCTCATAAGAAAGATTGGGGTAAACCTGAGTATGATATAAATTTAATAAAACATTAGGAACAGCTGGAAAGTAATTATTTTATACAATGAAGTGTGAGTGAAAGAATTGACACAGAGTAATTAGCTGGGGGAGCTGTTAGTTCTGGAAACCTACTTTCATTGGGAATGGGTTCAAGAGGGAACAATACATATATCTACAAGAGTATAAAGTCTTCTAAATTCAGAATGAAATAAAATGCTAAGGGGATAGTGTAGGGGGAGAGGATAAGGGAGGAATCTCTAGTAGGGAGGCTGAGGGACTAGGTTAAGGGGGTATTATAGAAGGGTGTTTAGATTTATGGGAATGGGAGGATAAGGGGAAGGTTGTGGGAAGGGGGGGTAGGTTAAGTATTAGGGAGGGCAGGGTAGTAGGTAGAAGTAGAGGAGTTAGGAGGGATAGGAAGTATGAGATACAAACATAAAAACAAATCAGAAATAGAATTTGTTAGGGAAATTATATGTATGTATATGTGTGTGTGTATATGTATGAATGTATGTATGTATGTATGTATGTATAAACATCCATACTTAATTGTAGCCTTGGGAAGGGTGGAGAGGAAGGGGGAGAAAGACCAAAGTCAAAAGTGTACAGCAGAGAACAGAAGAAAACTAACAAGGAAGCAAAAAAAGGTGGACAACTTTCATTGCAACACAAAATATTATATATGCTTTCTTGAAATGGAAATTTATTGTTGTATATTTTGAGTTCTCTCACATTCTGCTGTGCACATGACATGCTTTTTTCTTTTATTTTGTATGTAAGTTGCAGTATTTAAGTTTATAATGTTTCTTTTTCTTTTCTCATTGTGTATTTGAGTTTCAGTAATTAAAAAAAAATAACCTTCAGTATGTGACCTGCAGAGATCCTTATGTACATACAGTTAAGTGACTCCAGTTTCTGACTGAATTTAACATCACTGTTTTACCGGACCATTCATGGGCTGTACTAAGGGGAAAAAAGTTGTATGGGGGGCCATTAATAAACAAAACAAAAGAAAACTGTGGAAGCATACAAAAGCTGGAGGTTCTGTGCTTTTCCTTCCTTCTGAAGGACTAAGTCTCAGTCTCACAGTCAGATCCATGTGATGAATGATGCCACATCTTTGTGGGTCACAGTGGGTTGCTTAATGCAAAGGAGTGATGATGGACAAGAGCAGCACCAAGAACATCAGAGCCACAGCACAGATGATGATACCCCAGTGTAGTTAAAGATTTCTTCTGAGGTAAAGTGATGATGCTGAGGAAGAGGAGGAACAGCTCAGTAATATCAGCACCTCTACACAGACCCTTATGATAGAGTCAATAGTTCTTTATCCTGCATCAGATTCTTTGGTAGTGAAGTGATTAACAGGTCCTAACAGCCTCTTGTACCCAATCTATCTTGGCATCCCAGTTGATACTGAGGCTCTCCCTGTACCATTACCTACTCAGTATTCCCTGGTCCACCTGCCAGAATCTCTCCTTGAGAGCTACAGCAGGAGAATAATAGAAAATCTTTGCTCCTTTAGAATAGGGCTTCTTAAAATTTTTCCACTCGTGACCCTTTTAGCACTTCTAAAACTAGTTTTTAGAGACTTCTGTAGGAAGGCTGCCTCCTTCTTCCATAGTGGCTAAGTACTCTTCCTCACCTTCATCCATTGCCTCAGAATGTCAGCTCACGAAGTCAACTAAGGGTTTTCCTTTCTTACAGGTAATACATATCTATCATAATATATAGTAAAACTTTTACTTCTTCCAAACTATTAGGAAGAAAGATGCCTGATGTCTCTCAATTATACCACCCCTTGTTGTGAGAAGGAGTTCCAGAGAACATCTCAAAACATACCAAAATATGCCAGTTGGGGGAGACTTGAACTACTTTTCCAGGATGTATGGAGCCCTTTGAGGAGGTGGGGTGGAGGGCCAGCTCTCTTCTGGGAAAGGAATAAGAAAGGCTTGAGAGGATTAGCCAAAAGCATAACAGAACACTCTTCATTCTTATCAGATAAATCTTCCTGGAGTCTGGATCCTAGAAATCATCAGACTAGGTATTTCCCTTCTGCTTTCCAGTGAAGTACGAACTTGTTACTGACATTGGCTTCTGGGAGCTTGTCCATTGATACGGGTAGTCAGATGCATAATGATACAACTGTCAGTACTAGTAACCCTTTTACCCTGAGATGGGAAGAGTTTCATTTTGCTAGTTGGAAACAGATTGGAGGCCACTTTGGTTAGAAACTAGTAGTAGCTACCTTGTCCTTAATGAGGGCATCATATGGTCTTATGCCTGTTATAATATGATACTGCCACTTCATTGCTTGCATTGGCACTGGACCCAATTCCCAACCTCTGCTGTTCTTGTAAGAGCCCTAGTCTGATTTAGCATATGTCCCTAATAGTTGCTGATATCCCCCACAAATAACATTGGGTGACATCAACAGAATTCCTCGATTGGTCTAGTTATTGAAGGAAAGGCTTTGATTATTGAGTCTTGTGCTGTCCAGGCCCCAAACCACTTGACCTGATTCAAGGCCACTGGCCAGGAACTTGTATAGGTGAAGATCTCTGTCTCTTCCCTTGGACACCAGCCAAGAAGCCTTGAGTACAGCCAGCTGGAGGGACTTGCTGGTACCCCTACTAACTCTACCCTCTGGGATTGTTCTTCTTATCAGAGTAGTGGTTGTTGTAGACATTTGCTTATGCCTATCTCGTGGTGAATGGAGCCTTCAGATAACCTGGCAAATTGACATTCCTCAGGAGGTGGGGGGGGGGGGGGGGGCTTATATAATTCCTTGGCCAAGGGAGGAGGCAGGATTCTCAAGTCTGAACTAGAAGCCTCAGTCCCCACAGTAGTTAGCATCTTTTTATGAAAAGCACAAATACCAAAGGGACTTAGGTGTGATTTCTAATGTATAATTTCCATTTATTAATAGAGGTTTCCTTTGTTCTTTCTGTCTTGTTGGAAGTGGTTCCTCTTATACCACCTAACCAATAATAGTCAACTCTAGTCAAATTGATATTTTGCATGAATTTTTGTAGTCTGTTTAGCAAGATTTTATTTAAAAATTTTAATTGATATTCAGTAATGGTAACTGTTCTGTAGTTCTCCTTTGCTTTATCCTTTCCCAGTTTAGGACTATTTTTGTCTCATAACAGAAGTCTGGTAGATTGCTTTCTTCATTTTTGAGATTAATTTGTGTAGTATTATTATTAGTTGTTCTTTAAAAGGTTGATAGAAATTAATGATTCCATCAGGACCAGTTCCATTTAGCCCACTCTTTCATTTTCCTTACTAGTTCTCTATTTCTGAAATTGAAATGTTGAAGATCTCTCTGTGCTCTTTTCCTTGGTATTTCGTGTTTTTGAAGGTAATCCCCTATTTCGTTTGCGTGTTGTTGTTTTTGACATATAGTTGTATTTATGCTAATTTTGCTAATTATGCTAATTTTTTCGCTTCTTCTGGTTTTGCTGTGATTTCCCCTTGACTATTTTGATACATTGTATGAGGCACTGGTGTAAGTGTAATTCCTACCAGACTACTTTCTGTTTTTTCTGACAAGTTTGTTAAGTGATAGTCCTTGCTTCAGTAGCTGGAATCTTGGGGTTTAGGAAATGCTAGTCTGCTGGATTTGTTGGTTTTGTGTATGTTGTGTACCTAATCTGTTCCTCTTATTTTTAAACCAATACCAAATCATTGCCATGATTCTTGCTTTGCATAATTTGAGATCTTGTACTGCCAGGCCCCTGCTTTCCTCTTTTTGATCATTTTTCTTGAGATTCTTAACGTTTTATTCCTTCAGGTGAATTTCTTCATTATTTTTTTCTTTACTGTATTTCCTGCAACTTTGCAAAAGTTAGTTTCAAATAATTTTTAGTTGATTCTCTAATATCCTCTAATTAAACCTTCATATCTATAAAAAGTGATAATTTTGTTGCTTCTTTACCTATATTTATCTCTAATTACATTTTTCTTGTCTTACCACTATAGGCAGAATTTCTAATGCTGTTTCAATTTGCAGTGATAATAAACATCATTACTTTACCCCTGACATTGTATAAAGATGTCTGGCTTACCCTTAGTGTATGTATAATGTTGTCTCTATACATTTGCTACTTACCAAATTAAGGAAAGGTTCACTTAGTCTGACGTGTTGTAGTGTTTTTAGCAGAAATGGATGTTATATTTTTGTTTAAAAAAAGTTTTCTTTGTATCTGTTTATATAATCATGACATTTTTTCTTATTATTTATAAAATCTATTTTGCTTATAGTTTTCATAATGTTGAACAAACCCCTGCATCCTAGTGTCATAGTGTATAACCTTTTTGATATTTTTCTAGATACTTTTTGCTAATATTTCATTTAAAGATTTGCTTCAGTGCTAATTAGGGAATTGACTCAAACTTTTGCTTTGTTCTTTTTCTCTCGGTTTTAGATATTAAGGTAATTAATTTGGTAAAATATGGAAATTGGTAAAATAACCCTTTTACAAACACTTTGTGTAATTGAGTGTTTGAATTTGTTTGCAAGTCTACTTGTTACTTATTTTTTTTTTTTTTGAAATATATTTATGACTTGCTATATAGTTTGGCAGCAGTTTCTAGTTATTTTCTCTGTTTCTTCATTGTGAATTTTCATTTTCATTTTTCATGCTGATAATTTGATTTTCCTTTTTAAAGAAATTGTCAGGGAATTGTTTGATTGTTTTACTGATTTTTCCTTCAGAAACTAGCTCCTAATTTTATCAATTCTTTTTTTTTTTTTTTTTTGCTTTCACTTTTGTTATTCTTTTATTTAATTTTTCAGAATTCCTGTTTTGGTATTTAATTGGAATTCTTTACTTTGGTGGCACTTTTCTTCCCACCTTCTTCCTTTCCACTCTTTCACTTTTATTAATGAAAGTATTCAAGGTTATGAACTGTCCCTGTAAGGACTGATTCCATAGTCCATTTCCTACATCACACATATTTTGTATGTTGACCTTGCCTTTAATGAAAGTATTTATTGTCTATGATTATTTATATTGCTGTTTATATTATATGTTATAATTATATATAAACATATTTATATAATATTACACATTTTGTATTATTTAACTGTCTTTGCTTCCTTATAATGTTTTCTTTTGTTCTCTGCTGTGCACTTGTTTATGTTCTTTTTTTCTCTCCTCACCCCCCACTCCCTCCAGGCTACAATTAAGTTTGGATATATTTCTTTATAGTTATAGACATATACATATATACATACATATGTGGACATATACTTTCCCCAAACAAATTATACTCCTGATCTTTGTTTTTATGTTCGTGCGTATCTCGGTTCCTATCCCACTTCTGCCTTGCCTTGCCTTCCTATTACTTGCCTCCCATTACCTGCTATCCTCCCATTACCATTGATCTAAACACAGTTCAGTAACCCCCTTTTATTTATTCCCTCACCCTCCTCTCTAAATATCCCTCCTTTATCCTCTCCACTCACCCTATCACCTTAGCATTTTATTTCGTTCTGAATTTAGAAGACTTTTATACTCTTCTAGATGTGTATGTACCACTACAGTAGTACTACATTATGTAACTATTTCTTGATCTCTTATAATTTCGCTGGCTTTCCTTACCCAGTTCAAGTTTTCAAAGTGTCGTTTTTTTCCTTAAGATTCTAGATCCCCTTTTCTAATTGATTGACTTTCCTTCCATAATCTTTCTTTTTTTTCTTGGATTGTTCTTTTTTTTTCTTTTCTTTTTCCTACATCTCTGTCGTTTGATTTTCAAAGTCTTTTTATAGGTTTTCTATAAATTCTTTTTGGGAAGGTGACCATTTACACTATTCTTTGGAGGTTTCTTTACTTCAGTATCCTCCTCTATTCCCATAATAGCTTTTTATGGTTGGATTCTTTCTCCTTTTTGCCTGTGCATTTTTAGTGGTAATAACTTAATTTTTGTAATAACTTGTTGCCCTAGGGTGTGGGGGATGGGGTTTCTTGCCCCAGGTCTTCAGTTCTTTGCTCTAGCCTGGAATCAAAGCTGAACCTCCTACCCCTTGTAAGTGCCTATAGCTAGGGGCTTTCTGCCCCACTGTTGCTGCCCTTCCTGGGTGTGTGCTGCTTCCATATTTCCCTCACCATTCTTAGCTGCACAGCTGAGTCTAGCTTTCCTTATCAGCAGAGATTCTCTCAGTCTTCCCAGACTTAGGTTTCCAACTTCCCTTGCTTCAGAGGGGGTGAAAGTTCGTGTGACCGGGGCTGAGGAGCCTCTCAAACCAGCTAATCCCAGGGCTTGCAGCTTGTTGTTAAAGGGGACCCTAGCCTTGAGATGTTTACACTTCATTGCAACCAAACTTCATCCTGGAAATTTTTCTTCTGATCTTTTCAAATTGTCCCAGGAAGACTGCTGTTGTGCCCCTATTCTTATTGATTTTTTACCCGTACTTTGTTTACCCTAAAGTGTTATTTTTTATCTCTCTTGTGGGGAAAAATCTTGAGAGCTTGGAATTTTCTGACCCCCTCCCATCTTTCCAGATTCCTCCCATTTAATTTTTAATCATTTTTTCAATCGCCCTTTGTTGATTATAATTTTATTGCATTTTGTCATTGGTTTGTGAGATTTTCCCTAATTTATGGTCAGTTTTTCAAAAACTACTATGCGTAGCTGAGAAATATGTAGCCTCTTTTCTATTTCCACTTAATAGCGTTCAGTGATCTAGCATTTAATAACTTTTCTAAAATCCTGTTCAAGTCCTTAAAGGCTGTTGCCAAAGTGATTTTCCTAAAGTACATATTTGACCATGCTACTAGCTTCCTACTCAGTAAACTCCAATGTTACCTATTACCTATAGGATTGTTATAAAGAAAGACCCTAGATTCAATTCCGAAGACTGGTGTCTCCAAGTTTTTTTATTTAGAAACTTTGAAATGCGTTCAAGCGGGCACATACCCATGGTAAAGGGAGAGGGTGTCAGTACAAAAGTGAAAACAAACTTTATACGGTTAATAATCCTAACTCCTGTCTCTTGGGTCAGGATTGATCCTAATCCTTCTGGGTTATATTTTTTTCCACTTACATGTTTCCCATTCACATGTGTTCCCTTTGTCATGCGTCGAATGATGCTCTCATGAGGCTCTAATTTTATGTAGGGAGTTTCCAGTTACATTCATGAGGTTAATTAAGCATGTGCTGCAGTAAGAGAACTGCTGACTGTTCCTGACCCCAAACTGACTTGGTCTGGTTTGCCTAGGACCCCCGAGTTTATGGCTTCTGAGGCTCCTCAGTTTGCTGCTGATTGGCTGATAACTTTTATCTTTATCTAAACAACTTGTTTCCCCCAAGACTGATGGTTTTAGCAGGGTGGAAACTTACTATTTCATATCTCTCATAAGGATCACATATAAAATCCTCTTTGGTGTTCAAGGACTTTTATAAACTACCTACTCCCTGCCCCCCTTTCTATTCTCTTCTCCTCTATCCCCTACATAGTCTTCAAACCAATCACACTTGTCTCTGTAGTTTTTGAACAAGACATTCCATATCATGATTCTGGACATTTTCTCTGGCTACCTTATCTCTGGAGTGCTCTTCCTCCTTAAGAGGAGAGCTAGCATGCAAACAAGTTTTATACAGGATAAATTTGAAATAAGCAACAGAGAGAACCGTGATCCAGTCTATTACTTAAAAGGAGAAAAATCAAGTTATGAGTATCAAAAATGAAAAACAAGAATTCACAACAAATGAGAAAATTTAAAAAAAAATTAGAATCTGTGCTGTCCAGTTATATCGGCAGTAATAGGGAACTTAAATGAAATGGAAAAATATTTAAAGAAATATATCCCCATTGACTGTCAGACAACCAGTAAACATTTATTTAAGTGCTACATGCTTATATTGTGCTAAGTGTTGAAAATACAAGAAAAGGCAGAAAACAGTTCCAACCCTCAAGAAAAATACAATCTAATGGGGAGACAACTGAATTAGAAATAGATAATTAAAATAACTGAATTTCTAAAAAAGATATTGAACAAGACATAAAAGATTTGTCACAAGAATACAGGGGTAAAAACTAGGACCAGATAGATTTGCAAATGAGTTCTACAAACATTCAAAATAATTATAGTATTATATAAAAGACAAAAATAGAAAAATGCATCCTACCAAATACCATCTAGTAATTAAATGTGTTCTTAAACCAGAGGGGCCATTTACCTAAAAAATTTTGACAAAAAATATTGCCTAAAATATTAACAAAGAGACTATAGCAACATGAAAAAATTATTCATAATTGTCAGATTGATTTATAACAAAAAACTCAAGGTTGATTAAATATTATAAACAAGACAATATTAATAACAAAACCAACAAATATCAAAATTATTTCAGTAGATAAAGAGAAAGCTTCTTGGCAAAACACAGCACCCATTTTTGTTAAAAACAATAAAAGAGAGGAACAGTAAAGAGAATAGAGTAGTAGGATGCATAAAGTAGTAGGAAGTATAGTTCCTTCCACAGTTTAAAAAAAGGGTACCAGGCTGAGGAATGATCAGTTAATCTAGGAAAAATCTACATTGGCTCATTGGTTGCAGCTCAAGGCTCGCAGGCAGGAATTATGGTTGTTTGTTTTGTTTGTTTTTTTAATTTAATTAAAAAATTTTTTTAGTTATATTTTAAGTTCTGAACTGTATTGATCACCATTTGGCACAGGGTGTGTGTGTGTGTGTGTGTGTGTGTGTGTGTTGTAAAATCATGCTGTGCATACTTCTGTTTATCAATTTTTTGTCTGATAGCATCTTCCCTCTTTCTATTTATAATCAAAATAACTTAATCATTCACAGTTATTCTTTGAACAGTATTGCTGTTACTGCATACAGTGTTCTCTTGGTTCTGCTTATTTCATTTTTCATTATTTCATGCAAATTTTCCTGTGTTTTTCTAAAATCAACTGGCTCATCATTTCTTACAGCACAATAGTATTCCTTCACAATCATATCCCTCATAGTCACAATTTGTTTAGCCATTCCCCAAATGATGGCATCCGTACAATTTCTAGTTCACAGCCACTACAAAGAGAGATGCTATAAATATTTTAGAGCATATAGGTTCTTTTCCTTTTTCATTGATCACCTTGGGAGATAGAACTAACAGTGGTTATTTGCTGGATCAAAGAGTAGGCATAGTTTTATAACTCTTTGGGCATAATTCCAAATTGTTCTCCAGAATGATGGAATCAATTCACAGTTCCACCAACAGTGTATTAGTGTCCCAATTTTTCTCTATCTCCTCCAGCATCTGTCATTTTCCCCTTCTCTCCTTTCAGCCAATCTGGTATGTAGTGATACTCAAAGTTGTTTTAAATTTGCATTTCTCCAAAGAATAATGGTTTAGAGCATTTTTTCATATGACTATATATAACTTTGATTTCTTTCTCCAAAAACTGCCTTTTCACATCCTTTGACCATTTATCAATTGGGAATGACTCATATTCTTATAAATTTGACAGAGTTCTCTATATATTTGAGATGAGACTTTTATCCCAGAAACTGTCTATTACAATCCTCCTTCCACCTACCAATTTTCTGCTTTCCTTCCACTCTTGGTTTTATTTGTATAGAAACTTTGTAGTGTAATCAAAATTATCCATTTTACATCTCATAATGCTCTTTATCTCTTGTTTATTTATAAATTCTTCTCCTATCCTTAAGTTTAGATACTACATTCCATGTTCTTCTAATTTGTTGATATCACCCTTGATCTAAATCATGTGTCCATTTTGATCTTATCTTGGTAAATATTATAAGGTATTGGTCTGTATAGCCAATTTCTGCCAGATTGCTTTCCAGTTCTCCCAGCAATAATTACCAAATAGTGCATTCTTATTCCACAAACTTAAATCTTTGCATTTGTCAATCATAAGGTTACTAACAATCATTTGCTATTCTGTATTGTATGTCTCCTTTGTTCTTCTTATCCACTTTCTATTTTTTGGCCAGTACCAGATAGTTTTGATGACTTTATAATATAGTTTAAGAGTTGGTACTGCTATACATTTTTTACACATTTATACATTTTTTTCTCATGAATTCCTTTGACATTCTTGACCTTGTTTCTTTCAAATGAATTTTGTTAATATTTCTTCTATTCAGTAAAATTATTTTTGGTTATTTAATTGAGATGGCATTGAATAAGTAAATTCATTTAGGTAGAATTGTTGTTTTTATTATGTTAGATCTGTACACCCCTGAACACTGACTGTTTCTCCAGTTATTTAAATCTGGCTATATTTCGATAAAGCATGTTTTATAATTATGTTCATGTAGTTCCTGGGGTTTGTCTTGGCAGGTACACTTTCAGGTATTTTATGTGGTGTACAATTATTTTAAATGTGGTATCTCTTAACCATCTCTTCTTACAAGGCTTTGTTGGTGATATATAGAAATATTTCTGGTTTGTGTGTACCTCATTGCCCATTATAATTCCTTTAGTTTCTTTTTCTTCTCTTAAGTGCTCTTGCTAGCATTTTTAGCACATTATTGAATTTTTAGCACATTATTGAATTGAATATTGGTAAGAATTGTCATCCTTATTTCACTTCTGATCTAGCTTATCACCATTACAAATAATACTTGTTGATGATTTTAGGCAGATACTTACCATTTTAAGAAAAAATCCATCTATACCAATGCTTTCAAGTGCTTTTAATGTTAGTGAGTGTTGTATTTTGTAAAAAGCTTTTTTTGCATTTATTGATATTATATGATTTTTGCTAGTTTTGTTATTTATATAATCAATTACGTTAACAGTTTTCCTTATGGTAATTGTTAGAGATAAAGTTTGCCTTCCACTGGTAGCTATGTGATTGAGAAGTAGTACCAAGAAAAGAAATCTCAAGGTCTTGCTTCAGCAGACCTGCCAAACTAAGTGGGGAGACATGGTAACTGTATTCCCTCACCTGTGCTTGCTTAATAAATTTCATATGTATTAGCTGACATATCTCGCATAAAATTATCCTTCCTTTTTATGATCATGGGTCTCATGATCTGGGAGGGGAAATATGCAAGTAATGGGAGTGCCAGAAAGATTGTAGCCCTGAGAAGTCTGGATCATTCCTGACTCTGAGGGGAGATACGACCACCCTAACAATATTTAAACTTGGTCTTACTTCTGTGCTGTAGCTTTTCTTTGTGAACAATACCTATGGCCCTTCCTCTGCCCACTCAGTTTTTGAGTTATTTTCATGAGAATGGTGCATTTCTCACAGTAAACCATCCCTGCATATTTGGTGTAAATCCCTCTTGGTCACTAGTGTATAATAATCTACAACAAATTCTGTTGTAGCTTCCTAGCCAGTATTTTATTTAGGATTTTTCCATTGGTGAAATTGGTCTATAATTTTCAGAATTTCTAATTTGGTGTGTAATTGGAGATTTTTAATTTGTCCTTTTTCAATTTTTTGTTTCATACTCAGTTAATTAATCTTCTCTTTATTTTATTGATGTGAGCATTTATAGATGTAAATTTTCCTCTCATTATTGCTTTTGCTGCATCCCATAGATTTTGGTATGTTGTCTCATTATTATTGTTTTCTTTAATAAAATTATTGTTTCTTGTTCTTTAACCCACTTATTCTTTAAGATTAGGTTATTTAGTCTCCAAATAATTTTTAATCCGTGTTTCCATGGCACTTTATATAACTTTAATTGCATTATGATCTGAAAAGGATGCACTTAATATTTCTGCATTTACCTATCAAGTTTTTATGGCTTAACATGCTTAGTTTTTGTAAAGGTGCCATGTACCACTGAGAGAAAACTATATTCCCTTTTTATTTCCATTTAGTTCTCTCCAGAGATCTATCATATCTAGCTTATTATCTAAGATTCTGTTAATCTCCTTGACTTCTTTCTTATTTTGTGATTAGATTTATCTAGTTCTGAGAGGGGAAGGTTGAAGTATTCCCACTGTTACAGTTTTGCTATTTCCACCTCTAAGTCATTTAGTTTTTTCTTTAAAAATGTGGATGCTATAGCTTTTGGTATATATAGTTTAATATTGATACTACTTTATTATCTATGGTAGCTTTTACCATAATGTATTTCCATTTATCTCTTTAATTATGTTAGTTTTAACATTGTCTGAGATCATAATTGCTACTCCTACTTTTTTTAAATCAGTTGAAGCATAATAAACTCTACTCCAGCCCTTTATTTTTACTCTCTGTCTTTCATTTTTAAATCCTATAAAAACATATTGTTGTATTCTGTTTTTTAATCCATTCTGCTGTCCATTTTCATTTGCATTCAAAGTTGTAATTATTATTTGTGTATTTCCCTCCATCCTATCTTTCCCCCCTCACTGTTAATCCTTTTCTTCTTCTCTTTTTACTCTATGTATCCTCAGAGGGCTAACTTAATTGTGACCGCTGCTTCCCTAATACTCATGTTTTCTAAGAATTCCCCCCCCCCCACTTACCCTTTCCTTTTGTCCTCCTATTTCTTGATCTGTACATGCCTCGAAGAGTCCCTCCCTTACCCTATCCCCATCACCCTCCTATTCCATTGTAAATTAAGAAGATTTTTGTAAACTTATATATGTAACTGATATGAGAATAAGGTTCTAGCACTACCAACCCTCCACCCTCTTCTGCCCTCCACTGTAACAGTTCTTCCATTCATGTCTCATTTGTAGGAGATAATTGCTCCATTTTGATTGTTTTATATTAATTTATGTTTAGTTTTCAACATTTTCTTCCACAAGATTTTGAGTTCCAAATTTTCTCCCCATTTCCCCCCTACATCCACCACAAGATAGCATGCATTCTGATTACCACTTCCCCCAGTCTGCCCTCCCTTCTGTCACACACTCCTTTCTCTTATCCCCATCCCCTCTATTTTCTGGTAGGACAAGGTAGATTTTTAGACCCCATTGCCTTTATGTCTTATTTCTCAGTAGCATGTTAAAACAGTTTTTAGCACTCAATATTAAAAGTTTGAGTTCCAACTTCTTTCCCTCCCTCCCCACCTATCCCCACTGAGAAGGTAAACAGTTCTATACAGGATATACATGTGTAGTTACGCAAAACACTTCCATAATAGTCATGTTGTGAAAGGCTAACTATATTTCCGTCTATCCTATCCTGCCCTCCATTGATTCTATTTTCTTTTGATCCTGTCCCTCCTCAAAAGCGTTTACTTCTAATTACTCCCTCCTCCCATTTACCCTCCCTTCTATCATCCCCCCACACCCTGCTTATCCCCTTCCCCCTTACTTTCCTGTAGTGTAAGATAGATTTTCATACCAAATTGAGTGTATATGTTATAGCCTCCATAAAGCAACTGTGATGAGATAAAGGTTCACTCTTTCTCTCTCACCTCCTCCTCTTCCCTTCTATTAAAAAAGCTTTTTCTTGCCTCTTTTATGTGAGAGATAATTTATTCCATTCTATCTATCCCTTTCTCCTTCTCCCAATGTATTCCTCTCTCACCCCTTAATTTTATTTTTTAGATAGCATCCCTTAATACTCAACTCACCCTGTGCCCTCTGTCTATATGCATATAATTCCTCCAACTATCCTAATACTGAGAAAAGTCTCAAGAGTTACAAATATTATCTTTACATGTAAGAATGTAAACAGTTCCACTTTAGTTAAGTTCCTTAAGATTTCTCTCTTTTGTTTCTCTTTTCATGCTTCTCTTAATTCTTATGTTTGAAAGTAAGATTTTTTATTAGCTCTCGTCTTTTTATCAAGAATGCTTGAAAGTCCTCTATTTCATTGAATGTCTATTTTTTTCCCTTGAAGGATTTTACTCAGTTTTGCTGGGTAGGTGATTCTTGTTTTTAAACCCAACTCCTTTGACCCGTGGAATATCATGTTCCACAATAGTTGAATTGTTTCTTTCTGACAGATTGCAGTATTTCCTCCTTGACCTGGGAGCTCTGGAATTTGGCTACAATATTGCTAGGAGTTTTCCTTTTCGTATCTCTTTCAGGAGGTGATCAGTGGATTTTTTTTTCTATGTCTATTTTACCTTCTGATTCTAGAATATCAGGGCATTTTTCCTTGATAATTTCTTGAAAGATACTGTCTAGGTTCTTTTTTTTTTTTTTTTGATCATGGCTTTCAAGTAGTCCCATAATTAAAATGTGCTCCTGGATCTATTTTCCAGGTCAGTTGTTTTTCCAATGAGATATTTCACATTATCTGCTATTTTTTTCATTCCTTTGGTTTGGTTTTATAATTTATTGATTTTTCATAAACTTTCATCTGCTCCGTTCTAATCTTCTCTTCCCTTTTGAAGCCTCCTCTACTTACCCAACCCCTTCTTTTCCTGAAAAAATTGAGGCCATCTGACATGAACTCACTCTTTTGTATTACTATTCAATTCAAAAGTTTTTGACTCCTTTTTCCTAGTCTTTCTCTGCCCTCTCTTTTCCAAAGCCAGGCCTTCTACATATACTTTTGATCCCCATCTTTCTTCTCCAGCAAATTGTATTCTCAGTAATTCCTTCTCTTTTGAATTTACAACCTTCTCCTGTTTACTGATTCCTAATCTACAGCTATAAAACACATCCAAGTCTCCCTCATAATAAAAGAATCTTTGTGAGACCCTGTGACCCCCTCTGACTGTCTTTTTCATGCAATCGCTGTGAAAAAAAGTCTTCTGTCCTCACTGCCTCCACTTCTCCTTTCACTCCTCAGCTCTTTGCAACTAGAATTTCAGTGTATCACTTAATTGAAACTGTTCTCTCAAAAGTTGCCTGTGATATTTTACTTGCCAAATTTGATGGTCTTAATCCTGATCTTTTTCGACCTTATCTGCTGTGTTTGATATTGTTGGCTGCCCTCTTGCTCCTGTGTACCATTTGTGGTTTTATGACAGTACTTCTGTTTTAATTTCTACTTGTTTGACCCCTCCTTAGTCTCCTTGTCTGGCTCATTATACACATCTTTTTTTACTTAACTGTGGGCATTCTCCCAGATTCTTTCCAAGGTACCTTCTCTTCTCCCTCTCTGTTTCCTCTCCCTCTATTTCTTTTCTCTCTCTGTTCCTTCTCCCTCTATTTTTTTCCCCTTTCTATACACATATTTTTCTCTTCTCTAAACTTTTATTGTATTTACTGTTGCTATTCTATAGTTTGATGCTTGAAAACCAACTTCCTTCTCTAACATGCAGGAAAGACATATTGGACATCTATCAGCTTCTTCACATGGAATAACAAAGGAGTGAGGATATGCTCTATTTTCTTCATGTATAGGTATATACACATGTATGTATATATACACTCCCCTTCATGTGGGTCTTCTTTTTCTCACACAATTTCTATTCTTTCCCTCTTTCCCTTCCTTTTCCTCCTCCTCTCTCTTTTTTCTCTCCCTCACATTACCCAACCTCTTTTTTTCTCCTCTCATCAATTTAGGAGCTTTACTATGAGTAGGGATTGTACTTAACACATGCTTAACAAATATTTATTGATTGATTCTATCTTAAATTGTTTAATTGGTGTGTATTATTACCGCTAGATTATAAAAACTTTGAATGCACGGACCAGTTTTTATACATATGCAGAAATACATGTATACTGTACTATTCCTACTGCAAATTTCTGATTGCTCTCCTACTAATGGTAGGGACAAAAAATTTGTACATGTGAGAAAGCAACCATGAAATTGTCTCTCCTGATTGATCTTTTTAGGGAACTCCTTTCCAAGAAAAGATGAAGAAGAAAAATACCAATATTTCAAATGTGGGGGATGAGGAGTATGAAGACATTGAAGGTATGTTTACTTTTTTTATTTCCATTCTACTTAGCAGGAAAACCTAAGTTACAAAATCAAGGTAAGATTGCTTAAGATATTGCTGTTCTAAAAACTGCATTCTTTTTATATGATTTTTTAAAAATTTAGATGTAAAATAAATATGAAATTTGAGATCACATCAGTGTTCTTATTATTAGGTGAAGAAAATAGAGTGTGTCCTCATTCCTTTGTTATTCCATATGAAGAAGCTGATAGATGCCCAATATGTCTTTCCTGCCTGTTAGAGAAGGAAGTTGGTTTTCCTGAAAACTGTAATCATATCTTCTGCATTACCTGTATTCTTAAATGGGCAGAGGTAAGTCTGAGAACAAAGCTTAAAATGCTGAATGCTCTAATATTAATCAAAGATAAATTAGTTAGACAACTATTCTCTTCATATAAATTTGTTTTAGAAAGTAATTTTGTTTTTCTTAATGCTTTTGATGGTAGATCTCTACAAAAATAAAGTACGTATTGTTATAAGTTTCTGAATATTGGTCAGATGTTTACATTCACAAAACAAGATGTGTTACCTTTGAGGGGGTTTTTTTCCCATCTGTTTTTCATTGTTTGCATGTGATTTTTCAAATGACAGTGTTCATATATTTCCTCCAAATTTTCTTTTACTCTCAAAACTTTTAATGTTTTTTGATGGACTATGTAAATCTTCAGTGGAACTGTATATACAGACCTCAGATATTACCTCTTGTGAAAATATAGTAAAACATGAAAACAAAAATCAGTATAATACTATCAATGAATACTTAGCTGACATTGAAAAATCTTTTAATAAAGTATATAAAAATTAAATTAAAAAATCAAGTATATACAATTTACAGTTTTAAAAATACTTTCCCTTGCATTATTTTATCTGTTCAACAATTATCTGAGGTTGGCATAGTAGGTGTTATTATAGCTACAGATGAAAAAACTGAAGTTCAGAGTGGTTAGATGTCTTTTTTAAGTATACATAGTTAGAAAATAAGTGATGAAAATATTGCAGGGTCTCAAAAAAGCATTCACTAAGTACTTACTGTGGTACTAGCTACAGGTCTTAGGGACTCACACAAAGAAGCAAAATCAGTCCCTGTCCTCAAAGAGAATTAAGTAATGCATGTTCTAAATAACAGGATACAATATAAACCCATAGGAGATGGAAGGTAGCCTTAATGGTTATGATTCTAATTAGTGGAACCAGGACAGGTTATATAGTAGTGGTATTTGGATTGAGTCTTAAGGGAAGTACCAGGGTTGAAGGTTGAGAGAGATCATGTACCAAATATGGTGAATAGCCAGTGCAAATGCAGGTAGATGGGAGATGGTGAACTATTTTTGAGGAATAACAAGTAGCAGAATGGCTAGGTCATAGTGTAGAGAGCACTAGAATGTAAGAAGATAGGAAAAGTAGAAAGGAACCAGGTTGTGAAGAGTTTTAAAGGCCAAACTAAGGACTCTAGATTCTGAGATAATAGGGAGTTGCTAGAGTTTATTGAGTAAGGGGCAACATGATCTGTGCTTTAGGAAAAACATTTTGAGTGGAGGATAGATTAGAAGGCTATTCACAAATAAGTGGTGATGTGAGAATGAACTGGAATGATGGCTGTATAGTAGAGAGGTGCAGAAAGTGCTGTAGTGAAAGAAATTGCAAGATTTAGCAACTGATTAAATATATGAGGAGAAAGAGAAAGTAGGAGCTTGGTGATTGGAAGGATAGTAGTATTCTTAACAATAATAGGAAAGTTAAGAATAGTTTTATGTTTTAGAGGAGAATTCCTGCGTTCTGTTTTATATATGTTTTATATGATAAATTTGAGTTGCCATTTCCAAACCATCCATTTGGAAATGCCTAAAAAGCGGTTGTGCTGCATGACTAGAGTGTAGGAGAAAATCTCGGGCTGGACACGTAGATCTGGTCTTCAACTACATGGACATATTGAGACCAACGGGTGTTGATGAGATTTCTATATCAGAGACTGTAGATAAGAAAGAGGGCTTTGGGCAGAGGCGGAGGGCAAAACACACTGAGAAAGAGTGGTTAAAGAGGTAGGAGGAAAGCCAAGGAGAGCAGGGTCATGAGATCCCAGAAAGGAGAGAATTATCAAGGAGGAGAAAGTGTTCAACAATATCAGATGCTACAGAGAGGTTAAGGAGAATGAGAAACAAGAAGAAGCCATTGGATTTGGCATTGAAGAGATTAGTAGAGATTGGATTGGTAACTTTTAGAGAAAAACAGTTTCAGTTGAATGAGGTCAAAAGCCAGACTGCAGAAGGGTTAGGAGAGCATGAGAGAGGAAGTGGAGGCCCTCACTATAGAGGACCTTTTCTTTTACAGAGAAGGGGAGGCACAGTTATCTTCTAATAAAACAACTTCACTTTTGTCAACTTCTTTCTCTCAAATAATTGGTAAATATTAGCTGTTAGGGAAATATTCATTCAGCAGGCTTTACTGAGAGTCTTTAAAGGATGGAAGCTGCATGGCAATGAGTGTTAGAACAAGTAGATAGGGAGAAATTATGGAGAAAATGGGGAAAATCTGCTAGAGCAAATGGGAGGACATAGACTTAAGAATTAGTCAGGAGGCGCTTATTAAAGCACCAAGCTCTGTGCTAAGTGCAGAGGATTCAAGGAAAGGCAAAAACAGTCCCTGTTCTCCCTGGTGAGGAAAAGTGCTGCCTCTCCATCTGAGACGAGTGGTGTAGCAGTGGATGTTGTCATGATAGAAATTAAGGTAAACTGAGGTCTGAAGCTCTGAGCACATTGTTTTTTGGTAAGGCCAACAGTTATAAATAAAAGGAATCCTTAGTTCCTCAGTAAACCAAAAACAATCCTGAATGGAGGCTGACAGTTCATTTTTATGGACAAAAGCAGGAGTGTCCCGAAATTAGAAGGCGCCATCGTAGATGGGGAAAACAATATGATTGGTTACAAAGCTACAGCTTCGTAGATGTGGAAGACAAAATGATTGGCTGGAAATTTGGAATGGAGGGCTAGCAACAACCTCTTCTTTCATTTTGTTGCTGTGAAAGCTCTTTGGTGATGTCCACCTGCGTGGCTAGTTATTGTCAAGTGATAACAGACCACACTTTCTTAAAAAACAGCCAGGATTACAGAACTAACAGAGCAGACTCCATGGCATTCACCTGTGATCTTCAAGGATAACAGATTTCCTTGACAGAAGAATAGAACAGCGACTAGCAGGAAAACTGAACTGAATTTAATTCGAAGACAATGAATCATTTACAGAAAAGCTCAACTTCCAAACTGAATTCAGAGACAATTGAAACATGACTTATACAAAATGTTGGTAGTGATACAAAATGAAATCAGTTACAGAAGAGAATCATTTTGATTTTCTCAATTATCAGGGTTATGTCAGAGGAATGCGAGAGGGGGAGTTAAGGAGGAAATTCTCATTGAATGGCCTCAATTTTTTTGGTCAAAATATGTAGGTAGCAGTGTTTTCAGCGGAGAGCATGATGCACATAGTGTTAGAGAAAGTAGAAAAGGTTTGGAAGGGCTTCTGTAGTGAATAGATTAGGGAAGCAATTTGAGAGCAGTTGTAAGATCACTTTGTTAGTGACAACCTATTTGACACTAGCTCATGTAAATTTGTAGCATAATGTTAAGCGTGGTATTATGCCACTTCTTCCAGTTCCATTCTTCAATAGTTAGTCAACTAACTTCTTAATGTAAGATGAAGTGGAGACTTTCAGAGGTCATTCTTTGGTAGTCAAGATGGAAGAAATAGAAGTTTGACTGATGTGTATGTTTTTTATTCTAGACTTGCCTTTTTGAGGAAAAAAGGCACATTAACAGATTCTTGTAAATTTTGTTTGGCATCCACCTTTATATTTGAGCCTGTGGAAGCAATCTAATTTGTTAATTAATTCAGAAAATATTTTCAGGTAATAATACATCAGCCTAATTCTTAGAATAGAGTCTTAGAAACAGCTTATTAACAAAACATTCCATTTTATAGAAAGTTTAAATAAACTAAAATTTATCTGTGCCATAGTGTTTTTAAAAAGGACCCCTTTGCATATATATGAATTAATTATGCCATTATATCAAATAGTACTGTAATATTTGCTATACCACCACTATACCTTCTAATAAAGACAGCTTGGTATATGTCAGTTTTTTTCTCTCAAATAATTGATAAATATTAGCCATGTTAAAGAAATGTTCATGAACTATAAGCTTCAGTGAAACTAATAATTTTCTGTCTATTGGGATGTATTTGGGATATATTCAGAGTTCATTGAATTCAATTTTAGAGAGTAACAGTACATAGAGTACTTGATTGAATTTGGAAAGAAGAGGTGTTAAACATAGTATAGTTTATCTCATGTCAACTAAATATAAATTAATCTTTAGCATGAAAATACATCAAGATCTTTGGGGAAAAGTTTTGAATTCTAATGTCACTTATCTGCATGCAGAAACTTTAAATCATGGACAAAAAAATTTGTGGAGATCCCTGGGGTTGTGTCTTATTTTCATGGCAAGTTAACAGTAGTGTTAGTGAGTTTTCATTTGTACGTTAGTTTATCAAAGAAGTAAAGTAGAGGGAAATTTAGTTTCTGTTTAAGAATGTGGATTAAAAAAAAAGCTCATGTTCACATTTTAGCCAAATCTGTCAGATATTCAATAAAAGTATGAACATCTGGCAGTTGAACTTCCTAATTCACATTTGTAATTATGAAATAAAAAATGACAGTTGATAGAAATAGTAAGACAAAAGTACTGTAGTTGAAATTAGGGTTTATGGAATTACTAACAGAGATGTGTGTATTGATATTGCAGACTCCAAAGACATCTAGAAAACTACTCTACCTAATGACTCCGTGATAAACAAAAAAGGGAAGTTTTTCGTCTTAATTGTATTAGAGAATTCCTACTCTGAGTGTGGTCACTCTAAACTCCCTCTAATGATCTAAGTACTGATTCTGCCTTTTTGGGGAAATTACTTTGTTTATGTTACAGGACACCATTATAATATTAATTCTTAATACTTTTTATAACACAGCTGAAGCCTCAGTGTTGTATGCTTCCACAAGAAGCACTCTTCATAGTTGTAAGAAAGAAATTAATTTCGGCACTGTGTTTGAATATGAGATTATTGTTAATGATTTAAACTCACAAATTTGTGATTCAAAAAAATGCTTTGAATTTCCAAGTCACAATATATAAGTGGTTCTTAGTTTTAAGGACATCTTAATTTATAAAATACAAAGTGGTGATTTTCATTACAAAAATATTATTTACCAGAGTGAAGTAGTGCTTCAAGAAGTCAGACAAGAATGTTGAAATTATCGTGTTCATTACCAATAGATGAGGCTCATTCAGAACTAATTGATGGTATTATTGCTCAGAATAAATAAGAATTTCCAAATGTTCACATTGTACTTAAATACATTTCTAAGTATAGTTTTGGATATTTATGCATCGCTATATGTAAATGGATATGAGGTTATGTGATGTTTTAGAAATCAGTTTTTCCAGTGACAAGAAACTTTTAGAGATTTTATATCTTTCTAATTTTTGAAAAATGAGTTGATTTTTACATTTGAATTTTAATTAAATCTCATTCCAAGTCTCTTTGTCAAAGCAGTTAGATGCACTATGGAAGCTCTTCGTAGTACTTCCCTCTTTGCTCCCTTCAAATTCCCTTTGTAAGGCAGATAATGTTTTGTAAAACGAATACTCCCTAATGATTTATGTAACAAATTCAGGTGTTCACATTGTATTTAAATTGGGAGATGGGTGCATCTGAATAAAACCAGGAGCATAAAATAGCATAGAGTGGAACCCTGTTTTAAATGTCAAAATGTTTTTAAAAAATCCTAATTTTTCTCTTTTTTTATCTTATCTCCTCAAGAAGTCTGTTGTACTTCTGAATACTGTTTGTATGTCTGTATGTGTGTGTTTGTGTGTATGTGTGTATACATATATATGTATATTTTTTCCTGTAGGATGTAAAAACTAGTTTAATCCTAATTTTTCTTAAAGCCTAACTTGATTTAAAAGTTCACAGAACTAATTCTTAATGTTCTTTGTGTTAGAAGTGAGCTTGTCTAACAAACCCCCAGCAGTGAGAAACATACTCACCTTCAATAGGAAAGCTTTTACTAATCTTTACGTCCTTTCCTCCTAAATGGATGAGTAGCCTCCCCAGTAAGGTTACAGGAAGACTGTAACACGTTCAGAAATATGGGGCTTCTTGTACTGTTTTCTGAACTTTGGATCTCCTGTGATACTTTCCCTGGCCATGCGACTCCATGTCTTCCTCTCTGATAGGCAGGTCACACAACTCCTTGGGCCTGCACATTAGTTTCTGACCTCTAGCCTGTCTATGTTAGATCACAACCCTTATCACCTAAGAATGTGGAAAACAGAACTCTCTTGTCTCCCACAAAATCCCCCCTTTTTTTCTTTATTAAATTCTCTGTTTCCACACCTAAATACAGTAAATACCTCCTCACATTCTTTCCCCTGTGAATTCTTCCCTTCATCTGTTTCCCCTTTATATGAATATAGGAAGGGAGCAAAGGTGACTGATGCATTGACAAATTACAGGGGGGCAGTCCCCTTTCATAAGTACAAACACAAAGATTCAAAATACAAAGTTAGGTCAATGAATTGTCTATTCAGAGGTTGCATCTTATACAGCAGTCTGGGGAGGAACATCATCTGATGCAGTTTTCTGTTCCGGATGCTCATTCAAGCCATCTTCAGCACAGCATCTCTGCATCTTCTTCCTTTATCTTCTTGTAGAAATCCAGATGTCCACTCTCCTACAAAACTCACCTTAATACCATTTTACATTACCATTCTTAAGCTTTATACACTTATCACTCTTGCGAACTTTGGCCAATTGTCATGTTTAAGAAATTCACGTTAGAACCCAGTTTTTACATTTTACATTAATTTACTATTCATTTCTTCCATCTGGAAAATGAGATTTGACTAAGTCAATACCAAGCTCCAGTACTTACATAAATAAAATAAATTATGATTTTTAACACAGTACATATCACATCATAAAACAGTTCCAACTTCTGGTCATGTGATGTGTCTTTTAAAGCATTTACAATATAGACCACAAACCATTTTTCTTTTAACATTAACCAACTGAGACAAAAATAATAATGACGATGTATGCTAACCTCACAAGCCTTTGATCTGATTGTCTTCATACTATTACTAAGAATTAAAGGACCCTAACTTACTGTTGTTGGTCTAAATCCCAAGCCTAATAGTTTAATTTTAGACTTAACTTCAGATGTTCTCCTACCAACGATCTGTTATTTAATAGATCTGATATTGTGCTTACAAAACTTTTCATTATAGGAAATTGCCACTAAGAGTAGGGACATTGCAGGGAAACAACATCTCCCTAACTTGACGTCAATTCCAGGCAGGAGTAGATTGTCATCTGGCATTCAGCCAGGCTTAAAGTCTGCCAGGTGTCAGTGGGGAAATTGAGTCAGGAGAATCCTACATCAGCCCACTCTCCCAACCTTCCCATTAGGTTACCTTTTTGCAGTTCATACCGGCATCTCCCAGGCTCACTGGCATCATGGATCAATGGCTCAGATCACCTTTCTTGCTATGCATACCTGGAGTTAGGCTCAGAAGAGTAGTCAGTTAATAGTCCCATAAAATCTTAAAATAGCAAGCTCCAATAATCAAGTTTCAGATATGACTATAATTTCACATTGGCAAGGAACATCTTTTGAAGCAAGTCCTAAGTAGCTTGCATGCCTTTCTATACATATTCTAGTTCCTGATTAAATAACAATCATAACATTAAATTTACCATTAAAATCATAAGTTATGGCTCTAATAGATTTACATCTTTTTCCCAAACTTCTCTATACCTCTCTAACCCTGCTCAGTCTAAAAGAATGAGCTGCACATATGATAAGTTCAAACACTAACTTCAACTTATGTTCATGAAATGAATTCATATCAAAACAGAAACATTTAACTTTTCCATTAATGCCAAGTTTTTCCAGAGGTTACCTGCCTCTAAGCAACTTAGACTGAAATTCTTTTCCCCAAGCTAAAAGTGTCCCTGATTTAGTCTCAGTAATTAATTCAGTGAGTGTTTTAATACCAATTGCTTTTACATCATTTTGTAACATGTAAAAATCTTATTCCAAGTTGGGACCTTTGCCCATTATCTGAAAAGAATTTTAGTCCCATTTATCTAAAAGGGCCCTGAAAAACCTCACCGTGAAAACTCCTTGGATCTCCTGAGGCCCATGAGCTTTTCCCTATCACTATACCTATCAATCCAAATCTCCAGATTACCGGCCATTCCCATCAAGACCATTCCTGGAACCCCCAGACTAACTGAGGCCACCCCTGACCTCCTTCCTCAGTCCTTCTGTAGATAAGATAACAAACTTTGACCTTCTTTAGCTGAAAGAATGCTTGAGTTGAATTCATTTGAGCAGGGCCTAGCAAATTATTATTTTGGAGTCACAAGTACCCCTAAGCTTCAACAGTTCCATACACTTACAGTTAACTTTAAGTCCCAGTGTTGTTCTATGAAACAATGATTCAACATCTCATTTATACTTTGGTTTCCTTTTCTTTATCTAATCATTCCCATTACATTCAGAGAGAATGTTTGTTCCTAAGGGTTTTAGCTTTCTTTACCCAATTAATTGAAAACAGCAAGATTCCACTACTTGCATTTTGCTTGCACCTTAAGCTTTGATTGTAGACACATGCCATGTAGGTGAAAAGCAAGAACTTAGTTAGATATCATCCCCTCTTTATTACCAGACTCAGAAATAGTCAAGGGGGAAAACATTCCTTTTCAAAGGAACACAGTGGGGAAACTGAGCCAGAAGGATCCCATTCCAGGCTGAGGACACAATTGTCCCCTGAGGCTTGTACATTAGATGTCAGGGGTCACTAATCAAAAATTTTACCAGGACTCACATCTTAAATTTGTCCTAAAAAGCAATCACTAGAGATTTTTTATCACTAAAATAAACTTCTTATTTAGGAGCTCCATCAGAATTCAGATTAGATCTTAAGAAGTCCTTCTGTAATGACTGGATTTCAAAAGGAAAGGGGGATGGGGCCAGGAGGCTTTTTGTCTTAAAATTATCACAAAGCTTTCTGGTGCCATAAAATTCCTGGTCTCCCTTATCTTGTGCCTTATCTTCCAACCCTCCATTAAACCTGAAGTTATTATAGCAAATTAGCTTACAAATATAAATTTGGTAGGTAGGCCTTTCAGAAATCATACAAAAGATTTTACAAAACATTTCTTCATACAACAAATATCTTCCTCTTTTAAGAATAGTTTTCAATTTATCACAAAACCCTCATAAATATAACTGTCAAATATTACAAGATCTAAAACCAAGGCCTTTTCACATTTGCCCATAAGCTTCCTTTTACAAACATACTTTTGTAAATGTTTGATTCGCTTTTAGTTAAAACTTCCTTCTTAACAGTAGAAATAAACTTTTAACAAACTTAGTATATCCTTAGATGGAACAGGCTTGAAAATCACACCCATATATAGAAATGTATATGTATATATTTTTTAAAGGATTCTTATTTTCTCAATAGGAATTCTACAACACAGAAACTCTTACACAGAATTCATAACAGCTTTTTAACCAATTCATCATTAATTTAACAACGCAGTTCATAATATAACAACGTTTAGATGGATTATCTAAAAATTTAAGCTCATTTAGGTTTAGTTAACACTTTAAATAGGACATTACCCATTCAACTGCATTCATTTCCACATCACCTTGCACAGTAATTCATCTCCTTACCACCACGTGGACGCGCTCTATCACCTGATATCCTTTCAGATAGAGTTATCTCAAATTTTATTGAGCTATTAATTATCAAATCAGGTTACATGATTTTTTCTGTTTTCTTATTTATAACCAAATATATCAAATTAGCAAATTTCTATCACCTCCTTTTAAAACCCCAGTTTATACATAAGAAACTCTGAATTTAAAAATTGTGTAACAATTATATTAGATTAATGTTGCATCTACCATAACTCAACCTTATGCCCATCCTTGCGTTAAGCACTTTACAATCATAAAGGCCAAATAACTATGTGTGTGTGTGTGTGTGTATTTGCTTAATCCTGATAGGAAGAGCATTCTCTGAGACTGCTTTCTGTTGCTTCAGGGCAGATTTTGACTTGAATTATATCAAACCTGGATTTACAATCACTAATGATAAACATTTTAGCCTTCCTTTTTTTCCCAAATACTCTTGCTACTTAAAAGAAAACTTTATGTATAACTTCCCATAATGTTTTTGTACTTTACTTCCTTAAAGAGCTGAAATGCCATCTTCCAACTCCCCTAACCCCTCCAAGGTCCACCAGACCAGGAACTTTCCCAGTTAACTCAGACTGGGAGTGGGTAATTTCCCCCTTGTGCATATGATCTGAGCATATGGACAGAGATAATGCTTTTAAAAGAAATCACTAAATTCTAAAGTGAATTTGCAATTTTAAACACATTGTTTTCTGATATCAGATATACTTAATTTACTTAATTTAAACATTAAATACAGATTTTAACTTTGAGATCTCATTAAATCAAAACTCAACTTCACTCCAGACTACCTGTCTTTTACTCTGCAAATTTCCATTACAAAAGAGATCCTCCTTTAGGTAAGGTAGAGAATGGTCTGCCACTCCCCTACCTGAGGAGGAAAGACTTTCCCAGATTTGAATCTCCTTGCCCAGGCAAAAGGGCCTAAATAATTTAATACTGACAAAATGTGACTTCCAAGCATGAGAGCCTAATAATTAATAGTAATAATTACAGATCACAGTAAGCAATTTTTAAATCCAATAACCTTCCATAACTTTTGTCTCTTGGTTTCCCAATCAGGTTAAACATTTGCTTAAGTGAAATTGGGGAGAGGGAAGGGAGTACAAGGTCCAAGCACATGGATACTCTGCCATCCCACCCATATATCTCCTTTCCACATAAACCAAATACTCACTATTTCTTCCAGCTTCTTTGTTCCTTAAAAAGAAACTTAGAGGTTAAGAGCCTCATAATTAAACTTATCGACAGAACCATGTTTTCTTTTAAGTTGAATACTCTGAAGAGCAAAAATCTTTCTTTTTCACCTTCACAAACCTGGCCAGGGTTCTAGAATGTAGAAAGATTTTATTTAACACCTTCTTAAAAGTTCTTAAACTCTCTATTAACACCATTCACAGAAAAGATCAAGTCAAACAATAAAACATCTCTCTCTCTCTCTCTCTCCCCCCAGCCCACTCCCTCCTCTGAAACTGCTGTAATCAGGGAGAGAAGGAGAGGGAGAGATTAAGAGATAGCAGAATTTTAAGGGAACATCAGCAACAGTCCTTGCTACTCTGTCTGGTTACATGACTGCATTTATAATTTAACAAAACACTTTACAGACACAGATATACACAGAACAGATAAAGCAATACTCTCTTTTTAGTAAATAAACTAATGTTAAATTAGACCAGTCAAAATTCAACTATTCATATCAATTTATTCTGATTGATTTCAAGCCAATTTCAAAAGAATCCTTCCCAGCATCTAGATTTTCCCTTCCCCCTCTTTCTGCTCTCTCTCTCTCTCTAGAGCAGGCAGGGGAAGGAATATAGCCAGCATTCCTTTAAAGGAGCTTCTGAAGGAACACCTGGAGGATTATTCATCTTGTCCCAGGTACCATTATCTTAAGAGCACTCACTTCCCATTTTAGGACTTATGCTCTGAAGATCTCCAAGGACTGGTCGTGCCTAAGATCCAGAGGCAGACAAGGCAGTACTTAGCCACCAGTGCTCCTGCCGTTGGTCAGGTCTCTGACTCAGCTGCCTCCTGGCTGTTCAGTTCATTGTTTTAGCTGTGTTCCTGAGTGCACAACAGTTCCAAACTGCCCCAGAGAAGTTAGTAGTCAGAAGAGGTGAAACGTGCCTGTGGGTGTCTAGACTACTGAAAACATCAATGGGCATGCTCCCATTCCCCATAAGCAAGATTCCATCTTAACCTTTCCAATGCTAAAGATCCCAGATGAGCCCCCAAGAATTGTTAGAAGTGAGCCCATCTAACAACCCCCCAACAGTGAGAAACATGCTCACCTTAAATAAAGAACAATACCTGCTGTGAAATCAAGAAAGCTTTTATTAATCTTTGTGCCCATTCCCCCTAAATGGATGGGTGGCTTCCCCAGTAAGGCTACAGGAAGACTACAACACGTTCAGAAATATGGGGCTTCTTATACTGTTTTCTGAACTTTGGCTCTCCTGCAATACTGTCCCTGGCTATGTGACTCCATGTTCTGCTCTCTGATAGGCCCTTCCTCACACATCTCCTTGGGCCTGCACCTTAGTTTCTGACTTTTAACCTGTGTATGCTAGATCACAACCTTTATCATCTAGGAATGTGCAAAACAGAACTTTCTTGCCTCCCACATTTGGAAACCATGAGTGTTTTACAACTTCTTTGAAAAGTTGGGAGCTGGAGAGTTGTACCAAGAAGATTGACTAAGGAATGTGGGTTGATCAAAGGCTGAGTCAAAAGGGGTGTATTTGAGTCTTGTGAGAGCTGATTGTTAAATTTTCACTGTGAGCATTTAATTTGAGAAATTGGTAAATCCTACAAAGCAGGGTTTGATTTATTGTTTTGTTGATTGTCTCGATTGAAGAAAGTGATGGAGAAAATGTTAATTCAGATTAAACTTAAAAGTAATTTCTGTGTACATATTTTACATGAAGAGACATATAGAAATTTAACCACCACTCTCCTGGTTGTATGGGTCCTAGGCAAGAGTATACTGGGAGCTGAAATAGTTGGGGAGAGATAAAGGGAATAAATCAGGCTGAGCTAACTTAGAACTTCAAAAGCAGCTTATGATAGATAGGAGGGTGTGGATAAATTTTGGATTGAGTTGAACAAGGCAACGTTGGAGTGCTTTGAAGTAGGGTAACATTGGTATACATTTCCAAACATTTGCTTTTCATTTTAAAATACATTTTTTTTTGGTACAGGGTAATTTACTCTTTCCATGAGTAAAGATTCTGAAAACATTTAAACAGATTAACCCAAGAATATGTGAATAAAGGTGTTGTCTTTTTCCCCGAACTTGGATTCTCTAAAATCTCCAAGCCTGACCTATATAAATTGGTGTTATTTTTCAATATTAAAACTACATAATGTTTTTTCCCCCAAAGATCTCATTGTGGGCCTATTGTTTGATCTCATTGTGGAGGTATGGTTGATATTTAAACCTGGCATATATTGTTGTCTATGTAATATGTAATATTTAATGAAAAGGGTTTGTGTCATAAAATCTAAATACATACACATGTATGTATATGTATGTCTTGTATAATTAGATTTATGTTTATACATTTTAAAGTAGGGATTAATTCACTTTTTTTATATAGACTTTAAGTCTGTATCAGAAAAATAGGTAATAATTGAGTTATAACTTACCAAAGCTTATTAAGGTAGTTATACTTGTGAAACTATTGAGGTATGAACTATCTTCATTCTGCAGGGCATTTGATACTATGAAAATAATAGAGATCGCCATTAAAAATAGACTTATGAAACTAAAGCAATAAGCTTAACTGAGAGGTAGTTTTTGCCAGTAACCAACATGTTAGCTAATATTTAACATTACTGTTTTTAAAATTCTTAGTATTTTAACTTTAAATTGAAATTAAAACTCTTGCAGGGATATTTGATAATTTTAAAAAATTACTCTGTTAGGTATTTGAATGATTCTTCTGGTGATTCCTTTGAGTTTCTAGTACCCCTCAAAAGTTCATGTGTAAGTTTTTAATAAAAATACTGTAACAGATTTAAAAATCTAGTAGTTTTTATTTTTTTAGCAGTTTTATTGGAATAGAGTTGGGCAATACAGCTCTTAGTAATTACTTTAATTTCATCTTTACTGGTGGTGCATTTACCTTTTCCCTTTCTGTGTTTACAATTTGATTTTCTTATTTTTAATCAAATTATCTCTTTTTTTTATCTTTTCCCTCATAAATCTAGTTTCTAGTTTTATTTATTAGTTCAGTGGAGTTTTTTCATTCAATTTTATGCATCTTTTTGATTTTCAGAATTTATATTTGATGTTTAATTGCATGTTTTTTTATACGTCCTTTTTCTAGCTTTTTAAAAAATTGAATGCCTGAGTTGTTCTGCTCTTAATTTCTTTTATTTATGTAAGCATTTAGAAATGTAAATTTCCCTTGCATATTATTTTGACATGTTGCCTCATTGTTGTCATTGTCTTTAGTGAAATTAGTTATTTTTTAAAATGATTTGTTCTTTTACTCACTCATTCTTTAGGATTAAATTATTTAATTTCCAGTTTTTTAATCTTTGCTTCAAAAGTCCTTTGTTAGCTATAATTTTTACTTAATTTTTATTTTCTTTCATATTCAGGAATTAAATGGTTTCCTATTTTTGCTTTTCTGCATTTGCTTTTGGGATTTTTAATACTCTAATACAAGACTTATTTTTTATGAAAATGCCATACAGAGTTGCAAAATCAGTGTACTCCCATCTATTGTCTTTCAGTATTTTTTAGAGATTTATCATATCTAACTTCTAAAGTTCTATTCATTTTCTTAAAATCGTTTTTATTTTATAACTAGAATTACAAGTCAACAGTAACAGCAGTTGCCTGAGACTGAAATGTCCCTCACTAACATAGTTTTACCTTTTCCTCCTGTAATTCATTTAACTTTTCCTTCACGAGTTTTGATGCTATGCTATTGGGTGCAGGATCTGTTCAGTGTTGGTATTCATTCATTGCCTGTGTTACGTTTTAGCAAAATATTGTTTCTCTATTTATTGTTCAGTCGTTTCAGTCATGTTTCACTAGTTGTCATCCCGTTTGGGGTTTTTGTGGCACAGCTACTAAAAGTGGTTTGCCTTCTCCAACTTACTTTACAGATGAGAAACAGAGGCAAATAGAATAGGGTTAAGTGACTTGCCCCAGGGTCTCATAGCTAGTAAATTTCTGAGGCTGGATTTGAAATTAGATCTTCCTGACTCCATGCCCAGCTCTCTATTCATTGTCCATTTCCTCCATTTTTCTCTTTTAATTAACTTTGTATGCTTTTCTGTTTCAAGTGTGTTTCCTCTAAAGAACATACTCTTGGATTCTGTTTGAATCTATTCTGCTGTCATCTGGTTTGTGAGTGAGCTCCTCTCTTTCACATTCACATTTATTAGTGAAAATTGTGTATTTCTCTCCATCCTAATTTTAATTTCTTAAGCTATTTTTTCTCCTCTTGAGAAGTCTGTTGTACTTCTCTATACTTAATGTACTCTCCTTCCTTCCTATTTCCTATCCCCTCTTTTTGTTCTTGACTGCTTTCCCTACTGTTTTTCTGGTGGATAAGATAAATTTCTATACCTGACTGTGTTTTTATGTTTATTCTTCCCTCTTAAAAAACAAACAAAAACAACCCAATTCATGTGAATCTAATTCAAGTATGTTTCATGTAAAAAACTTTTTATTGGATTCTAAATTCTAATTCATTTTGTTATCCTCTTCCATTTTATACCTAAATTTGTCCTTAACCTTCTCTTTTTCCCTAATCCCTCTTAAACAGTTTGTTTTGCTTCTGTCTAGTTTTTCTGCTAATCTAACCTTCTTCTGATTACTCCTTTTGCCTGGATTCCTTTTCCTTATTCTCTGTGTCACTTTTGTATCCAAGTCTCTCTCTGTATATTTACCCCTCATTCCTTTGACCTGCTCTAATGAGACAGTGAAATTCAAGTGTCACCTGCTCCCCCTCGCCTTATATAAACTTCTGTTTGTACACCTTATTTACGTGAGATAGTTTTCTGTATCTTCATCTCTATTTATCATTTCCCAATGTATTCTTCCTTTCTTTCCAACTCTTCCCCTTCTTTTCCAGGTCATCAAAACATAACTGTTGCTCTCAGCCCCTCTGTCTGTCTAACCTTCTCTGATGTGGAGTTTCATGTATTCCCTCTACATGCAGGAATGTATGTAAATAGCTTAACCTTGTTTGTCCCTTATGATTGCGCACTCATTTTTACCTTTTTATTCTTCTTTGGCCCTTGTGTTTGCATGTCAAATTTTCTATTCATCTCTGTTCTTTTGTAGAAAAGAAAGCTTGGAAATTCCCTATTTTGTTAAAGGTCTATCCCTGTAGGAGATACTTGGTTTTACTGAGTCCTATGTCTAGTCTTAGTTCTAAGTCTAGATCCTTTGCTTCTGCAATAGAGATTTCAAACTTAGGCCTATAGGCTAAGTGACCTACAAAACTTCTGAGTGTGTCCCTAACCAGATAAAAATGTACCCCTTAATAAGTACTCCTTAAGGCTTTGTTTCTGTTTGAGTTTTTCACCACTGTTTTGAAACATAGCTAGTTCTCATTTAATGTAAGTAGACTATTCTGCAGACCTCCCCTCACCTCGTGGGGTTATGCTTCCTTTTCAGCTCTGCAGCTCCTACAACTGGTGTGACTTCAGTTCTTGGAGCTCCCACAGTCAGAGTAGTTTAAATGCCTAGAGCAGAGGACCCCTAGTGAGGGGCTGTACTGGCTCTGCTTCAGTTCCGCCTGCTAGAAGCTAGAGCCTGGGCCCACGTAGGGTCCTGCCAGCCATATGCCAGGGAGGCAGGTATTTGTATAAAGTGTGAATGGTTTTTATAGTATACCAAGTTTATATCGTATAGTTTGTAATTCATGCCAAGTTTATATAGTATACCAGATTTTCTTCTTTTAATGGTGGCTGCTAAATCTTATGTGATCCTGATTGTGGCTCCTTTGCATTTAAATTCTTTCTAGCTTCTTTCAGTATTTTTTCTTTGACCTGGGAGCTCTGGATTTTACCTATAATCCTGAGAGTTTTCATTTCATCATTTCTTTCAGGAGGTGACTGGTAGATTCTTTCAGTTTTTAATTTGCCCTCTGGTTCCATGGTTCCAGTTCTTGGAGTAAAACTTAACTTTTACGGTTTATCAACCAGAGAGATCTTTAAAAATAATTTTGTGATAATTAAATAATTTTGTGATAATTTTATACTAAAATAATTTTGTAATAAAATTGTGATGTTATTAGTTACAGTGAATTCCCTGTGAGGAAACTCCCATAGGTTAGCAACTTTACTGTAATTTAAAGTCTTAAAGAGTTGCTTGAGCACTGTATTGTTAATAGATTTGTATGTGTCAAAAGTGGTTAGACCCATATTTAATTACTATATCAGCTTCATTTCCTGCTGATTCAAATTGATGATATTCAAGGGAAAACAATGGTTTGTTTCCTTTTTTTTTTGTAGAAAGCTTTCTCTAATAGATACAAAAAAAATACAAAAATTTTAATTTGCTAACAATTCCATTTCAGACTCTTCCTTCATGTCCAATTGATCGAAAACCTTTTCAGGCAATATGTAAATTCAGTGCACTGGAAGGTTGTGTTAAGGTAAGTCTGAGAGTGTGTGTGTGTGTGTGTGACGTGTACATATGTATGTTGTATTCCAAATAGAATAGTCTTCATTATAGCCTACCATTTATATAGTACTTAAATTCTGCAAACTGCTTTGACCTTATTTTATCCTCCCAGCAACCATGGGAGGTCGGTACTTTTATTGTTACCACTTTACAGATGAAGAAACTGGTTTGAATAAACAGATCTGAGGCTTCAGTTCACGATTGCCTGAGTCTAGATCTAGCACTACAATGTACTCTTCCACTTATTTTGAGTACATTTAATTAATATTTTATAACTTGAGCAAACTTTAGCTGGAGTGAATAGAGTGGAAGCAAGCTAGAAGATATCACTGTCATTTACCCCCTGCTGCTGAATGGGTGGCTACAACAGAGTAATTTGACATGCATTTTTCTTACAGAAATGATGTAAATAGTATTTTGATTTCTAGGCTATTCACAAAGCTATAGTGTAAATTGTAACCATATTTCATTCAGTGCATTATAACATTAAGGTTATATTTAGGGTTATATTGGTTATAGCCAATATTCAAGGTACTTTGGTAGTAGAAATAAAGTTTAAGTAAAATACACTTCAGTTAATCAGTGAACATTTCAGTATATCTGTGTGCCAGAAACTGAGCTGCTGTTCTCTTGGGTTATAGTATAAAAGTAAAATAACCATAATAAGCAGTAATTATAAGAAATAATCCTAATAATAATAATGATGATGATGGTAATGATAGTATTTATATAATACCCACTAAGGTACCAGAGAACATACTAGATGGTAATATTCAATCAGAATTAATTTATCCATCAACAAACTAACCTTTCCATATTTACCCCAGTATCTGGTTAGTAATACACTATTTTAACAAATGTCCTTATTTTATATGATATGCTGTTTTGTTTTAGTTTGGGGAACAGCAACATCAAATAGGTCTGGTTTATGACTTTTTCTTTGCTCATTAAATATATGACTCTTGCCAATTTCTAATTATCAAAGAATCCCAAAGACTGACATAATTTCTTTGGAATACATATGAAGCTCTATGTTTCTTCTATTTTCTAATGCATTCAAGGATAAATTCCTATTTGCAGATAGGAGCTCCTGTGATGAATAAGTTGTGTAACATGTAGTCAGTTAGAACCTGAATAAAATAAGTTCAGTCTTACATATTGACTTCTGAAGATAGCTTTTTGACTGGATCTTGATCTGCCTTTGAGTTGAGATAAAGGGGATATTACCTGAAGGAAAAAGTGTCCTCTCATATAAAGGGAAATAAATGCCTTAAGTCAAATACCACGTGCCACAGAAATAATCCCTTAGTCTTAGAGAACCAATTTAACATTAAGTTGTTCACATTTAAATCCATCAATTGTCCTAGTCTCATCATAGTCTTTATTGCTACTGATATATAGCACATTTCCTTCTGTGTCATTACACAACTACTCCTTGCATCTAAAAAAATCAATTCCCAAACTGGCTCATTGGGACTGTACTTTTGAAAAAATAGTGCTAGTTTTTTTCCCTGAAAAATGGTTATAAAAAGCAAGTTATCTTTTCCATTATTCCCCATTGTTCCAGGAATTTTATTCAGTTGTATAAGTATACATAAATCTGGTTAATCAACCCCTGTTCTGTCCTTAAACTTAACGTATCTCTATCAGTGTATCATTTACCTCCTTCTTGACATTTTAAAAACATTTAAATTACTTCTTGAAAAGATCTCTTTTTTGACTACTGTTTTGCCAGTTTCTTTATGAGCATCTAACTCGTCAGGTGCATCACAGGACCCCTGATGCTTTCTTAAATCCCTTATCCTTCTCTTTGCCCTCCAACCCCCACATCCCCAAGACTTCCTGACCATTGTCACCTTGAACAGATGGTTATTTCTTTGAAGAGTCACTCTCAACTAAGTCTGGTTCAGCTTGTCACACTAACTTCCTTTTTACCACAGACAATTTTTTTATGCTAGTTTCTGTGATAGGTAAAAAAATTTTCACGTTTTTTAGTGACTACTTTGTCCTCCCAAAACATTTGTTCCTATAGCTAAAGCTTTGAATGGTAATAATCTTGTAGCTTCGATACAACAATTGTAATGGCGATTGCAGGCTTCAAATTGGGTTGGAGACTAGATTTGAGATCTGTACCTGGGGTCAAAATCACACAACTGATGTTTGCTTTTATACTTGTTTCTCACTCATAGAGCCTAGAGCCTGCAGTCACTCCCTTCTCTGGACTACCCCCTGAAGAGGCAGGTCTCTATCCTCACTAGATTTGTAGACCCATGAGTAGGTAATAAGTAACAGAGCTATCAGTTGGTACAAGTAACTGCTTCCTACACAGGGGTAGGACTCCCCCTCCCTTCTCTTCCTTCACACTCCCCCGCAACCTCCCACCCCACCCTGTGCCATATCTCATTTCTCTTCTTACCCTTGGGCATCACTACAGGTAGGCCCTTTTTTAGTCCTAGCACCAAATGGCATGCTGCTGGCTAGTGCTCATCCCCACTACCCACAGACCTTTATGTCTTTCTCTTTTAAAAAATTTTTACTTCATTCTAAACTTAAATGCAAAATGAGAAAAGAAAAAAAAAAGAACCCTTCCATGTACACAGCAGAACATGAGAGGATTCAGTATAAAACAATATATTTCCATTTCAAGAAAACTTATGTAATAAATACTGTACATTCTTTTCAAAGCTACCCAGGTTTCTGTATTTCCTTCTAGGTTTTCTTTTGTCCTCTGCTGTGCACTTTTTATTTTATTTCGTTTTTCTTCCCCCACCCCCATAGAAGATTGCAATTAAATGCAAATATGTATATACATACCTATAAACAAACACACACACACACACACACACACACACACACACACACACATACATATATATGTACATTCCCTGACTGAAGAGCATCTTTCCTTTTAGCCAAACTGATTAGTATAAAATGATACCTCAAAGTTGTTTTAATTTGTATTTCTCTAATCAATATTTATTTAGAGCATTTTTTCATATGCTTATATATACTTTTGATTTCTTCATCAAAATACTATCTGTTCATATCCCTTGACCATTTATCAGTTGAGGTATGACTTGTATTCTTGTAAATTTGACTAAATTCTTTATTTCAGAAATGAGACCTTTATCTGAGAAATTGGATATGAAAGCTTTTTTTCCAACTTTCTTCCTGCTCATGGTTACATTGGTTTTATTTATACAAGAACTTTTTAATTTAAAAGTAATCAAAAGTATCCATTTTACATCTCAACAATGCTCTCTATCTTGTTTGTTTCTTCGTATATTATTCTGTTCATGCATTCTATGTTCTTCTGATTTTCTTGTGATATCTCCCTTTATGTATAGGTCATGTATTCATTTTGACCTTATCTTGGTACCTGGTTTAATACATTGGTCTATGCTCAATTCTTGCCAAACTGCTTTCCAGCTTTCCTAACAATTTTTACCAAATAATGAATCTTTATCCCCCAAATTTAAATCTTTACATTTGTCAAACACACAATTACTGTAGTCATTTGCTGCTGTGTATTGTATATCTACTTTGTTCCACTAATCTGCCTTTCTGTTTGTTAGCCAGCACCAGGTAGTTGTGATGCTGCCTTACTACTGAATTTCTTTCCTTTATTTTCTTTAAAATTTTTGACCTTTTGTTCTTCAGAATGAATTTTATTAATTTTTCTAGCTCAATTAAATATATTTTTAGTAATTTAATTGGTTTGACATTGAAAAAATAGGTAAAATTGTTATTTTTATTATATTGGCTTTGCTTACTCATGAACAATGTATATTTCTACAACTATTTAAATCTGACTTTATTTTGTATAAAGAGTGCTTTATGTTCATGTTCTTGTAGTTCCTATATCTGTTTTAGCAGGTTATACTCAGGTATTTTATACTGTGTAGTTATTTTAAATGGTCTAAAATAATATTGAATAATATTGGTGACACATAGTGTAGTTTTCCTATTTTTCTCTTTTAATTAAATCTGTTTCAGATTTAACTTTGGTATTATGATTATTACCCCTGCTATTTTTACATAAATAAATGCTACTGTAGCACTTCATTTTAACTCTGTGTCTCTCATTTTTATAGTGTCTCCTCAAAGTGATATACTGTTGAATTCAGATTCATTCTGTTCTCTGTTTCTGTTTTATGGGTAAATTGCTCCCATTTACATTCAGAATTATAATTACTTGTTATGTATTTTCTTTCATCCTATTTTTCCTCCCTATCCTTTCAGCCATATTTACCCTATTCCTCTACACTCATCTGATTTACTTCTACCTGCTATCTTGCCTTTGTATTCTTTAATCTGCCTGCCTCTCTAGGAGTCCTTCCCTAGTCATATCCTCTTACTCTCTTATTTCTTTCTGAATTTAGATGACTTTTAAAGCCTCCTAGATGTATATGTTATTCCCTCTTTAGCCCATTTCTGATATGAGTTCCAGCACTACTCCCATTCTCCCCCCATTTCTTTTGTACCAGTTCTTTTCTTTATGCCTTATTTGTTTGAGATAATTACTCCTTTTTATATCTCCATATGTAGTTTTATTTTTCAAAATCACCCCATCATACACAACTCAGCCTAAACCTTTCTTTCAGACTACCCAAATAATGATGACAATCTTAAAGAGTACTGATGATGTTTTCACATATATAAATACTTTGACCTTATTGAGTCCCTTATAATTGGTCTTTAATGTTTATCTTCTCTCTCCCCTAGATCTTATATGTTGAATTTTCTATTCAGTTCTGCTCTTTTGTCAGAAATACCTGAAAGTCTTTCAGCTTTTTAAATGTTCATTTTTTTCATTCAGGATTTACTCTTGATTGTAACCTCAGTTCTTTTGCTCTATGAAATATAATACTTCAGTACCTACAGTCCTTTAGCAAAGAAAGTTGCAAAGTCTTCTCTAATCTTGATTGTAGCTCTGTGATATTTAAATTGTTTTTTTCTCATTGCTTGCAGTGTTTTCTCCTTAACCTGGAAGCCTTGAAACTTGACTATGATATTCCTATAAGTTTTCTTCCTGGGATCTTTTTCAGGTGATGATCAGTGGATTTTTTCTATTTCTGCTTTACCATCTTCTTCTAGAACTTCAGGGCAGTTGTCCTTAAGAAATTCTTATAATATTGTATCAATATTCTTTTTTTAATCATAATTTTCAGGTAGTCCAACAATTCTTATATTCTCTAATCAATCCATTCTCTAGATCAACTGTTTTTCTGATGAGATAGTTCACATTCTATTCTATTATTTTCATTTTTTAAATTTTGTTTTATTATTTCTTGGTGTCATATAATGTCATTATCTTCCCTTTGATGTCCAAATCTAGTTTTCAAGGAGTTATTTTCTTCCTTAAGTTTTTGATTTTCTATTTCTAGTTGGTTGATTTTGTTTTCATAGTTTTTTTTTTATTTTCTTGGATTGCTCTTGTTTCTGACTTTTCCTTGACATATTTTGCTTGATTTTAAAGTCCGTTTTAAGTTCTTCTAGGAACTCCTTTTGAGTTTGTGACCATTTGATGTTTTTCATTAAAAAAGGAGTGACTTTTTTAACTTCAGTATTTTCCTCTGAATATGAACTCAGATCTTCCCTATCCCCAGAATAGTTTGTTTGAAATCTTTCTTATTTGCTTTGTTTTCTTATTAGCAGTTTATTATTGTAATTAGATTCTAGTCCTGAGGTGTGGGGAATGGTGCTGCAGGCCTTTGTTATTATTTTCTGAGCTCTCTTCAAGCTTCTAGCCTTGGGCACTCCTCTCTACCCCCTGAGCCAGGGCAAGGACCATGCTGTCCCACAAATGCTTTTACTCCTCATGGTTCCTCAGGTGATTGAAACCTCCAGCTGTCCTTGTATTGAAACCAGGGACTATGCTCTTCTGCACGTGCCCATAGCAAGCAGGATCCCTGCTTCTCTGCTACCACAATCTCCAGGCATGTGCTCACTCCTTTTTACTTGCAGCAGCAGCAGCCTGAAACCAGATCTGGTCAGCACAGCTGTGTTTTGAGTTCCTTGACTGTGAAAGGTCCTTCAGTCTTCCCCTGCTTAGTGATCATTCACCTACACTGTCCTTGAGGTGAAAGTTCCTGAGTCTAAAAGTGCCTCCTAACCCAGCTGTCCCCAGGCTTTGCTGTTTGTCGATTCTGCAGAGTTGACCTTTAGGTGTTTGCACCAAACCTCCACCCCTGGTGGTCCAGTTTTTCCTGGGATTTTCTCTAGTTGTCTTAGGAGGACAACTCTAAATTTCATTTGTTTCTTCTGCTCTACTTTTGCTTGAGACTATGGTGTGTGGTTTTTTTTTGTTTGTTTGTTTTTTTGTGGAGGAAATTTAGAGAGCCTGAAGTTTTCTTACCTACCCTGCCATATTCCCAGAATCTCTCCTGATATGGGTTGAAAAAATGACTCATTAAGATTTTTTTAACCCTTGGATTTTTCCAATTAGGATTCTGTCTGGTACATCTTCTAAATCTTTGTAGAATAATTGTATGTGGGGGTGACGGTTGGAGGTGGTGGTACCTGGCCATCTTGGCTGGTACAACTGAACATTATTGCTACAAAGAAATAACAGCCATTGAGAGTTGTTTCAAGTGTAAAAAGTTGCAGGATGCTTCTGTACATATGTCAATTGTTTGGTAGTCTTTTCCTGTTCCATTTCCCCTCCTCACTAAGACCATAATCTTTGGTTCTTATACTTTATTTTTCTCTTTTTAATACCTTTCCTTTCCCTTTTATGGTCTATCCTCAGTTGAAGTTTGTTTTCCTTGGAACTCTGTGCTCTCTATTTTGTCCTCCCTATTAACTACATCTTTCCCAATCTCCATTTCCCTTCTTTCTGTCCTTAATAACAACTAGAGATGTCTAAAACTGGCTTTCTGAGAAGTGAATGGTATGTGCCCTTTTAACGTCTTTAGGTTGAAGCTTGAACCTTTGACTATTTGTCAGGTTTATTAAAATGTATTTCTTTTGTGTATGGATTGGACTAGGTGGCTACTGAGGTCTCTTCCAACTCTGTGTTTCTGTAACATCTAGATAGAAACATTCTGTGTAGGTACTTGTAGTAGGTACTGCCGTATGGAGCTCAGGAAAGGTAACTGAGAGCTGGAAAGGTACATTTGGAAGTAATCTGCATAAAATTGTTTAAATTATGTGGATGATTGAGATCACTAAGGGAAATTGGTTAGACAGCATTTATTAAGTCTTCTGTGACAGACATTATGCTAAATGCTGGTAATTCTCTTCTCCCCTCACCTTCCCTGCAAAACCAAGATAGTAGAAAAGATAAGCATAAATAGATAAAAGATATATGGATGTATCTTACAGATAGTAAGTGGAAGGCAGTCTTGGGGGAAAAGCTCTAGAAAGTGGCAGGGGGAGGAATAAGGCCTATTGCAGGTCTTATACTAGCAGAGTCTTGGAGGAAGCCAGAGATTCCAAGAGGTAAGAAGAGAAAATTTTCAGGGAAGTGAACTTGAGGGTAGAACTTTAGAGAAGTCTCACATTGATGGGTCAATCATAAGAAAAGAAGTCAGCAAAAGAGATGTAATTGGCATGTGGTTTTCAGTAGCACAAAGGAGAGATGTTTTAGTATCTTTTGAATTAAGTATAACCTTTTTAAAATTAAAAAATAACTTCATTTTCTTTGGAAAAGAGTATCATTTGACTATTAGAAACTTTAGTGTGCTTTACGAAAGATTCGTCGTAGTTCAGGGCTAATTAACATGGGGCTTGTGAACTTTTAAAAAATTTATTTTGATAACTGTGTTTGACTTTTTCTGTAATTATATATACATAATTTAAAGTTTTATTCAGAGAAGGGATCCGTAGATCTCACCAGGCAGCCTGAGGGTTCCATGAAATAAAAAAAACTTAAGAACATCTATACGAGATGGATGATTTGCAATGTTTGGTGTCATGAGTGTCCTGGGGGTAGGGGAGGCAGTGTGCTAATGTCTTCAGGTTTGTATTTGATTTTCCTAATTGGAATGTGTATAACTTGAGAAATATGTCTTGATAAAAGGGAGTTGAGACTCCCTTAAACACTTAAATTACTAGCATAAATGCAAATGAATGATTTTATCAAGTTAAGTGTAAAAATAGTCATATTTTTCTTAAACTGTTTAACAGGTCACTCATTGGTTTAACCATGGGTTTGAAATAAAATTGAAATGCAGTTAGTTTGGAAGAGGTTTTATATTCCTTTAGGTCACATGATATTGGTAAAGCTGTCTTTGCCTGAATAATCAGTCTGTCAAAGATATTTTTCTAAGTACCTAAAGCCAAATATTTTCCATTTTTAGATGGATAGCTCCTGTTCCATAAGCATATTTTATATAGGGACAAAAATTGAGTCCTCTAAAACCTTTTTCTGTCTCCTTACTGTTGGTACACAGGTCATATAATTAAAAGTCAATATTTGGGTAACTTTTTTTCAGTGAAAATACTAGTTCTCCTGCGTTTTATCATTTTGGGATAAAGTTTTTTTTTATCATGTTAAATTCTAACACTATGAATTTGGTTTTCTTTATAGGTTCAAATAGAGAGACAATTAAGAGAAACAGATGATAAGAAAAAAGAATGCTCCTTTAAGAAACAGGATTCCTGTTCTGTATATATTAAAAGCTGGATGAGGTTAGTGGTAAATTCCAGAAATAGAAACCAAGTTGGTATTTTTCCATAAGTAAGTTTGTTCAGAAAATCTTGGTTTAGGTGTTATCCAGTCTCTTAAATGAGTAAAAGAAAATATTTTTAAGCACTTGATATTTTAAAGGGACATTACCTATAACTTTAACAGGTGGGTAGAAATATCCTCTCTCTTTTTGGCAACGAAAGATAATGGTAACTAATGGTAAAATTGAGGGTATTCCAGAGGGATATTTGTGCCATAATTTAGGGAATACTCTTACATTTTCTTTCTTTTAGTGATAATGGATTATCACGTATTCTAATCAACCCTGAATTTTACTTAAGTAGAAGCTTTTGTATATATTATATACTATACTATTTCTATATGGTAATTTTTTTTATACTAGGGATTATAATGTTAGCTGCTCTTATTCTGTATTCTTCTTTGGAATATATTTTTCTTGATATGTCTCATGCACATAATTACTTCTTTCTTGTTTTCAAGTTGAATTGATAGTGTATTCCTGAACAGGCTGCACTATAAATGTCTATATATCTGTATCTACCTCACTATATATTATAAATGTTAATGTGCTATATAATCTGGTAGTTAAGCTGAATATGTTATTTAAGCATAAAGCTATTCTTTCAGCAGAATAAAAACATAAGTATTTTACATTTTTTGTGATCATAAACTATTTTAAATTTTGAGTATTATATGGAGAATCAATGAGACTGAATACACAGAATTTTTCCAACACGGCTTCCCTGTCATAGAAACTTAGTTAATATGAAAAAAAAAACTATTAGTTTTTCATAGTTTTCATTTCTTTCTTGATATTCACAGAAAAAGAGCAGATGTAAAAAGAGATCTGTTAAGTGCAAAGTTTTATAAAGATTTGAAGAAGATGCATAGTAAGTAATTTTTGTGTGTTCTATTCCTACTTTGGTTTTCTTAATTCAGGTCTTTACACGTTTTATGTTGTGGCTCTATAAGTAGTTTCATAACTGATTATCCTTTACCAGTTTCTGTCTCATGTTACTAACTCAAGAATATTGCCAAAACTTCATTTTCACCTTGTGTAATAATTTTTTTTCATATCACTCCCTTGCTCAAAACCTTCAGTGACTCCCCACTAACACTCCATAAATTCCTTCGTTTTATGATCAAGACCCTTATGTATCTACATTTCCTTACCACCTTCCTTTTTTACTGGTAACTATGTGAACCTTTTTCATTACCTTTGCTTGCATTGATTCCTCCGTTTAAATTATCCTCTCTCTCACCGTTGAACCCATTCTTCAAGGCTCACTTTAAATCTCATTTCTCACTTTCTTTGTGAATCTGTAATTGACCATCTGACCCTGACGTGATTCATTTGCTCAAATTCTTAAAGGAATTATTGTCTATACCCCTTATTTGTAAAGGCAATTAGCATTTCTTGGTGTTTTTGTTTTTTTTTTAATGTGTGTATCTAGCTTTCTCACCTAGGTTATCATTTATTTCTGGAGGCAGCATCTTTTGTCAGTTACTTTACCTTGAATGTTAATTATGTACTCAGAAGATGATTGTGAATTACTTGTGACCATAAAATAAAGCGAAGCTAACTGGACTATACAAGTTTTAAACTTGTGACCTATGCTTGGTTAGTATAGCCCATGAAAACTGTAGGGGCTTATTCTAGCTCTGTCTTACAGTGACAAGTCAGGTCTCCAGATAGCAGATATCTCCCCCTCAGGATTCTACTAGAGGTACTGTTGCAACTGGAATTTAACAACAAGATAATATTTATTAGCAGGGTCAACCTCCCTGACAATAAATGGGTCAGTGGCTTACCTCCATTTATACCAGAGACCCCAAGCACGAAAGGACAGTTCATCTTATGTAGGTTTTGGGGAGTACAGCATAAAGAATAGAACAGGGAAGATGACATCATGGGGTTGAGAGCAACATGATTGGTTATAGAGCTGAGGCACAGGGGATAGCGTTATTGGTTGGAAGTTTGGTGCTGGGTGCTAGCAATGACCCCCTTCTTCTCTTGTTAAAATAAGAAGTGCTCATTGTTTGAGTATAGATGTAAGATAGCAGCCTGGACATTTGGACAGTAAACCAGACATCCTTGAAGGGTAAGTTGGTGGAGTAAAGATATCAGACCCAATTCCCTTTCTTTTACATACATTTTCCAAGCTCATTTAAATTCCTTGAAGCAAGAAAGCTGAATTTTTATATTTAACCTGTTATAGGCTAGCTGAACTCTAAACTAAGTTCAGAGACAAAGAATTATGACTTAAATAGTTACAGGACAAAATCGATTAATTGTAAATGGGATCAATAAGAAAATGATGCAGGATCAATCTTAAATTTCTCAGTACCTAACCTTGAGGGGTTGTTAGTGTTTTACCAATAGTATTGGCTCCCTATTCTATTCTGTCCCCTGATTATCACCCCATTATCATTTTACCCAGCTATTATCTCCAGAATATCAATTGACATCTGTTAGTTTTATGAAGGTATTAATTGTAAAAGTATAATAAGTACCAAACTTCAAAACTTTCCCCCTTGAAATGGAGCATACACTGTTCAGCCATTTCCTAATTATTGGACATCCCCTCATTTTCAATTCTTTTCTACCACTAAAAGAGCTGCTATAAGTATTTTTGTATATATAGATCCTTTTCCTTTTTGTTTTTATCTCTTTGCAATAGATACCTAGTTCTGAATTGCTCTCCAGAATGGTTGAATTACTTTGCCACTTCACCAACAGAACATTAGTGTCGCAATTTTCCCAAATACCCTCCAATACTATTTTCTTTTTCTGTCATATTAACCAGTCTGTTAAGTAGGAGGTGGTAACTCAGAGATGTTTTTAATAAACATTTCTCTGTAATCAGTAGTGATGTAGGTCATCTTTTCACATTACTGTAGATAGTTTAGATTACTTCATACTTTGATCATTTATCATTTGAAGAAGGGCTCCTATTTTTATAAATTTGACTGAGTTCTTTATATATTTCAGAAATGAAGTTTTAATCAGAGCAACTTGCTGTGTATTTCCCTCTATCCTACTTTGCTTTGATTATATCCTACTCTCTCCTTTCTCCCTATCCATTCTCAAAAGTGTTTTGCTTCTGACTTTGACCTCCCCTAATCTGCCCTCCTTTCTATCATCCTCTTCCCCACTTCTTTTCTCCCCTTCCTCTCCTACTTTCCCAAGTGATAAGGTAGATTTCTATACTCAAATGAGTGTGTATTATTCCCTCTTTGAACTAGTTATGATGAGAGTAATGTTGGCATGCTCCCCTCCCTTCCCCATATACTACTCCACTATAAAATCTCTTTCAAGCTTCTTTTACGTCAGATAATTTACCCCATTCTACCTCTCCCCTTCCCCTTCTCTGAGTGCATTTCTTTTTCTTATCCTTAATTTTGTTTTTTTAGATAATGATCCCATCATATTCAACTCATATCTATTCCTTCTATGTATATTCCTTTGACTGCTCTAATAATGAGAAAATTTTTAGGAGTTACAGAGATCATTTTCCCATACATGTATGTAAACAGTTTAACCTTATTACCTTTATGATTTCTTTATCCTCTCTAATTTTTTATGCTTCAGTCTTGTATTTGAAAGTCAAATTTCAGGAATGCTTGAAAGTCCTCTACATTTTAAGGAATTATTTTCTGTACTGAAGTTTTGTGTATCTTTTTCTATTTGGCCAATTCAGCTTTTCAAGTCTCCTCACTGGATTTTCGTGCTTATTTTACCATTTAGCCTATTCTTTTTTTTAAGGTGTTGTTTTGTCAGCATTTCTTTCTTTATGCCTCCTTTACCAAGTCATTGACTTTTTTTTTGTGATTTTCTTGCATCATTCTCATTTCTCTTTCCAATTTTTTTGTTTACCTCTCTAATTTGATTTTTAAAATTGAGATCTTCCATGACCTGAGACCCACTTCATATTTTTCTTTGAGGCTATGCATGTATGTCTTTGACTTTGTTGTTTTCTTCTGAGTTTGTGTTTTGCTTTTCCTTGTCACCATAGTAACTTTCTGTAGTTGGATTTTTTTTTATGTTATTTGCTCACTATTTCATTTTGTTTCTTGACTTTTAACTTTTCTAAAGTGGGGCTCTGCCTCCAGAGTGGAAGGGGTATTGTCGCAAACTTCAGGTTTTTTTGCAGCTGTTTTCAGATATGCTTCTTGAAATATGAAAGTTCTCAGTTCTTCCAAGGTATTGTGATCTACAGAGAGGTGTGTTTCTTACTCTCCTGTTCTCTCCTGTGTGGGTGACCATAAGCACCCTTTTCTGCCCTGGAGCTGTAACCTGGGTTCTGACTCACCTCTGGCTGCAAGCTCTGGTGCTCTTCCCCTCGTTGGGACTGAGACCTAGATCAGAATATGGGCAATGGGACAGTCATGCCCCCCGTGCCAGCAAAGGGACCCCTGTAGTCCCAGTTATCTCACCCTCTTACCCTCTCTGGGCTGAGAGGTCCAGAAATTGACAGTGCTGCCACTGATTCAGTTGTTCCAAGGTCTCCTGTGGGTTTGCTGTATGCAGCATGAGCTACTCCACTCTCACCTCAGTGCAACACTCCTTTCCTCTCAACCTTCTAAGTTTCCTGGGGCTAGAAAAAATTTTTACCCTTTTCTTTTGTGGCTTCTGCCACTCTAGATTTTGTTTTGAGATATTTAAAGTTTTTTGGAGTGGTTTTGGGGAGAGCTCAACCTAGTCTAGGGATGGGGAACCTGTGGCCTTGAGGCCACATATGGCCTCAAGTATGGCCCTTTGACTGAATCCAACCTTCCCAGGACAAATCCCTCTTTACCTGTTACAATCATCTTGGCTCTGGCCCTCATTCAAAAAAAATTTTGACTTTAAAAATTTTTCCTCTCCCTATATAAAATTCTGAGTGATTTGATATTGATTATATATGTGCAGTCATGTAAAACGTATTCCCAATTTCATCATGTTGTGAAAGAAAAAACAATAAAAGGAAAAAAAACTTTGTAATAAAAAGAAAGTGAAAATAATATGCTTTGATCTGCATTCAGACTCCATCAGTTCTTTATTTGTATGTGGATAGCATTTTTTTACCATGATGCCTTTGAAATTGTCTTGAATCATTGTATTTCTGAGAAGACATAAAGTCTTTCATAGTTGAGCATCCAACGATTTTACCCTTACTGTGTACAATGTTCTCTTCTGCTCATTTCACTTTGCATCTGTTCATGTGAATCTTTCCAGGTTTTTCTGAAATCTGCCTCATCATTTCTTATAGCACAGTAGTATTCCATTATATTATATTCCACGATTTGTTCAGCCATTCCCCAATTGGTGAACATCCCTAATTACAAAAAGAGGTATATAAATATTTTTGTTCTCTTCCTTTTTTTTTTTTATGAGTCAGTTGGTGGCACAGTGGATAATGATAGGTCTGAATGTTATGAAGACCTGAGTTCAAGTAATACCTCTAAAGATTGTTGTGAGAATCAAATGAGATGAGTGTAGAGAAAAAAGGGTTTTTTTAGTACAGTACCCAGCACGTAGTAGGTGCTGAAAGTGCATATTCCTTATCTCTCTTCCTTTTTTCCTCCTTTTCCCCCTAGTACAGTCCCTTTTCTCTCTTTTTTCTTTTAAGACCATCAAAACAGAACAAATCCACTTCCATTCCCTTTATTTGTATTCACTCTTTGTCCTTGGAAGACTTTTTTCAAGCAGGTACATTCTCTTCATCTAAGCCTTAATTAGTATAGAAGTCATTGTATAACACCTTGTGTATGCTCCAGTTGTTTTAACCTTTCTTGTTTTGTCTTCGCTCTTATATTTATATTTTGGTGCTTTTACTCCTTAGTTTTCTTAGCTTTAGCTCCTTAAGGTAAAGGAATTCTGTCTAGAATTCTTGAGAGCCTTCTGTTCTATTAAAGGTCCCACCCTCCCCCTGCTGCAATAGAATTATACTCAGTTTTATAGGATTAATTAGCCTGTGTTTTTTCTTTTGTAATATGATATATGAGGACTTTTTCCTCCTTTTTAAAAATAGTTCGCATGTATGGTTCCTCAGTATTTCAACCAGGCACCTGCAATTGATTTTTTTTAATCAAATTATCCTTATTATTATCAACTTGACAATCACAAAAAATATGTTTACCAATACAAAGAAGAACAGTAAAATTGCATGTGAAGCTATAAATCTCAGCTTGGTTTTTCCCCCCTGTTAAATTCAACATGGTAATTCCAACACTGACCTGTTTTGTCTCCGTCCCCTTCTGAACTTCTCTTTGCTCATGTGTTTATTTTACAAAATGATTAGGTATAGCTGTTTTCTTTTTACCATTTTTTGAAGAAAAGTAATACAGTCACTATTTCCCTAAAACTTCTCTTTCTCCTCCAAAAAAGAATCCCTCATTTATCACTCAAAACCAGTCAGTATATTGGCTGTGACTGAAAATGTAGCCTTTTGTACTATGAGTCATCAATCACCTCTTTGCCAAGGGGTTACAACCATGATTCATTAATCCTCTGGAGTCATGATTGCTCATGGCTGTCAAGTCTTTCAGAGTTATTTCCCTTTCCAGCATTTTAGCCGTTGTTTAAATTGTTCCCTGGTTCTGCTCATTTCCCTCTGTATCAGTTCATATTAGTCCACCTAAAAGCCCTTCTAAGGTTTTTTGGAATCTGTCTTTTTCGTCATTTCTGACCCTTATGGTGATAATCCATTATATTAATAATATACTTGGTTGAACCATTCCCTACTTGATGGGCAGTCATTTTGTTTCCACTTCTTTGCTGCAATAAAAAGAGTACTATACATTTTTGTATGTGTATGACTTTTTTTATTTTTGCTTTTAAATACAAATGCAAATAGTCAGGAGTATACTTGTTGAAATATTTTATGTAAATTTCAGATTCTCCAGGTAAAGAACTCCCTGTTTTCACAAGCTAATTTCTGACAGACTGCTTTTCAATTTCGCAGCAGTTTTTGTTGAATAATGAATTTTTATCCCAGTAGTTTGAGTCTTTTGGCTTTTAACACATTAGGCCACTATATTGCTTCTGTGTTTTATGTACCTAATGAATTCCACTCATCAATGTTTTTATTTTTTTTTTTAATTACCAAGTATTTCTAATGATGACTACTTATTAGTCTTGTTCCCACCTCCTTTATTTTCTTGAGAATCTTGGCTTAAACATATATTGTAATCCTTTGGAGATTCTATTGGTCACAGATATTAGTACCAATTTTTCCTACAGTTTTATTAATATTACCTGAAAATCTTATTTAACATCAAAGGACAAGACAGAATTACCAATCAAGACTAAAGAACTCAGACATTGAATGTTTCTGCAAATGGTTCTGTATTCTGCAGAATGGGTAATACAAAGTCAAGCAGCTACTGTGTGTGATTATCTTAAAGAGATAGCTTTTGAGTAGTCACAGCTTTATTATCAACTAGTCAGACAGAACAAACACTCTTCTGTTGTGTGTAGTCTTAACAATAGAAGGATACAAGTCTAGCAATAAGAGAGTGACCTATTTTGAGCATTTGCCAGTTGATTTGTAATGCTATCCTTGTGCATGTTGAGAATTGTGGAGATGTTAGTGATAGCATCTTTTAATAGAAAAGTAGTAATTTTGATCTATAGGTTACAAAAATCTAAGAGCATCCTGTGTAATTCATGATGCAATTAAACTAATTGTCCTACTCATGATACAGGACAGGAAAAAGTTTTTAAAGGGTTGGAGGGCTAACTTCACTAACATTAGCCAGAAAACATAATACATTAATAGTATAGTTCTGTTTTATTAAAATTTTATTTTCTTCCATTTAAGATAATCACTTTTTATTATAGACTGGATCAACTTCAACATTAATGTTTCCTATATAATGAAGAACAAAAAAAAGAGACTTTGAGTTCTACATATTGACTTTTATAAAGGCTTTTAAAAATACATTCTGTGATGGCTAAGAACTAGAAATGAAAGGGATGCCGATCTCTTTGGGACTGGCTAAACAAGCTGTGGTGCATGATTGTAGTAGAGTATTATTGTGCTATAAGAAATAGCAGGTAGAATGATTTCAGAAAAAACTAGAAAGACTTACATGAACTAATGCATAGTTAAGTGAACAAAAGTAGGAGACTGTTTTAAACAGTAACAGCAATGTTGTTTTGGGAAGAACTGTGAATGATTGAGCAATTCGATGATCCAAGACAATCCCAAAGGACTAGGATGAAGTATTCTCTGCTTCCAGAGAAAGAACTGATATATTGTTTGAATACAGAATGAAGCATGCAATTTTTTACTTTCTTTCATTTTTTTCCTTTTACTCAAGTCTTATACAAAATGACTAATATGGAAATGTTTTACAAGATTTCACATGTATAACCTATATTTGATTGTTTAACATCTCAGGGAGGCGGGGGAGGGAAGGAAGAGATAGAATTTGGAACTCAAAACTTCAAATAAAAATGTTTTAAAAAATTTTAAATATATATTAAATTTTATCATGATTGTTTTAATACTTCTGCTATTGGTGTAGCCATCCAAAACAAATCCAGACATTAACTGTGTCTTAAAAATGTGTTTCCTTCTATATTTTTAGTTCTTTATTTCATTATCAAAAAAATTGGAACCTGTGAAACCTAATACAAATAAGGTCTTATATTGAATTGTAATTTTAACCTAGTTACATATACTTTTCCTCTTTATAACTAATTTAAGTAAACTACCACACTATTGTCCTAAAATAAAAATTTATGAAATAAAAAAAATAAAAGGTTACCAACCCCGCTTTGTTTTTTATGCAGGAAACATTTCAAATGGTGAAATAACGAAAAGGAAGGCCACATCAATTAAGATAAATAAGGTCTGTTGAAATACATGAAATGTTTCTTTTGAGCATGTAAAATAATGTTAATATAAATATTATTATTTGGCTGTGTTGTAATATTAACTTTTTACTTTTCTAGCCTCAAAGACAGAACTGCCCAAATCACTGCTTCCGAAATTATTTTTCCAGTGTATTTTCTTCTGATAATTACACTGGAGAATCTTCTTGTACCTTTAAAAGTTACTGGTTAGTATTTTCCGTTGATCATAACCTGTGATGTTTCAGTAATGTTAAACAAGTTTTTTCATAAATTTAAATTAGGGTTTCCAATTTTTAAAAAAGGAAATACAACTTCCCTCATTACCATTTGTTGTTTTCAAGTTTAACTGATCTAGAAGCTGCTTTTATTTGTGGGCAATGCAGTTATAAAAGGCACATATTTAGAACTCATTACATTTTTTAAAAAATTCATAGAAATGGTAAAAAATGTGGGTTATTGTTGCATGTGTAGTTTTTTGATATGAAAGGTAGATTATATACTTAATTCTAGAGACTGATTTTATAAAAGAATAAAAATCAAGAGGGACTCTGTCAGAAATCAAATGCTTAGTTATATTTATAGTGTTAAGTAAGGATGCACTGATTCAAATACTGTGTCAAAATAGGGCATTCCTGCTTAGATTTTTGATACTGTCAAAGAAGCAAAGAATTCTGAGTGACTTTAAAAAAATTTGTGCTGTATCCATTACAATAAACAATAGACTACATTGCATGCCTCCTTTTGCCTTACTTAGTTTCAGCTGGGAATTATTGTGGCGAAATTACTAGTGTTTGAACTTTTATATTTTGAATTTGGGGACAAACTGCAGATAGGCTCAGATAGAAGAGTGAGTTTCATCTGTAAAAAATTACCTATTTGTTGTCCTTGGAGCTCCGGTTTATTTTAAATTGTCTTTGTTGATTACAAGCAGTTCAGCAGCAACAAAAGTGCTATTACTTTTCTTCCAACTTCAAAATGTGTATGCTGCAGTATGCAAGGAGTCAGTAATAACCTCTTACAACAAAACTGCTTTTACTTTTCTTCCACTTCTTTCTTTCCCTTAAAATAAGTTGTCTTGAGAATTTACATATCTTTTTTCACTTTTACTTCCCTGTGGGATTGTCTGCTTACGGAACTTATTCTTGCTTTCTATGTCTTGTAATGGATGGAGATACAAATGTAATGTTTATTACATTATTTGCATTAACTATCAGAAACTTTTATTAACATAGCATGTTAATATGCAGTATTTACATAATTTTTTGTTTAATCAATTGTACTTTAAAGGTTTCCTTTCATTTTGGCAATGTTTAAAAAAAAAATTTCTTACTCTGTAGTGTTTGGCAAGATTAATTTTATTTTTCATAATGATAAAATGTCTAAAATTTGTCTTTTAGTACAGGATTTACAGAAGTCACTGAAATTAATTCAGTGATTAGGCAAAAGAGACAGGAAATGCAGTTGTCATGGTTCCCTGATACATTACCTGGAATTGCAAGGTAAAATGAAAAATTTTGCTGTGGTAATTAAATGTTGACAGTGAATCAAGGAATTTAAGATTCTTGAAAAATTATACATGTCATAGTTTTAAATGCAGGGCAGACAGTTGCTGTTCAAGGTAATGCTGCAGTGATTAGTTTTGTTAAAGCTCTTTGAGGTTTTTAACAATTGTTAATCACCTAAATAATTTAAGAAAATTTTGGATTTTTGATGTGCCATACAACTTGGTAGTGAAATTCATCCATAAAAAATTATTGCAATAGCCTCTAAACTACCCACTTTATACCTTCAGTTTCTGTTTAATGAGCCCTGCTGTGTTGGTCCATTCTAGATACTAACTCTAGGCTAGTTGTGGTTACCACAGCTTTTATCTTCATTACTCAGAACTTACAATGCCTTCTTATTAAATCCAATCCAAACATTTATTTAGGCACAGTGTGTTGGAGATACAAAGATAAAAGAAAAACATCTGCCTCTGCAGGGACTATACCATCTAGTGAGGGAAATAAAAGGCTCTCAGCTAGCAATTGTGCACCTTGAAATGTGGCGGAGGAATGTCACAGAGAGTGGCATGAAAGATTCAAAGAGGAAGAGATCATTTTTAATCCAATTTTTTAAAATTTTATTTTCAATTTATGGAATAAAGCAAGCATTTCTATAACATAGTACAATAAAAAAGATGATTGCACACTGTACAGATATTTTGTGCACAATTTGCTGTTCCTTTCAAATATACAGCAAAATTATCAGATATGCCTTTTTTCTTCATTCTCCCTCATTTCCCCCCTCACCCTAGAGATGGCTATCATTAAATACAAATATGTGTAAAATTATCTATGCATACTTCTATTCATCACTTCTTTCTCTGGATGTAGATGGCATCTCTCTATGTAATGGACAGAATAACTTATTCTCTCAAAGTTCTTCAAACAGTTTTGCTGTGACTGTAATCAGTGTTCTGTTGGTTCTGCTCATTCTGCTCTTCAACATGTCATGCAAGTCTTTCCATGTTTTTCTGAAATTACCAAGCTCATCATTTCTTACTGCGCACAGTAGTATTCTGTCACTATCATATATCACCTTGTTCAGTCATTCCCCATTTGATGGGCATCCCTGCAATTTCCAGTTTTTTGCCACCACAAAGAGAGCTGTTGCAAATATTTTAGAACATGTACATTCCTCACCTTTTTCCCTACTCATCTTTGGAAGTAGACCTTCTTAAAAAGGGAATCAGGAAGGTTTTGTGGAAGACTTTGAGACTGAACTGAGATTTGAAGAATAAGAAGTATTTCACTTCAGTGATAATTTTTTAAAATATATTTATGAAATGCCTGCTGTATGTAACATGAGAAATAGCATTATGTAGTGGGGAAAGTTCCAGGCTTGGAGTTAGGAAGACCAGGGTTTAAGTTCTGTCTCTTAAATTGTATAACAGCGGGCAAGTCACTTACCTTCTCAGTGCCCCATTCACTTTCCAAGGCTATAAGATAAGGTCAAAAATGAACAACAGTATCTACCTTCAAGGGGCTTATGTTCTTACCAGATTTTATTTTTTTTCCTTTCCTGTGTGCCTCAAAGTCTTCTCCTCATTTGAGGCACATTGGAAAATAAAAAAAAAAATCGAAGAAACATTTTATTGTATGGATGTTTTACAGTCTGACAAAGATGACCTTACTGTGTCATCTGTACTTCTTCTGAGAACAGTTTTATTATAAACTCAGATGGAAGAGTGAATTTCATCAGTAAAATTTGCCCATTTGTTCTCCTTGGAACTCCAGTTTATTAAATTGTCTTGTTGATTTCACGTAGTTAAAAAACAACAATAACAACAGAACTGCTGTTACTTTTCTTCTAACTTCAAAATGTCTATACTGAGGTGTACAAGGAATCACTGAGAAGCTCTCTGACTCCCAGGTCATTCTGATTGTTTTTCCTTATTTTCTGAGAACTTTGAGGCTATTAAAAAAATAGTTTGGTAGTTCTTGGTATTGTTTTTGATCACACTTTCCTTTTCAGTCTGTACAACAGTCAGTTTCATTAGGGCTTTCGTTACTTTTGAAACATTTGATTTCCTCATACCAATAGCCACTGAAGTAGCTTTAACAGTTATTGTAGTGTGCTCCTTAAGAATGACCACCTTTTTTGTTGATTTAATATCTGTTCTTTAAAAGCAAAGGAAACAACAAAAGAGATCAATGAAACATGTTTGCATGGCATTAAATCCAGTCTCAGCTGGATGTGAGGAAACCACTTTGATCTAATTTCATGCAGTCAAACATTCTTTGCAAGTTCAGTGTCAGTAGAAGCACACGTGCGTGGCCATTGGCATCACAGAATGAAGCCATGTTGGGATTTATTGCTTGGTATCAAGTGATTTGCACATAGAAAGTGCGTAGAGATGATTATAACTTAAATATTTTTAAAAACAAAAGCTGTTGTAACTAGTAATTACTGTTAATCTCCCTTTAATAGACTGAGGACAAAAAAAGTCTTCAAAGTTTATTTGTGCCCTTTTGACAAATAACAAATGTGAAAATTTTACTATTCACTTATCATTGGGCATATAATTACATTTTAACACATATTTCATAATTATATGTCATCTTGATTTGATTAAATTTTACTTTAAAAAATTTTGGTATATTTTTTGAAATATTAATGTCAGTTTGTTTGTATTTCATTTTTTTCAGGATTGCTTTCATTCCCTGGATGGCTGGAGCTGAAATCCTTTCTCTTGTTTCATCTGTGTTGCCAGGAACAATTTTTCCAATGAATACTATTTCTTTAGAAGATTTTGGTAAAGTGTTAAAATAATTTTTATTTAAAAAAAAATAAAAACTTTTCCCTTTCAGTTGTATGGAAAAATAAATAATTTTTGAAAAAAATAGCCAGGTATGGTGGCTCATGCTTGGAATCCCTGCAACAAGGGAGGCTGAAGCTGATGGATCACTTGAGCTTGCAAATTTTTGAGTTAGAGTAGGGCTAAAGCCAGTCAGGTATCTGCACTGAGTCTAGCACCAACATGGTCCCCGCCAGAAGTGGGGACCCACCAGGCTGCCTAAGGAGAGGCAAATGAACCCAGGTTGGATGAATTCAAAGCTTCTGTGCTGATCATTAGTGGGATCTGGCCTGTGAGTTGGCACTGTATTTTCACTCTGGGCAAGGGAGGAGGGGGGAAGGGGAAAAGGAAAAGAGAGAGAAAGACATTACAAAATAGTCGCAGTAAGTTACATGAATCTTAGACATTGCTGAGTTTTTTGACAGTAAATTTTGTTTCTGAAGAAATTTAAAGGTTGACTTGAGACTTTTTTGATTTAATGCACCTTCATCAAGAATATACCAATATATGTTGGAATTCAAAATTTTAAGCACAGTTCCATTACCTTTTATATTGTCAAAAGATTTTGAGTACTTTCATTGTTTCAGTGGTCATACAACAGGAATTGTGGTGGCCTCCATAATTAATTTCTTCTTTTAATTACTTTTGAGTAAATTAGAACTTTTTCTGTGTGCTCATGGTCTCTTCTTCATAACTCACCAGTTTTTCATACCAAACATTTGTTTTCCCATGTATAGCTGTGCATTGAACTAAAATGTGATGCCTAATGAATGTATAGTGGTTTAAGTACTATTACTAAATAGGCTAAAGAATATGTTTCTAAACTTTAACTTGGATTACTAGTGAGGTGTTTTATTTTCAAAAAATCAATTGCTGTGCAATATTTATGTAACTATTATGTAAATTATGTTAGGTATATTTATTACAGGTATCTATTAGTCATTATATTGTATTTTATTTATCTGTATATATATACATATATATATACATACATATACACATATATGTGCACATAATTTTTAAAAATTTTGTTGCTAGGGTCATCTTGTGGGCAACATGTGTTAGCACATACACAAGGGGGAGAGGAGAAGAAGCAAACTTCTGGCACTTCAAATAGTAGAGGAACAAGAAGAAAACCTGCAGAAACGACTCCTAGGAGAAGATCTACACGTAATATGAAAACTGAAACTGTCGGTCAGCCCCAGAATTCACCGATTTCCAATAACTCTGAATATGATGCCCCAGGTAGCAATAATTCATCTATAAATGTTTCCACTTCAGCAGATTCAAAGAAGCAGATTAGAGCAGTCCCAAAACGAAAGCCTAAGAGAAGAACTAGAAAGGCACCTATAGTTAAAAAGAAGCTTCGAAGTTCATCATCTCTCCCTGAAAAGTCATCTTCTAGCGATTCAGCAGATGAAGAAGTTGTGGAGTCTGACACACTCCCTGTGTTGGATAAAGAGTATATCTCAAATACAGAAAGTTGCAACTCATGTATCATTACACAAACAGACAAAGAACAAGAATCTACTAATGGCTTGGGAAGTTTCACTGAACATGCAAACAGTGAAGAACTTGAAGAAAGTTGTGGAAAAGAACTTGATACTGTAGAGAAGTCATGTTCAGATTCCTGTAACCAAGAACCTTCTGTGCTAATTGAAGATGAAGAAATTAAGGAAATTGAGAGCAAGGGTAATGAGGCCAATATTTTGTATTTAGAAAATGACCTTTCTAAGAATATTTCTGAGAAAATAGATGAACCAGTCGAAACTCCAGTTAAAACATCTGAACATTTAGAATTTGAGTTAAAGGCAAATACACCCGTAGAAAATCCTCAAAATGAATTGTTTGCACATTTAAAATCTGAGGGTACTCAGGTCAGTGCTAGTCTCAGAGATGAGACTACAGAGAGTACAGAATCAAAGGTAAATGAAGAGCAATATAGAGAGAGTCTCAAAGTGAATACTCTTGGGCATATTGATTCTAAGATAAAAATACCATGTATAGAGAATTCTGAGGCTGAGTCTCTTGAGTGTGAAGAAGCACTACCAACAGAAGATCATATTCCTGAGAGTACAGAAGTTGAATTGCCTGCTTCTAGAGAATCTGTTGAACTGGATTGCTCTGGAATTGAAGAAAGTACAACAGTTTGTTCAAATAATGAAAATTTTGAAAGTGTTCAAGATAGTAAAAGTTTATTAAAAGAAAATCTTCCATTAGACAGTGATAAATTAGACAAGTCTTTAGAACAACAGTCTGAAGAGAACAGAAATGCAGATTTGTGTAACTTAGATACCAAACAGTTCCCCAAACATTTTAATGAAGACAATAATGAAACAATACCTATGGAATGTGACTCATTTTGCAGTGACCAAAATGAATCTGAAAGTGAACTGACTGGCCCTGTTGAAACCAAACTGGAGGAAAATTCTCAAGGTAAAACACAAGATTCTGATATTGTAAGTGAAGAGAGTGCAAAGCTTACTCATGAGACTGAAAATTCAGCATTTTCAGTAGATAAGGCTAAAAAACCTCGAACTAGAAGGTCTAGATTTCACTCTCCATCTACAACATGGTCTCCTAGCAAAGACATTGTACGGGAAAGGAAACGATCTCAATCTCAGTCTCCTAAAAAAGACATTGGAAAAGAAAGTAGAAAATCTCATTCACAGTCTCCCAAAATGGAAATTACCAGAGGTCGGAGGCGATCTCGGTCTCAGTCTCGGTCTCCAAAGAGGGATGTTGGAAGAGAGAGGAAACGATCTCAGTCTTGGTCTCCAAAAAGAGAGGAAGGCAGGAAGTCTCAGTCTCTCTCTCCTAGGAGAGACACTTCAAGAGAGAGTAGACGATCTCAGTCAAGAGCAAAAGACTCCCCCCCAAGAGAGAAATCTAGGTCTCGAAGCAGGGAAAGAGAAAATGATAGAGATGGGCAAAGGAGAGATCGTCTTAGGGAAAGGAGGGCCAGAAGGTGGTCTAGGTCCAGATCTCGTTCTAGATCATGTTCAAGATCTAGAACAAAAAGTAATAAGGCCTCTTTCAGTAGAAATGACAGAGATAGTTATTCTCCTCGATGGAAGGAAAGATGGACAAATGATAACTGGAGGTTTCCCAGGGGAAATGATAGGTATAGAAAGAATGAACAAGACAAACAGAATGAAAATTTGAAAAAAGAAAAAAACGAGGTTAATCCAGATCTTGATGAACAGGGTTCTGTTGACAAGCATAGAAATGACTGTCCAGATTGGATAATGGAAAGAATAAATTCAGGTCCTGACCCAAGGACTAGGAATACAGAGAAATTTAAAGATTCTCATTGGGAAGAAAATAGACATGATAATGCAGGGAAATCTTGGAATAAAAACTTTGGTTCCAGTTGGATGTCCAACCGGGGCAGAGGCAACCGGGGCAGAGGCACCTTCAGAGCTAGTTTTGGACATGTTGAACAGAATGAAAATAGATGGCAGAACAGAAAACCCCTCTCAGGGAATTCAAATAGTTCAGGAAATGAGTCATCAAAGTTTGTTGAACAGCAACCTTATAGGCGTAAAAGTGAGCAAGAATTTTCATTTGATACCCCTGCTGATAGATCAGGATGGACTTCTGCATCTAGCTGGGCTGTAAGAAAGACTTTGCCTGCTGATGTACAGAATTACTATTCAAGAAGAGGGAGGAATTCTTCAGGCCCACAGTCTGGATGGATGAGGCAAGAAGAGGAAACACCTGATCAAGGTAGTTTTTTGTTGTTGTTCACTAATAATTTGTTAGTTTTTAAATGAAGGTGATAATTAAAAATTTGCTTTACCATCATTCCTCTTCCCCCTATATATTTATTTATGAGAGTAAACTAAAATGGAGCATCATTTATAGTTTAGGAAACATTTAAATTATAATGCAAAGTTTGGATTCTGTTTTTAAAACACTTGTGATTAATAGAGTATTTTCCAGATCTTCTCAAAAGCCACCTTAATTCAAACAATACTCAGTACAACAAAACTAGATACCAAATTCTGTTTCTTAGAATTTGTCATTTAAAGCATCAGGGATTTGCGCAATTTGTAGAATTCATTAAATAGTATTTAACCTATGTTATTCAGATGGGTGTACTAAACATATTTCTGGTTATAGCTTATATACAAACTGACATTTGTTGAAAATATTTTCTCTATTTTGAAATAATTTAATCAGTAAGCATTTATGAAATGCCAGGCAAATGTGAAATTATTTGTCCCCTCAAAAGCCTATGGTAAACATTCACTTTTGTATTTTGTGTGAGAAACATAATGAAAAAACAGTTGGCTAAGATCAGAATTGACCATTTTGAATTCTAAACTAAAACCTAACAAAATCAAAATCATATATTTTCATTGAAAAATAAATAAATTTCTTGAATTTGTATCCAGCATTTATGGGCCACTACCACGTGAACCTATTTCTTAATACTTTTTTTGTTTGTTGTTAAGTGGCATCAGAAAATCATCCTGTACTAGATGTTATAAATGTTAGTAGGATTTTTGGTGGTGGTGGTCATAGTATTGACTGAACTTTAGATTTAACAACTTTTATTAGGTTCCTGATTTATTTTTTTAAAATGAGGTTTGAATGTAGTGTTTAGTGGTTCTTTACTGTCTAAAGGAAGTTGTAATTATGAATTTTAGCAGTTGCAAGTAGTCTGTTGGGAGGCTTTATTATTACTTCTTTTTCAGGGAGTATACTTGGTGAGGGTGGGAGGATACATCTGTGGAACAAAATGTATCTACGACATTTTTAAAGGGAATTTTTTTTTTTTTGGTAGATCAAAACCTCAAAGACCAAACCAACCAACAAGGTGATGGTACTCAGCTCCCTATAACTATGATGCCGCAACAAATGAATGTAATGCAACCACAAATGAATACACAGCACCAAACTATGAATATCTTCCCATATCCAGTGGGTGTTCATGCCCCCTTGATGAACATCCAACGTAATCCATTTAACATTCATCCTCAGCTACCCATGCATCTCCATACGGGAGTGCCTCTCATGCAGGTAGCTGCTCCTACCAATGTGTCTCAGGGATTACCACCACCACCACCCCCTCCCCCGCCATCCCAACAAGTCAACTACATTGCTTCACAGACAGATGGAAAGCAATCCCAGGTATGTTTTTTTAGCAACTTAGATTTAATCAGCATAGCCACTTTGAAACAAAATTTAGCTAATGGTGTCGGATGTCAAAGAAAAAGTTTCTTGACATACAGAAAATTGTTTTGACTAATCCCAACCATCCTCTCTCCCCCAGTATTTGATATAAAAATGAATTGATGAACTCCAAAATTTAAAGCTATTCACACAGATTTATGATAATCACATTTTAAAATAACAATTGTTTTGATTAAAAATTGCAATCAAGTTAAAAGCTAAATTCTCTATATTTAGTTATAATGTTGTTTCTATATTATGGGGGAACATTTGGTGATGAAATAATGTGATGAAGCCTGTGTTGTCTTGTTCGGACAAACTCTAAGAAAATATGTTCATTATCCATTTATGTCTGTCCTTCATGTTCACGTGAAAACAAGGGGGAAAGTGAAAAGAAATTTGCAGTTAGAGTCCTGTGTAAAAGTTTGCATGGATGGTAATAAGTATAATTTTGTTATTTTCATGTAGCTGCTTCTACATAAGTCTACAGAATAAAATAGTTCATGCAATATTATAATATAAAAATGTAATATTATGTCTGCTTTCTAGAAATTTTAGAAATCTGACAATAATTCAGCATGGTTTAGTGAGAAGAAGAGGACTTGGTATTTCAGAGTGTATTGGATTCTTTTTTTTTTCTTTATGACTACTGAGTTCATTTGACCTTGATGCCTCATTTTCTTCATCATTAAAAAAAATGGGGTCATTTTCACTCAGAGATATGATGAGTCAATTTTCTGTAAAGATCTTGGCATAAAAGGTACTGTTTTTTAAACTTATCAAGTTGTTTTACTGTTGTTACAATATGATAATGCAGGTACATCTTTAAAATAATTTTGAATATTTTAAATGTAAAGCCTTGCTGTGAGCTAGTTTCAGAAGGTTACGTATTTGTCTTCAAGAAGTCGTACATACAGATGTATGTCCTCAAAAGTTCTCAAACACATATTTTCTAAGTTCTGTGAGACTCTTTAAGTGTATATTACATTGTATATTATTGATATTTTTATAATTTAGAAAGTTTTAAAATGTCAAATATATGAAGAATAATTCATTAACTGCTGTTAATTCTTTAAAACAGGGTATTCCTAGTGCTTCTCATGTAGGTAATAACACAAGTACACCAGGTTTGCCTACTCCAACAGCAACCCCTGGAAACATAGGACCATTTCAGGGACCAAGTTCTGGTAATGCTTCATCGTCAAGTCACAGCAAAGCTCCTAATGCTGCTGTAAAATTGGCAGAAAGCAAAGTAAGTGTTACAGTGGAAGCCAGCGCAGATAGCTCGAAGACAGACAAGGCAAGTTCAAAGTTAAGAGTAATACATACTTAATTTTCTGATGCTAAAAATGTAAAACTTAAACTGTGTCAACTTCCTATCCTTGAACTTTCAAAGTTATTTTGTACGTGGTAGTTATTTTAGTGTGTAATAAAAATGAGCAAATATTAATGCTTTATTAGAACCTTTAGAAACATTGTATTTGTTGAAACTAATTTTTGAAGAGAACTTTTAATATTACAAGTTTGTAGTGTTTTGAGATATATTTTTAAAAGTGTGATTATGGCAGCATACAATTAAACCAGTTATTTTTTTTTTTCTTATTAGAAATTGCAAATTCAAGAAAAAGCAGCACAGGAGGTAAAATTGGCCATTAAGCCATTTTACCAAAATAAAGATATTACCAAGGAAGAATATAAAGAGATTGTGCGGAAGGCAGTAGATAAAGTAAGTTACACCATTGTTGTAGTTCTATGTAATACACAATTGAGCCATCTGTAGTTTAATAAATGCATTTAGGTATTAAAATCTGCTTGATCCTTTTGTAGCTAATTTTCCAGCTAGTTAAATTATAAAGTGTAATACTTTGAAGTCATTTATGTTTCATAAAACCTTCCATTTGTCATTCAGTAAGCTTGGTTGGCTCTAGGATTCAGGTCATAGGTTAGTATTACTGCCTTTTACAAATAAAAATCTTTTCCCCTCCCCTCACTCCTGCTGTAGGTTTGTCATAGTAAGAGTGGAGAAGTGAATTCTGCTAAAGTGGCAAATCTGGTTAAAGCCTATGTAGACAAATACAAACACTCGCGGAAGGGGAGCCAAAAGAAAAACCCGGAAGAACCTGCTTCGACTGAGAAAAAAATAGGGTGAAATAGGAAATGCTAAGAACACTATCAAGATTATCTGCAAAGTGCAATTTCAACAGATACCATTAACTGAAAATTACACAACTGTGATTGAAATTTGGTTTGATAAAAAAAAAATTTTTTTCGATGTAGAATATAATGATTTGTTTTAAATGAATAGAGTTCTGCACTGCAACTTCTTTATCTCTTTTTTTGAAAACAAATGAAAGGAAAATAAAAAGTTTGAAGGAGAGTGCATTTAATTAAGAAGGTATGGATACTGGAAGATATAAAGCATTTTGACTTGGAACAGTGGAGTGCATAAGTTAGAAAACAAGTACATAGATTGTGGAAGAGGTATGTACATGTGGGCTGTAATATATTAAGGTAGGATATTCTTCTTCATCCCCCTCTATCCCCCTTTAATTGTGGTAAAAATTAAAATGATGTATTGCCATGGGTAATATTTTTGATGTTAACTAGACCAGGTGTGGGAAACCTGCAGCCTCCTGACTACATGTCACCTTCTAGGTTCTTGGATGCAGCCTTTTGATTGAGTCCAAGTTTTACAGAACAAATCCTGAAATTTGGATTCAGTGTCAAAGGGCTGAACTTGAGGTCCTAGAGGGGCTATGTATGGCCTTGAGACTGCAGATTCCCCACCCCTGAACTAGACAGACTCATTGCTGGATTCTTTGTATGTCTGTTTATGTGTGTGTGTATACATACACATATACATATATATATTTTTTAAAAGCACATGACTGTCAGAACAGAGAAAATGTTTAGATTGAATAATCATAGGCAACAATACTACTATTCAGCTCCACAAATTTTGGGATGCTATTCAACACCAAATAAAGATTTTGCTGCTTGTTATTGTTTTGTGTTCTCCCCCAGCCCCATCACTCTTGGGTTATTAGTATGAAATAGCATGACTATTTTATGATTGCTAGAATTTTAGCAGTTCTTAGTCTCTGACTGCACTTGTTGGAAGGACAATCCAGAGAACATTTTAGAAATCATGCGCTCTTTATTCATATCCTCTACTGGCCAGAGGCAGCAGATTTTTCCATCTGAGATCCATAGTTATGTGTAAGACTTTTGTGTTGACCTTTTACTTGGAAATAGGGTATAATATAAATTTACTTTTTGGTAACTTGGCTTACACAGGTCAAGAAATGGTATTATTATCATTCTTGTGGAATTTTAAAGTGTTTCACAGTGAGTGAAATACTTAGACATGTTGTAAAGTCCTAGGCATGAAACTTTGTTTTGTGGTAAGGGAAGAGAATAGTACAGTTTTAATAATGTTTTTTGGAGCTATAGACCTGTTGTCTTTGAAAATGGTATAAAAACTGTTGATTTGGAAATGCTGGCTTAAAGACTGGTTTCCTTTCTTTAAAGGATGATACTGGTAGAGTACAAAATTTCTCTCCACTTCCAGCCAGGAACAGCTTTGGATAGAAATCAAACAATATAAATGGTATTTAGACAAACAATCCTATATTCTAAGACAAGACTGTATTTCATTGAGTCAAATTTGACCTTTTTATTTGCTAAATTCTTCAGCTTGAGCAATACTGTTTATTATTATGCTGTCTTAGAGTAAAGGTTTTCCATTTCTTCAATTTTAGGTGTATAGTATGTGCCTGGTCCTAGCTTTCGTAGGAACAGTTATTTGAAATGTGTAGGATCTAATTAATGCTATGTCACCCTTGTCAGATTTTAATAGGAAAATCCTGAGACATTGAAAAATAATTACCTTTGCATTATTTTTTTGGATAGCTTTATTTTGTCATTCTTCTGATTTTTCTTTGTGTGTTTGTATAAAAAGCTCATCATAACTAAAGTATAATAGGATGTGGAGTTTGATCCTGATTGTTTTTCTTCCCTAAAGCACACTCAAACCATGTCTTGAAGATTTCCACAGTGCCCTCTTTCTCCCCAATTCACTTTTGACCTGTGGCAGCAGTTGTGTGAACTTCAATCTATTTTGAACTAAAACTGGTTAGCACTTTGAAGAAATTTGTAGCAAATTGCTATGCCTATGCTGATTAATCACACGCTGTGCGTATTTTCCTGCATTTTCCTTCAAGGAGTCTTTGGAGTTGTTTGTATAACGTTTTCCCTCTCTCTTGCTTTACATATTTGAGTCTCTTTGCCAGACGACTCTTGCAAACCTGTAAAAGGGCTTAACCGAAGGGCAGGTATGGTAAGAACATAAAATTTAAGTTTAGGGTAGAAGGGTTTTTTGTTTTCTTTTGTGTTTTTGTACCCTGCTGGGGAAGTAATAAGGGTAGCTGCCATCTCTAGTTGAGGCAGTGGTTACATTGAAGCTCTACTGTATCTGTAATTCCTAATTAAGAACGTCTTATAAATTAGAAAGCTATGAGTAAACTTTTTCTTATTTTCTTGGAAATATTTAAGAATTTATCAGAAAATGCATGATGTATATTTTTAACAAAATCTATTGCCTTATGTGCCCGTTATTTTCCCAGAAATTTAAATTTACTTTGCACAAATCTGATGTGCATTCCTCTTCACCATTAATTCCTGATTCCTTTTGATATTAAGACTTCATCTTTAATAATTTTGATCTAAATACAACAAAATGTAATAGTGTTTATTAGCAAGTGTTCTGGGCCAAAAAGTTCCCAAGGTTTTGAGGAAAATTCTTTTTAGAAACTAAAGATATAGTGACCATTAATTTTTGGAATCATAAAGGTTTTGTGTACCTTTCTGCTCATTACTGAGTTGCCCCTTATACTCTTTGAAGTGATCACTGTGCCTACTGCTTGAATGTCTTGTCAGTATCACAGTGGCTGCCCCAGGGTCTGTGTTAAGTTGTTTGTAGCATATGGCTTAAGTTCTGCCTACTAAAAAAAAACAGTACTATCTTAAACAAATTATGTAGTGTATAATATTTTCTAATAAATTCTTTTGACTAAAATAAATGCTGTCTTTAATATTTTTTGTCTCATTTTAGTAAACCATAACGTTTTATACCTGGATACTGTATTTAATGCATTGGTACTACAGTTAAGGGCAAGTTTCCATGTAATATAGAGAAAACAGATTATCATTCTAAATACATGTGTTTTATATATCAGATTTTCCCAAACCCTGATTTTAATTCTTACTTCTTTAGCACTTGGCATAATATACTGAATGCTGAATTTATAACTATTTAAAATAATGGGTTGTAGTCTAGCATGTAAGTGTCTTTCTAAAATATTGCACTCAAAGCTGTTAGAGTACTGTCAGTATGTCCTGAGAGAGCTCTCATTAGAAACACTTCCAATCGAAGCATATTAGTGCTTCATTGAAGAACATCAGCTTTTTTGGTTGCAATTCATGTCACACTCTTGATTCATTGAGCTTTCAGTACACAAAAACCTCTAGATTTTGCTAACTATTATTTAGCCCTTACCCTTTTCATATTAGATTTTCAAAGCTGATTTTTGTGAATGCAAGATTACAGTTTTATATTTTTCCCTATTAAATATAGTCCATTATTGTGACCTGTCAATGTCTTTTTTATATCTATCCATCATTCATTGTATTAGCTATCCCTCCCAGCATATTTAACAAGGGTACCTTCAACAGTTCCAACTATAAAATGTTGAGCTGCTTAGAACCATGAACAGAATCTTAGGACAATCCATTAGTGACACTCAAGCTGACATCGGTTGAGGTTGATCTTACTTTGGGACCATTCCTTCAACCAGTTCTGCAGCTACATAATTCACATCTTTATCAGGTAATGAAGAAGCATTTATTATGTATTAGGCAGCATATAGCAAGTGCTAAAAATTGAGACAGAAAAGAAACAGTTTTTCAAGAAACTTACACTCTGTTGTGGGGAGGACACAGAATATTCACAAAATGAATAAAAAGTAATTTTGGGGGTTAGAGGAACTAACACAGCAACTTTGGGAAATTAGAATTAAGCTTTGAAGGGAGCTCAGAGCTCTCAGAGGCAGAAGTGAGAAAGGATATTTTAATTCTCTGTATGAGGGCCTGCTGTGCAAAGGAGAGTGGGAGATAGCATGCTGTATATGGAGAACAAAAAGGCCAGTTCAGCTGGAGTATGGAGTATGTAAAGGAGAAGTGATGTACATTAACAGATGGTGAAATTTTTAAAATTCCTTACCCAAATAACCTACAGTGGGTAACCTTTTTACAAAATTCTTTATTTCACTCTTTAATTCATTTTTTCATTCATTCTTTTCTTTCATTCATTCATTCATTCATTTCATTCATTCTTTTAATTAATTCATTTCATTCTTTAATTCAACTCGTAGTTAAGTCTCTTAGACTAAAACTTCAATGATATCTATCCCTTTTCTCATCTGATTACTTGCCTGATTAACTCCACATATAACTTGCCTAAATAACTCCACATAGCTCCTTGTGTCCATTCCCATGTGATAGTGCTATCTACTGAGATTGCTCATCTCAGTCTTCTTCTCGATGATTTCATCCAGATCATGCCTCCTAATCAAGGTTATCCCATGGGTTCTGTCTGATGTTCTCTTCTCTTTCCATACCATTTATATTATTTCACTTGGTGATCTCATTAGCTTTTATGGATGCACCGATCATCTCTGTAGATTTATCTGTTTATCTAGTACTAGTCTTCTATCTCCAAATGCTTGTTGAACATTTTCAGATGGATATCCCTTAGACATTTTAAATGTCCAAAACTGAACTCATCTTTCTCCCTAAATTGTTCTTGCTTCCTACCTTCCCTATTATTGTTTTGAAGCATTACCCATTCTCTCACTCATCCAGCCTCATAACCTCTCTTTTACCTCTATATCCAAAAAATTGCCAAGTCCTGTCAGTTCTACCTTCACAATATACCCATTCTGATACTGCTACCACCTTGGTTCAGGCCCCCATTACTTTGCACCTGGACAATTGAAATAGTGTTTTTGGTTGATCTGCCTGCCTCAAGTCTCTTTCCCTTCAGTTCATCTCAGCTGCCAAGTTGTTTTTCCTAAACTGACCACGTTCTTCCCCATATCCAGTCATCTCCAGTGATTCACTACTTTAAGGACCAAGTATGCAATCCTATATTTAACTTTAAAGACCCTTAAAACCTGGTCCCTTTCTTTATTTCCCAGTCTTCTTACACCCTACTCCCATCTGTGTACTCTTAAGATCTAGTGATCTTACTGTTCTTTACGCATGATACTCCCGTCTTCCAATTCCATGTTCTCTGACCTCCTATGCCAGTAATTCTCTCCCTCAGCTGTACCTCCTGGCTTTCAAGAAGTCTTTCCTAGTCCCTTTAATTCTAGTGCCTTCTTACTGTGATCATCATTTCTGTTGTATATTATCATATAGTGGCTATAAAAACATAGTTTTTGTGCTTTCTCCCCATTGGACTGATAGTCTCCTTCAAAATAGGGGCTACCTTTTGCCTTTCTTTGTATCCCTAACATTTAGCACATCTCCTGGCACATAGTAAGTGCTTAATGTTTCTTGATTTGAGTTAGGGTGAAGAGAAGTTGACAGCTGTGAGATATGTGGAGGTATAAAGGACAAAGCTTAGTAACTGATTTTATGTAAGGGAGGTTTGAGAAAGGAAAGAGGATGCTCTGAGTCTTTGATGCTGAATGACTGGAAGAATGGTGTTCACCTTAATAGGAAGACAGGAGTTTGGAGAAGGGGTGGGTTTATGGAGCAGGTAAAATGAGTTCCATTTTGAACTTTCTGGGTTTATGTCACCCTGTCCATGTCCCTATTGCTATTGCTGCCAATTTCTAGGTTACTCTCTTTAATGAGTTTAGTACTACCACCCTCAGCATATTCCTGTCCCTTTTTAATTCCCTCTCCTCTTTTCTTAGATGAGCCCACTTCTTTAACAAGATTGGTTACCCTACATGGTGAACTCCCTCATCTCTTCCACATCCCTCAGAGCCTTACCTCTCCTCCCTTGCTCCAGTCTATTTTTTATGTTTATTTTATTTTAAATTCAGGGAACAAAACAAGCATTTCCATAACAGTACAGTAAAAAGGATGATTGCACATGAAATTTCAAATCTACCATGTACAACTTGCTATTCTCTCCAAATATACAACGAAGTTGTCATAGAAATTTCTTTTTTTTTCTTCTCCCCACTCCTCCTCATCCTAGAGACACAAATAGGTGTGTGTGTGTGTGTGTGTGTGTGTGTGTGTAAAATTATTCAAAAAATATTTGTGTTTCAATTCTTTCTTGATGCGGGTAGCATCTTCCTTCATGTCATTTTTAACTGGTGTATTTATAATAGTCACAATCACTTAGAGTTGTTATTAAAACAATATTGTTATTGTAATGTTCTCTTGGTTCTATTCACTTTGCTCTTCTTCATTTTCCATGCCTTTCTAAGATCAATTTCTTAAAGCACAGTACTGTTGCATCACAACCATATATCAGAACCTGTTCAGCCATTCCCCAGTTCATGAGGATTCCTGAAATTTCCAGTTCTTTGGCACCACCAATAGTTTACTGTAAATATCTCATTCATATCCAAAGTTGTAATGGCTATTTGTCAATTTCCTGCTCCGGTCGTAAGGAAAAGGTGAGCTCTCTCCTTAGGAGCGCAATAATTTGCCTCATTGTCTTTCTTTCCATTTCACTATGTTGTTGGTTGTTATTGTATTTGTCTGTTTTCGAAGAGGACCATGACATCAGGAAAATGATGACATGACTTGCAGTTGACTTTGATTTGAGGGAGGGGGGGCTGTGCAAGGTCATCAGCCCCACTTTTATCCTCTACAGCCATCTGTATCCAGGGACCAGATATTTATCAGGATGAATGGAGATGACCCAGGATGCAAGGGAAGACCCTTACCCTTTTAAGGCTAAGGCTCTTTCAGGTACTCAGTTAAAGTGAGGTAATGCCCATTCAGGGGATAGATCTTGCCTCTTTAAGAAGTGAATTAAGGGTTGGCCCCTTTAATTAAAAAGAAAACAAAACAAAAAAATTAAACTGGGAGGGGAAGACTCTCAGGGTTGCTATTCCAAAGAGAAACAGTCATCATTGACATTCACTCAAAGCCAGGAGGGTCCAAAATACGGCCCTTAAGTGGAACTTGACCAGGGACCCATTGTGGTTGAATGTATGAGCTTCAGATTGAAAAGTAAAGAAGGCGGGGAGGGAAGAAGGAAGAGGGAGGGAGGAATTGTTCCAATCCTTTCCCTTTTATATCCAGAAAAAAATAAACTGTGCCTCTTGGCTCCACTTAAGTATCTACTCAATCTGGCTTCCATTCCTATCACCTTGACTTCTGACTAACAACTATTACTTCTCCATAGGGGGAAAAATATTATTTCTCGGTCTTCTCCCTCTTGAATTCTATGACTTTTGATGTATACATCTCCCTTTGCTCTTTCCTTGTTGTCTTCCTAACTATTCCTGACTTCAGTTGCCTTTATCATTCATTTTACATTCCAAAGTTCTTGGACCTTTGTGATCTTATTCTTCTCTGTTAACATAACTCCTTTGTCTTCCCTGAGTTCTGACCCCATATTTTCAAATACTTTCTGCACATCTACATCTGCATCTCAAGAGCACCTCAAAGATTGTCCTCACCTGAATTAATCCTTTTTTTCTTAACTTTTAACTGTATTTTCTTAATAAATATGACATGCTTCTCAGTAACACATGGAATTAAAACCTAGTAAAAGATTTAGTTGATAATAGCTACATAAACCTTCAAAGTGATTTTACCAGTAGACTTAATCATGTTCTGTTTTTTAAAATGTTTATTTATCCTTAGTTTTCAACATTCATTTCCACATAATTTTGAATTCCAAATTTTCTCCCCATCTCTACCCTCCCCCCGCTCCAAAACAACTTGCATTCTGATTACCTCTTCCACCAGTCTGCCCTCTCTTTTATCATACCTCTCTCTTCCCATATCCCCATTTTCTCTTTTCTTGTAGGGCAAACTAGATTTCTGTACCCCATTACCTGTACTTCTTATTTCTCAGTTGTATGCAAAAACAATTCTCATCATTCATTCCTAAGACTGCGTTCCAGTTTCTCTCCCTTCCTCCCCACTCATCCCCACTGAGAAGGCAAACAGTTCAATATAGGCTACATATGTGTAGTTTTGCAAAAGACTTCCAGAACAGTCATGTTGTGAAAGACGAACTTTATTTCCCTCCATCCTATCCTGCCCATTCTATATTCTCTTTTGACCTTGTCCCTCCCCAAAAGTGTTTACTTCTAATTATTCTCTTTTCCCATTTGCCCTCCCTTCTATCATTCCCTACACCCCACTTATCCTTTTCTCCCCTACTTTCCTATAGATTTTCATACCAAATTGAGTGAGCATGTTATTCCCTCCTTAAGCCAAATATGATGAGTAAGCTTCGCTTTTTCCCTCTCACCTCCCTGCTTTTCTCCATTGAAAAAGCTTTTCCTTGCCTCTTTCATGAGAGATAATTTGCCCCATTCAGTTTATCCCTTTCTCCTCCCAATATATTCCTCTGTCACTCCTTATTTTTATTTTTTTAGATGCCATCCCTTCCTATTCAACTCACCCTGTACTCTGTGCGTGTGTTAGTGTGTATAATCCCTCCAATTACCCAAATCCTGAGAAGAGTTTCAAGAGTTAACAAATATTATCTTTCCATCTAGGAATGTAAACAGTTCAACTTTAGTAAGTCCTTTATGATTTCTCTTTCCTCTTTACCATTTCGTACTTTGCTTGATTCTTGTGTTTGAAAGTCAGATTTTCTATTCAGCTCTGGTCTTTTCATCAAGAATGCTTGAAAGTCCTCTATTTCATTGAATGACAATTTTTTCCCTTGAAGTATTATACTTAGTTTTGCTAGGTAGGTAATTCTTGGTTTTAATCCTAGTTCCTTTCATTTCTGGAATATCATATTCCAAGCCTTTTCATCCCTTAATGTAGAAGCTGCTAGATATTGTGTTATCCTGATTGTTTTTCGACAATACTCAAATTGTTTCTTTCTAACTGCTTGCAATATTTTTTTCTTGACTTGGAAACTCTGGAATTTGGCTACAACATTCCTAGACTTTTTCATTTTGGATCTCTTTCAGGATGTGATTGGTGGATTCTTTCAGTATTTATTTTGCCCTCTGCTTCTAGAATATCAGGGCAGTTTCCTTCATAATTTCATGAAAGATGATGTCTAAGGCCCTTTCTTTGATCATGGTTTTCAGGTAATCTCATAATTTTTAAATTGTCTTCTCCTGGATCTGTTTTCCGGATCAGTTGTTTTTCCAATGAGATAGTTCACATTGTCTTCTATTTTTTCATTCTTTTGGTTTTGTTTTGTAATTTCTTGTTTTCTCACAAAGTCATTAGCTTCCATCTGCTCTGTTCTAATTTTTAAAGAAATATTTTCTTCAGTGAGCTTTTGAACCTTCTTTTCTGTTTGACTAATTCTGCTTTTGAAAGCATTTTTATCCTCATTGGCTTTTTGAACCTCTTTTGCCAATTGAGTTAACTTATTTTTAAAGGTATTATTTTCTTCAGTATTTCTTTTTTGAGTCTCCTTTAGGAAGCTGTGGACTCACTTTTCATGATTTTCTTGCATTGCTTTCATTTCTCTTCCCAGTTTTTCTCCACCTCTTTTACTTGATTTTCAAAATCCTTTGAGTTCTTCCCTGGCCTGAGACCATTGCATATTTATTTTGGAGGTTTTAGATGCAGAAGCCTTGACTTTTTTTTATGTCTTCCTCTGATGGTAAGGGTTGTTCTTCCTGATCTGAAAGGATGGAAGAAAATACCTGTTCACCAAGAAAGTAACCTTCCATAGTCTCATGTGTTTCCCCCTTTGTGGGGGGCATTTTCTCAGCCAGTTACTTGGCTTTTGAGTCCTTTGTTAAGAGGAGGGTATACTTGGGGGACCTGTAAGTTCTCACTTCCTCCAAGGTAGCACAATCAAGGGAGCCTGCGCTACGGTCTGGTAGCAACCACAAGCACTCTGTTGTGCCCAGGATCTGCCAGTAGGGTAACCTCACCAGAGCCTCTACCAGTTCCATTGCCAGTACTTTTCCTCAACCTAGGAGAGCCACTGAGGGGTGAGACCCAGATCAGCTGCTCAATTCCCCCAGGGGCTTTAAGCTGAGAGCTCCAAAAATGGACACTGCTGCTGCAGTAGTTGCTGCTGGGGGTTCTGACCATGTTCCCTTCTCCCCCAGGTGAAAGAGCTTTCCCATTGATCTTTGCAGCTGTCTTTGGCATTTGTGGTTTGAGCAATCTGGAAACTACTGCTGCTGGTGGCACCCTGAAGTCTCTTCTGGGTCCTGTGCCTGTTGCACCACACAGCCCACACTGGGCCGTGCTCCATCCCTGATGTGATAGGCCTTTTCTGTTGGCCTCCTAGACTGTCTTGGGCTGGAAATCTCTTTCACTCTGTCATTTTGTGGCTTCTGCTGCTCTAGAATTTGTTTAGTCATTTTTTGACAGGTATTTTATACACTATGAGCTTCTACAGGTGTTTTTCTGCTCTGCCATCCTTGCTGTGCCTCCCCTCCCCCACTTAATCCACCTGAATTAATCTTTACCCACCCCAACTTGTACTTTTTACGAACTTCTTTATCTCAATTGGTGACAGTCAACTCATAGTTGAATCTCTTAAACTAAAACTTCAGTTATACCTAATACTTTTTCTCATCTAATTACTTTACTGATTAACTCCTCAGAAGTCCCTTCTCTCCATTCCTATAGCCATCACCTTAATTTAGGCCCTTATCATTTCTTATCTGGATTATTGTAAACACCTATTTTCCTTGTCAGTCTTTTTTTTCTCCAGTTCATCTTTCACATATCTTCCCAAAGTTTAGAAAACCAGTAAAATTTGCTGTGGGCAGAGACCAATTCCCAGCATGTTGCAACCTTACTTGCATATAGCACAATGTTTAATATTTGGTAAATGTTGAATCATTTTGCATCTATTCAGTATTCTAGGTAGACTGAAAAACTTCTGTCTCCTAAACATGCCATGGATTACAAGAAAATAAGTTTACAGCTGGAGAGACCTTAGCAGACATAGTGTTCATTTTAATTTTCTAGGAAAGGAAACTGCCTACTAAGTCAAACTGGTATTAAGAATGAGGGTTTAAGTCCTGATCTTGTGATTTCAGATCTCTTTATAGCAATACCAGTGGGTTTTAACCCCTTCAGTGCCTTTGCTGATAGCATTCACTATGCTTAAAATATTCTATTTCAAGGCTCAAATTAAATGCTACCCATTCATCTTTCCTCCTCTTCCTGCAAAGATCAATGGGAAAGCTCTTTCACCTGGGGGAGAAGGGAACATGGTCAGAACCCCTAGCAGCAACTGCTGCCGCAGCAGTGTCCATTTTTGGAGCTCTCAGCTTAAAGCCCCTGGGGGAATTGAGCAGCTGATCTGGATCTCAGCCCTCAGTGGCTCACCTGCATTTTTTTTTTTAAAATTCTCATCAGTGTGGGTGAAGTGACTTCACTTAGGGGTAGGACTGGATGTGGTTGACTTTCTAGCTCTAAATCCGGGATTCTGTGATCAGTCACTGTAAAGCCCCCAGAATCTGGCACAGAGTCAACAATGTATAAATGCTTATTCTAATCCTTCTCTCCTTAGGTAGATTTGGTGACCTGGCTTTAGGGAATGTTCTTTTAAGGTGGAGGTGGAGGGAAAGGAACAAAAATAATACTTGGCTATTTGTTGGGAATAGTTTCATGTCAAATATTTATGTAAAAAATAGTTATTTTCTTGCTATAAGTTTTCTTATATAATTTATATACACACACTTCAATTATGAATAACCAGAATCTTGCTCAACCTGTTCTTTGTATTTGGTCTAAGTTTTGTTGCCTTGTTCAAAATATTCTCCTCTTTATTCACATTAATGGTAAATGCTTTTTGTTACCAATTTCATTGTTTCATACAAGTCATCTCCTATTTCTCTGAATTCTACATATTTGCTATAACTCACAGCATACTTTTATTCCAGTCTCTTGCCAATACAAATGACAAGTGCTTTGGCAAATCTTATAGGTCCTTGGTATAAATCTGGCAAAACGGAAGGTGGTAAAGTAGTAGAAGTGCAGTCAAGCTCTACCTTACAGCTCTTCCACACAGATCTAGAAAATACATCAGATAGAGTCATAATTGGGAAACCCAAGAAAAAGTCTTTGAGTAATTTTTCCAGGCTAAGTCTGCAAAGGGAAATAGAGAGTTCTGCAGATACTGGAGACAGACTTTAGCCAGAAGATATGCTGCATGAAGACATCTAGCTTAGAGGCTGTACATCAGGACAGGAGGAGATCCCAGCATAGAGGGGCCTGCATTTCTGAAGGCTGCAGGAACATTTGCCATATAGCAGCTCTGCTATGTTCACTAACCATTTGTGGGTCACAGACCAAGGAGGGAACCTGCAAATATAAGTGGCATTCCAGGGTGCAGAGTTGGTCATGCACTTTAGGCTTCTTTACAAGAAGAAAGTTCAGAAACAGGAAGCAGTTGCATGGAGCTCAATTCTAACTTCTAGGCCAGTCTAAAGCCTGTGCAGGAATAACGGGTAAAAATCCGAGATCAAAGAGAAGCTGAGTCCAGTAGCAATTTACTGAAACTCCAAATGGGGCAAGTCATGTTGTTATATTGAAACCCAGTTCAAGAACTTGCGAAGCCCAGACCAAGGAACAAAGAGCAGACTGCCCGTACTGAAAGTTTGCAGGTCCCTAGCCTGAACTGTTGTTGAGATCCTGGAATAAGACAACATTCAATAGCCCAAGATGAAAACAATATGACCAACCCAGATATTCTGTCCAGAAATGAGTAGAACTTGGCCCTGAAGAATGTGTAAACAAAAAGAAAATCCCACCATAAAAAGCTGTTGTGACACTGACACTCAAGACATAAACACGCAAGAGAATGACTTCAGAATGATCTACTAACTGAGCCTCAAAGAAACACACAGCCTGGGTGTAAGTTCAGCTTCCTGGCAGGGATGAAGCAACAGTTAAAATGAAAATTAAATTTAAAATTTAAAATGTTTTCCAATTTCAAAGGGAATTGGAACAGCTTTAAAAAAAAAAAAATCTAAGTACAGCCATAGTTAGGATTGCAGTTTAGCAGACAGCATATAGAGCGCTTAGAACATCATAATTTAAAAGACAAAGGATAAACACAACCAAGAATTATTTATCCATCCAAACAAAACAGTATAATCCTATGTGGGGAACCTTTAATGAGATAGAGATTCCAATTACTTCAGTTTCCTAAAGTAGCTGCATATTATTTGAATTCACATTGCATATATCCTTTAGCACCAATTACAATATTTTATATTATTTATACAGTATAAATTCAAATACAAAAATAAGACTACTTCAGAGGATTATTCACATTGATTGAGACCTAGCCCTAAAAAACTTCTCACATTCCTGATGAAAAGACCAGAGCTTTATAGGAATTTTGAAATAGAAACAGGTGTCAGAAAAAGCATAAAAACTGGTAAACATATCCTAAACAAGGATAAACCAGGGAGATGACGTGTGTCCTCTCAGAGCCCAGGAAAGGGCCACAAGGTAACCATAATTAAGACATAGGACTTGGGAGGAGCTGTTCTGGATAGTCAAGAAAAAGGGGAGAAGGAAACTGAAATGGTGGTGGTGGAGGAAAGATGGGGATTATAATCAGGGTATGAAGTTAGTCTGTACAAATAAGAAAAGAGTGGGAGGAATTCATCTGCACTAGTCAAAAGAAAGTAAAACAAGTAATTGGGTGCAGAAATACCTTTCCCTCAGTAGGGAAATGGAAGAGGTGATAAGTAATCTTAAGGAAAACAAACTGAAGAAAGTAACAAAAATATAATAATGGCAAAGAATTTGAAAATGAGGGAGTGTCCATTTGGGGAATGACTGACCAAAACCTTATCTACAGAAGGCCTTTCCCAATCTCTCAATTCTAGTATTTTCCTGTGATTTCCCATTTTTCTTGCATATGGCTTGTTGGTATATATTTGCTCATTGTCTCCCCCCATTATATTATGAACTCTTTGAGGGCAAGGAGTTTCTATTTCCAGCACTTAATAAACGTTGATGACCATATAAATGTGATGGAATGCTGTTTTATTGTAAGAAAAAAACGGATGGTTTCAGAGAAACCTGGGAAGGCTTGTATGAACTGATGCAGAGTGATGTGAGCAGAATAGATAGCATTCATACAGTTTATACAGTGGATTTGTATTGTAAATACAAAAAACTTTGAAAGATAAGAACTCTAATTTCAGATTGAAATCACTTTGCAGCTGCCCTTGTTTCCTACATCTTGTTTTATTTGAAACAGTATGATTACCACTTCTCCTCTTAGACCTCTACCCAGCCCTGATCCCCTGATATCTTGTATCTCTGCTTCTCGTGCCTCACTTTTGACAAGTTTTAAGAATAAGTTAATTCATCATCATCCTGTCTCCTTTCTTTCTCTAGAATAAATCAATTTTCCTAGAACTTAGCTCATCCCTTTTACATCTGTGACCTATTAGAAAAGGTAGGACTTCTTATGTCCAATATTTTGTCCATATTCTTCTGTTTTTTCTTGGTGGAGAGAGGAGATGGCCAGTTAGTTTTTCATTTTAGAGAACTTTTATACTCATGTCTTTCTCACAAATCTTTTTATTTTGTATTTTCTTGCCCTGCCATTCTCTTAATCAGTATCTGCTACTTTTTTCTGTATGTCTGTTTTTATTTTAACCTCTTTTGGAAAGACAAGTACAGTGTTGATATGTTTTTTG